>OY856415.1:95256334-95858834 GCA_963693085.1 Alisma plantago-aquatica
TCTTTTTGAGTGTTGATACGACAAATCATGTGAGACAAATAACCACCAATTTATATACCTTGTGGTATATGGTAAATGATTTGTGTTTGGTATCATATAAAGGTAATGATATGATGTACAATTATATGTATTGCTGTGAAACATTTAGTCTAAAGTTAGTCTGATATTGTGTCAACTTTGGGGGAAAGGATATAATTTAGATATGTCTTAAATAATGATCATGTATTTTCATGAATGTACATGATTATCATAATATAGATTGTATACAATTTCCTTTATATTTATATTTTGGTACTATAAATGACATTTCCATTACCTAAACATATTTAAAGAAATTGTACACATAAATATTTGGAAAAATGCAACGATATTATTAAACATTGTTCTAATTTATGAAATTAGTAAAAATAAAAGATGAATAACTAAATGGGTAAATAGTAAATAACAATCAAGACAAATATGTGTTCCAGAAACTATGAAAAGGTATAAGCTATATTTAAGCAAAATAGAAGTTTTATATATCAAAAATAAAGAACTATAGTTGTGCAGCAGAACTTGTAAAAATATCTATGTTATGCATCGTCTTCTTCTATTTTATCAACATGATAACCCATTTTATACTAACGTTTCAAAAATCCACAAAATATATTTAACTTCACTATAAAATAATGTGATCATAGTTAGGTAATAAATTTTCTTCAACTACACTAATATTTTTATTATCGAAAATGATTGGGCTTTGTTAATGCTTTACTATTGGATTGCAACCACGGATATAGCCCCTAGGAAAATAGGTTGAATGCTATTATGTAACCCTAACACACACACACATCTACATATATATGTATGTATATGTACACTCATGTGACCACTATATCACTCTTGTATAAATCTTATTCAAGGACTATTACAATTTAAATTCAAAGCTAATGCAAAGTAACATTAACTGCTCCAGATATAAAAAAATAATTGCATAAGTATATGACAATAGGCTTGTCTACTAACGTCACTATAGCAGGAATATAAGTGAGATGTAATAACATCACATACAAGTGAAATACAGTCGTTGAATTTTAGTGCAAATATAAACAGTACTTGGTATTAACACCTAGTCCGTGAATTGTCTCTTCTATGAACAGTGGATGAATGAGGGTTCTCTATAGATTCTTATAAAGTAGAATATCTGTATCTAAAATGTTTGCATCAACTTCAGCAAAAATATTTACTAATACCTGGCATTTTACAATCGATGGGGAAAAACAATCTAAAATTATTTTATGAGAAGTTGTATCAGTTTTCTCTCTCTAGCACTGCCAAGTGCCAATGCCAATGTTTCATTTTAATAGTTGCTATGACAAAGTCATTGCAGTCTTGGTACGTGTATGAACTTGACTTCTAATGTACAGTCACTACATAATGCTAGATAAACATGGCATTTATCATTTCATGAAAGGTTACAATCCCAATTTGATAGATAAACATGGCATTTATCATTTTATGAAAGGTTACAATCTCAATTTGATAGGAATGGAAAAGCTATATGATACATTGCTCTGTTATTGTTGTGTGATGTATAAGAAGCTAAGAAACAGAAACAAGCAGCTGTAGATGTACACCATGTACCCCATTAGTTCTACAAGGCAGGGGCAAGCAACAACGGTATATGATCGGTTCATGGTTAAGAACTAAATGCATGGACTGAGAGATTTATCAGCCACAAAGGCATCCCGACAGGTGGATGAGGCAGTGCGAGGAGCAACTAATTTCTCATTACCTGGAAAAAAAATTCATAACTCCTACGAATCTTGGTAGATTATGTTTGTGCTGGAAAACACAGACATGCCTCATCTAAAAATGCCAAAGGAATCATTGGAAATTTTTGCATCGCATGAATGTGGTTGGTGTTTATCGAATAAATATAGTACATTGCAATCGACCTTTGACAATAACGATTTGCAAATAGATAATCAAACCGAACTGCATATTATTTTCCACATAAACAAACAATAAGAGTATATTGCGTTTGTACCCTATCCGAGAAAAGGAAAATCCATTTTTTCGCACTTTGATAGCACTGCAAAGTACAATTTAGATGACATCTTCTGAAGCACAAGTCGATTTGAGTCTCACATCCTAACAGTAGCAAGAAATTGAAACTGACGGTATTAACGAATCAGTTTCCAATTATTGTTATAAACAATAGCTGCAAAGGTGGATCCAGCTAAATCGAAAACGTTTAGACAAGAGTACAACTTCATTTAACAATCATCATCATATGAATGTCATCATATCTTCGTGTAGTTCTTGCATCTTAAAGACTGACCGATCAAATAGCCTTGAGAACCATGGTAGTCACAAAATCAGATCACGTACCTGGTCTGCAGTCCGCCCGTATATAGTATCTGATGTCATATGGAACGTTGGCTACAAAGGATTGTATAAGGAAAAAACCCAAAATAGTTCAATGTGAGGAAAAAAAATTCCGAATATAGCACTCCGGCGAACATAATTCCCAAAGTAGTCCACTTTATATTGAAAACGCAACGTTAATTGTCATTTTTCTGGTCAAAACAGTGAAAACGACCATCTTGAAGCTTTTTGTGGGAGATGAAAAAAAAGACAAAAACACCAAGTCACTTGACGTTTTCACCTAGCGTTTGTTGGGTGAAAACGCCAAGTGACTTGGCATTTTTGCATTTTTTTCATCTCCCACAAAAAGCTCCAATCAAGATAGCGTTTTCAATATTTTGACCAGAAAAACGCTAATTAAAGTGGCATTTTCTCAATAAAGTGGGCTACTTTGAGAATTATGTTTGTTGGGGTGTTATAATCGGAATTTTTTTCCTCAAGCTGGAATGTTTTGATTTTTTTTCCTATTGGCATGACACATGGATGTGATATATATATGCGAGCAAAGGAACTAGTAATGGACGTACAAGTATATCGTCAGTCTTACCGGTCCTATTAGTATAGTTTCAAAGCAACGTGCTTGTGTTGCATAAGACCATAAAATCTGGTTCACATCCACGGCTATCAATCCGGGTTGTGATTATGGCGGTGCTCCCTGGACAATTGATTTAAAACAGAAGCGATCTACAAGTCACAAGGAACCAAACACTACAGTTTCAACTTCTTGGTGGCAACGGGTGGTAAGTGAAAGAAAGCTCCAACTTCTCTCTAGAAACATCCCCTAGGTCTCATCTCCCACGCCCCGGTAAGCTCCAGTCCGGCGAGCCTCAGCCATCACTCCCACGCCCTTCATGGTTAGCGCTTCTGTGGGTAGGGCTACACCGTGCTCGGTCTTCTCCCCCCTATCCTGAGCTCCGCCCTTGATTTCTCATATCACAAAAATGACAACGGGTGGTAAGTGAGAGATAGCTTCAACTTCTCTCTAGAAACATCCCCAATGTCTCATCCTCCCCGCCACGGTGAGCCCCAATCCGGCGAGCCCCAGCCATCGCTCCCCCGCCCTTCACGCGTGGCCGGAGCGATCATATCAGGTTAACTGATAAAGGTCTGGCACATCCTCCCCTCCCTCTTCACCCGACGATTTATCACCTGTCTGGTGCGCTAGGCGGCAACGTAAATGTACATCCTCCCCTCCCTCTTTACTCCTCTACCCTCTTCACTCCTCAACCATTAATCCAGGAGTTTGGATCACTCCCGAGGCACCTAGCTTGCAAACCCAAGATAAAAAGGCAACATGTAGACCATTTAGCCTTAACATCTGAATTCTCCCCATCAATAGCAGCTGGGGCACATTCTCTCTCTGTTTCACCCAGGACAGTCTGATGCTCTAAAACATCCCTTTCCACAAATCTCTCTAGCTACCAACCTTTCCGCCGGCTCTCGTTTCCCCTCCCTGTGCCTTAACTGCAGTCACTTCGGTCTCGATTCACTGCTTCTCAGAGAATATCGATTTCAAAATTTTCTCACCTGCTCTCTCTGCCAAGACCACATCATGAGAACGGGAGGCCTGCTCACCCTGGCCACATGCATAAACAAGACTCGACTATAAAAAAAAAGGCAAAACAAAAATCTTCAGGAGTGCCCTAAAATAGAGAAAAACCTCGCCGTTAGACGACTGCACAAGGGTTCCATCTACACCTCCAGACATGGACTCGCGATTCACCTTCATGGAATATCAACTCTCAAACCCTTCTTACTCCACATGTGTTCCCCTACCCAAAGCATGGATCTATCACAAGTTCGACCTGTCTCTGGGGTCCTACATGATTAACATTGGCCATAGTTCCTTCCCGGTGTTGGTCACATTGTCTTCCCAGGCTGATCACCACTGGAAAAACAAAGCATCAACCCTTCTCATCTCTAAAGGTTGGGACATGTTGATCTCTGACCTCGAGCTCAAGCTGGAATGGTCTATCTTCATCAAGTCGATCGGAAATCGAACATTCCTAGCTTGGATTAGGGATTTCAATGCTGACACACCACCTGAGCTAGCACATCTCTATAAAAAACACAATCAAGAGAGCTCAACTTCATCAAACTCGGCTGATCAGCTTTTCATTTGGGATGTCCATCAACCCCTAATAGGTACAAAGGCTTGGCCCATCTCAGTTTCCTCTTGCTCAGAGGAGGAAGATGAAGCAGACACAATGTCAACACCACATCAAACAAACTCCATCGCAGCAAGGAATCATCTTTTTTCTACCCAAAAGCAAAAAAAGACTACAAATCTCAAAATCCTAAACCCCCGATCTTTCACAGCGGATGATATCATCCCAAAAGACACGTTTCTCCTAAACCGCACTTTTCCTATTTTAGGATAGGAAAAATCTACACACCTCATCAACAAACACTTAGAGGAAAACCCCACCACCCAAACCTAGAGAATAGCCCCTCCCAGAAAACCTTTTCGGGCCCTCCACTGCTTTTTTTGCAAAAGCAAACACCATTCGGCTTCCAGATGCCCTTCCTGCTTTACCTGCTTCAGATGCCACCAAGCAGGTCACACCAAAAGGAACTGTAAAACTCGCCCCCCCAGTAAAGCTCAAAACTCATGCAGACCCTGAGCTTTTTTTCCCTAGGCACCTTTATGAAAAAGGTTCGACTTACAGAGAAAACCAGCAAGTTCCAAAAAAAATAGATACAGTCTATAGACGTCCCAACCATCCCCCTCCCTTTCCTCCACTCACAAGCAACACCTTTGCATGCCTTGCAAACCTCCCGCCCAAGCATGCAGACACACCCAAAACCCAACATCAGCATATAAACACCAGATTTGTGCCATTTTTAAAACCCTACCACAAGCCACCAAACCACTTTGCTTCACCACCAAAACCCCGCTCTTCCTGTACTACTTCTGGTACCTCCATACTCAACACCAACGCCAACCCTACAACATCAGCCATGAAAACTCCAGAACACCTTGAATATGCGATAGCCCTTGACCTACCTGCAAATTCCATGAGGCTACTCAAAGTCCTCACTCTGAGGAGCATTCTTATTTCCATTGAAAACATCATAGAAAACAACCCCATAAATGTCCTAGATATCACCCACGCTCTAGCACTCCTCATCCCAGGACAGACAATCCTAAAACCTAAAATCTTTTCTCCAACCCAACTGATATACATTGTTCCTGAAGGTACAAAAATCAACCATCTCTTCAACCAGATTCTCACTATACAATGTGGATCTAGCTTTATTACAGCCAGATTGTCAAAATGGACGACTGACCTTGGAACTTTCCCAGCTCCTGCGGGCGGCTCAGACTGGGTAGCCATCACCAACCTCCCACCTCACCTCTGGGAAGCTAAGATTTTTAGAGGCATATCCCACTCCATCAGGGATACACATCAATACATCAGCCCGGAAACCCTGCATCCTACCCAATACATAAAAGCCTTTTGCATTTTTTGTAGTCAAAGCTGCTATTTCCTTACCACCTTCCATCAATATTAGGATTGGAGAATCTATCTATAACATCAAACTGTCTGCCGAACATCCTTCGGAAAATAGAACAACCTTCTCTGATCTTTCAAACCATCCACCTTCATGGTTCTGCCCAAACAAAGATAGAAAGACACCAAACCTTACCCGCCTTTCAGGTGACAGACACCACGTTTGGGAAAGAAAAAACTCAAACACCACCTCCTCTGATAACACAAACCTTCTTTCAAGTAGAAAATGAACCAGAACCCCCACTCCCCCCATTCATGGATACACCTCTCCACCATCTGACACCATTTTTCCTTCCCCAACTTCTACCAAGGAAAGTTGCCAAGCTCAAAACTCAAGCCAAAACACTTTGAGAAAACAAAAACCTACCATGCTAAAGGATGTCAGCTCTTCGCAGAGTCCTCAACCAAAGAACTCAGAGCAAAGGCAAGGAGGCAGCAAAACCCAGAAGCTTATGATGCAAGGACCTAAAGAGGCAAACAAGAAACTCATCATCAATAGACTGGATTCAGGTACATCCACACACACTTCACCCAGTTCATCCTGTGCAAAATCTTCTATTCTTGATACCTCTTCCCCACTTTTTACAAAGTCTATAAACTGGGACATAGATAACATAGAGGACCTTGCATCTTGGTCAAACATCACTAGCTTCACGAAATTTGCAAAAAATATAGGCATACAACTTGAAGATGAAGACAAGGCACATAAAGCTCTAGATGACATTGAACTCTTTATGGGTTGGACCAACAAAAGAGATTTGGATACTACCAATAAAAATTTTGACCTTTTCAAAATTGACTAGCCTATTTTTTAAAACCTTCCTTCTCTCTACTAAACATATCTGCCAAATATGTGATTTTCTTCTTGGAACGTCTGTGGGGCTGCAAACCTTGATAGATGTAAGGAAATCCGCTCTCACATATACAAAAATAAAATTGACCTGATCACAATCCAAGAGACGAAAACTAGAGTCTCCCCCTTTGCTCTCAAAACCATAGGAGGTAATAGAATCACTGACTGGGTCCAAATCTTCCCCACTTGCTTCAAAGGAGGTCTCTTAGTTGGATACAACAATCTTACCTTCTCCGCCCTAAACACCACCACACTAGACTACTCCATAACCATCGCTTTTAAAAACACATCTGATGGTTTTTGTTGAAACTTCTCTAGGGTTTATGGAGAACCTGGACAAAATAAATCAGCCTTCTTCACTGAACTAAAATCGCTTATGACTTATTTCCATATGACTCCCTGGATTATAAGCGGGGACTTCAATATGATAACCCAAAACTCTGATAGATCCAACCCCAAAAATTCCACACAACTCATGTCAACTACTGACAAACGCTTTAGCCAACTCCTCACAAAACATGCATTAATTGAATTAAAACCATCAAATGCATCCTTTACATGTCCAAGAAAACAAACTTTCGCCAGGCTTGACCATTTCATCTGCTCCACCCCATGGGAAGACAAACACCCACTCTCAACGGTTCACATCTCTCACAGATTCATCTCCGATCATTTCCCTCTTATTCTCGATACAACAACCATATCATGGGGTAAGCGACCTTTCAAATTTGACAATTTTTGGCTCTCCATAAACAACTTTACCACCGTCTGTGTAGAGCATTGGAAATTGGCCGACTCCCAGACCACAAAACTAGGCCTCCACATTCTCCAAAACACAAAAAGCATCAAAATACACATCAAAAACTAGAAACACACAAACCCAAACAAGCTCGCTGAAATCTTAAAAAACCTAGAAGAACAATTCCTCTTTGTGGACAAGGACTCTACAACTGACCCAACTCTTGTCCTTTCAATTAAAGCTGACCTTGACTTCACAAAAAAGTGTATTGACACTAGGTGGAGACAAAGGGAAAAAATCACATGGACAAAAGAAGGGGATAAAAACACACAGTTCTCTCATAAAATATGTAACAAAAATTACTGAAAAAACTCCATCACCTACCTTCTGATAAACGAAAGGATCACAACCCACAAATAATCTATCACAAACCACATTACTGACCATTTCAAAGAAATCTTCAACAACAACCACAATCCCTCCTGCCTAAATGACTTAGATTGGACTATGATCTTCCCTAATAACATTGAAAATCATCAAGACCTTATAAAGCCTTTCTCCCCAGATGAATTAGACTTGGCCATAACTACACTAGGATTAAATAAATCACCTAGACCTGATGGTCTAAATGTAGAATTCTATCTTGCAAACTGGAATCACTACAAAATTGACTTCCTAGCTTTGCTACAGACTTTCTACAAAAGTGAAAACCCCCACAACATCATCAAGCACCTAAACCAAACTTTCATCACCTTAATAAAAAAACCAATCAACCTGACCTTATCTCCCAGTACAGACCCATCAGTCTTATCAACACATCTTACAAAATCCTAGCCAAAACTCTAGCAAATAGAATAAAACCAAACATGAAAAAAATCATTCCCCTCAATCAAAACGCCTTTCTCAAAGGTAGAATTATTCAAGATTCTTACCGGATGGTAAACAAAACAATACATCTCTTCCACAAAAACAGAACACCTTTGCTAGCCATCAAATTGGACTTTGAAAAAGCCTTTGACTTTGTAAACTGGAACTGTTTAACAAAAACTCTTACTGGCTTTGGATTTCCACACAAATGGGTCAGATGGATCCATGCATGCATAACCGCAAACCACTCTTCAATAATCATAAATGGTGTTCCATTTGGTTATTTTCACAAATCAAATGGCCTCAGACAAGGCGACCCCCTCTCCCCTTACCTGTTCATTATAATCACAACCATCCTCTCATGCATGATACAACTTGGAAAAATCAGTGGCCTCATTAACTCACCAGAGAAATGCAAAGAAAATATTATACAATTTGCCAATGATACCATAATCCTCTCCTCTCCAGAGGATGCCTCTTTACTCAATATCTTCAGAATCCTAGGCATTTTCTCCTACATTTTGGGACTTAAAATAAATCTCCAAAAATTGTCCATTTTTGGGGTACACCTTGAACAATCTATCTTGGAAAGATACAGAGATCTCCTAAGATGTATGATTGATGACTTCCCCATTCAATACCTAGGTCTACCCATTACTCCCCACAACATCAAAAATGCTACCTGGTCCCCCATCATAGGAAAAATAAATAAAAAACTCTCTGCTTGGACAAATAACTTTCTAAATCTCTCGGGAATGCTTACTCTTCTAAACAGTGTCATCACTCCGATCACCACACACTACCTGAGTTGTATTCCCCTTCCATCCAAAACTAAATTACTCCTTTACAAATTGTGAAGGAAATTCCTCTGGAACAACTATCATCCCTCCATAAAATCCAGAAAGCACTACCATCTTATAAATTGGGACACTATTGTTGCCCATTCAGACCAAGGTGGATGGGGTATACTAAACATTGAAACCCATGCTTTCTGCCTCATAACGAAAATTATCAATAGTCTAGTTAAAAATAAGACAAAAATCTAGACGAGCCTCATCAACTGCAAATACTATAAAAAATCCCCTCCTTGGCACAAAGTACCAAAAAAACCAGCCTCACCCCTTTGGAAATACATAAACAAAAACATCCAAAAAATAACCCAACTCATCAACACTCCTCCAAACTCTCACCTAAAAATCTCCTTCTGGAATGATCCTTGGTTTGAAAAAAAATTTGTTCCAAACCTGCACACAAATTGGAACATCCCAAACAATCTCCTCAAGATCAACATTGTCAAGGCCCTTAGCCTTCTAACCAGCAACAAGACAAACACTCTCAAAAGATGCATTCTCATGCATCTCAAACCAGATGACCTCTGTGCTTTAAAGAAGACACTTGAATATAATTCCTCAAACAATATCACTTGGTGATGGGGAAACTCTTACTCTGTTAAAAAAGCTTACTCTCACCTATTTTACAGAGGTCTATCACCCCCTACTACAAAAATACAGAAACAAAAATGGCAACAAAAACATAAAACCTTTTTTTGGCTGCTCCTTCACAAGAAGCTGCTTACTGGAAAAAACCTGTCCAAGAGGGGCTTCAGTGGTCCTTCTAGATGCCCTCTATGCAAATTAGACATAGACTCGGTAGAACACATTTTCTTTAAGTGTAAATTCTCACTAAACATCTTCTCACACTTCACACGATATTACCAGTTAGATCTCCAATCAGCAACCTTTCCCCTACAAATTACACCAAACAGACACTACAACTCCTTCATGGGAAGTGATATTTTCATCATCATTAGCTAGAACCTTTGGCTTGAGAGAAACAACATATTCTTCAATAACACTCCAAAACTGAGGCAAAATATCATCTCACAAATAGATTCAGACCTTCACTTGCTCACCATATGCAGGTAAACATGTTCTAGATGGAAAGGAGGACTCTGAAGAAGGTGAATCTGAAGCCCGTTTTCTCTGTGACCTGAAGACTATGGTGGACGATGAAACGGGTGTTAGTTTGCTGCAACAATATTAGTGATATTTTTCTGTCCAGTAGCTGCATTTTCTCTGAAAAATATCTGGATTAGTGTTACAAGAGGCTTGTTAAGGGGTGCCTCCCCCTTAAACTTTTAACATCACTTTCATCTACCAGCAGAACATTACTTATGTATTTCAACCTGTATGACTCATAAAAGCAGGTTTTTGCTTGCTTTGCTTTAAATATATGCTATGACCTTTATAAAAAAAATAGTTTCAACTTCTTTTGTTGTTGCAGACGTTGGACATGCCGGCGATATGCATGTTCCAAGGAACCACACAGGTTGATTTTACTTTGTTGTTGCAGACGCCAGACGACCGAAGAAGCACATGAGTCGGTGTAGATGTGCCTTGTGATGACCTTTTCCCTACACATATATAGCACCGTGATAAATGACGTAGTTATATAGAAGGAAAGAAGATCAATTCTATCAGGACTCTGGACTTCCCGTGAAAAAGCACATGATTAACTGGTGTGAGGACGGAGTAAAAATAGTGGTGGTGCTTAGTATAGTACTATAGTAGAATACACTCGAGTGTATTCCGAGCAAAATACACCCACGTTATTTTTTATGATACAATTTTTTTTCAAAAATTTAATCCGTTGATCTTCTTAAACATCTTGTGAATAACTCATATACAAAATTTGAGCACATTTAGACATTTTTAGGTCATGTGATAAAGACCGCAAAAATTATGCATTTTAAATTAGTTTCACACGTTGATTTTGTTGCCCTTAGATGAGTGACTTACGCTCATCCAAATATGCTCAAAATTTGTATGTAGCCTAGTTATAGTATGATAGTGAAGATCAATGGTTTACATTTTACAAAAAAATAGTCTTGATATAAAAACACACTTGAGTGTATTCATGTAATATGTACACTCGAGTGTATTCTAGCCTAACTCTCTCTCTCTCTCTCTCTCTCTCTATATATATATATATATATATATATATGCAGTTGCTCTCTTGCTATTCTCAAATACTTTGCTAGAAGTGAACTTTCTTACATCAATCTTCTTAAACTGTCATTTCTAGAAATCATATGGCACTTATGACCTTTAATAGAATTACTCCAAGGGAAAATTAGCAAGCGATAATGAATAGATAGGAATCAAACACAATGTGTGCCTACTTAAAATTTTAATATATCTTGTAAAATTTCTTGATTTCTTCAAGTTACAAAGAGAATTGGATTGATGCAACAATACTCCCAATGCATTAAATTCCAAACAAAGTTATGTCGGTCCAGCCTCTTTAACATTTCTTCCACCACTTTCTTACCCCTCCATTCACCAAAATAATCTAAAGCAAAACAAAATCCCAAACTCCAAGTTAGCGGTAGCACATCCTTTCCTCCTCTACCACTTCTTTCACACCCCTCATAATTTAATAGGGGCATACTTCTAAGAAAAGATGCCAAAGTGCAAACAAAAAAAGTGAAATCAATGTAATTGTAACAAAGAAAATAAAAATATCTCAAGTCAAATACAGGAAAGATCGTCTTCTTCCATACCACCCTTCACTCTTTTTTTCTACCAAGGGGAATCGACATAACCCCAAACCATTCAATAAACCATGTTCTTGTGCAAAAACTAGTGAGAACTTGTGGGTGTATCTAAAGGTAGAAGGAATATGGCCTTTGTTTATTTGTAAGTCTTGAAATGGAAATAACCCATGAGCAATTTTGAGTAGGGAATTAAAAACTTGTTGACCTACCTCAATCACAGGTTCAAAAAGGAGAGGATCTAGAGTAATTGGACTCTTAAATTTATAGCCCTACACTCAGGCCCCCACAACTGTTATATGGGGTCCGATGTAGTAGATCAAGGCACTACTATAGAAACGGCCTTTGGCGTCGGTCTTTTAACCCCATTTGGCGTCGGTTTCCGACCGACGCCTATGTGGGCGCCGCTAAAGGTCGAACACTTCGGCGTCAGTTTTTTAACCGACGCCTATTTAACCTATAGGTGTCGGTCTTTTAGTAGATAACCGACGCCAAAAGGGTCTGCGCCACAGAAAACGGCGTCATCTAGGGCACTTTCTACGTCGGTGATTTACCAAAAGACCGACGCCTATATTCCATGTAGCGTCGGTCTTTTAGTAGATAACCGACGCATAAAGTGCCCTAGATGACGTCATTTTCTGTGGCGCGAACACTTTTGGCGTCGGTTATATACCAAAAGACCGACGTCTGGTTGTTTAAATAGGCGTCGGTTCGATACGAATATCCGACGCCATTTCCAGGACTGCTTTGGCCACATCAGGCGTCGGTTATCTATAAATAACCGACGTTGTAGGTCTTTGCTGACGGTTTTCTATAAATAACCGACGCCTATTTATATATTTTTTTTCATATCAGTTTGCAGGCCTGCTGTGGCTGGTCAGCAGGATGAGAACCTGCAGTTCAGTTTTCTGAACTGCAGGTTTACGACATCCATTGATATCAGCCTACAAACAGGCCGCAAACATGCAAAAGTCACAAGGAAAATTTCACACAAGTACATACATTCAGACATCAATTCAATTCTCACATTCACACATATAGAAACATTCAAATACATGTATTAACATTCCAAAATATTCATTTACAAAGTATCATTCATTATCGCTATCAACATCCCAATTATATCTTACAGTTGCCACTATTTGTATGGCTTTTGCCCATTCTTCTCTTACTTCATTTAATGCTTCCATCGTATATGGAGCATGTATATTTTTTAAGCGTTTACCTATAGTGTGGTCAGTTTTAAACACCTGCAAAGAGAATGATGTTATATATAAGTAATAATATAAAAATAAGATTGATATATTTCATACTAACTAATGAGACTATATATAATACCTCATGTATGCTATCGATGTCCAATGCGGCATGTTTGATAATCATCTGCATAAATCGCATCACATAGTATGCGCATGCCCAGCCATTGTCTTGTGTAGCACACTATAAATTGAAACATACAAAATAATACAACTAAGCACAATTCACATCAATGATATATACATTGGAGTCGGGGAGTCGGGAACTTACTTGTATGTTCTCCCAATTTATGGGCTGGTTCTTTTTCCTTGGGACCTTTCCTCCAACCTTTTTGAATGCATCTAAACCCCTACATGTTAATATAACATAGTAAATTGCATAAGTAAATAGTAATGTAATAAAAGATGTTAACGGATATAAAAATGAAATATTTCTCACCAGAATAATGGCATTCTCATTACGTGTCCAATTTTAGGGTTCAATGTACTCCCCGCAGGATCTAGATAATAAACAGTGAATGTCCCGGGGACAATAACTAGTAACTCCCAATGTCTACCGCTAGAGGTAAGAAGTTAACAAATAATAACTCAAAATGCAAAATAAAAATGGAATTTTCTTAAGTCCAAATTATAAATAAAGTAAACTTACTTGACATTGAATGGAGCTATTATTATCGTCTTCTTTTGCTGAAAAAAAATTGTAAAAGCATCTATACAGTATTGTTGAACATTATCAGGGTCTTTAGCTACCAAACTAATCAATGATGGAATCAAAAATCCCACATGATCAAATGCAAATTGTTTGCAATGATCTTCGACTAAGTAGCTGCAAAACATATAGGCGTATGCATTAATATATAAGAAACCAGATCACCAGATCTTACACAAGGTATATGGATGTATAAACAAGATCTCACCTTATCCATGTCTCTATCATTGATGTATTCAGCCAATCATACATAAACAACTCAATAATATCTTGTATAAATAAAGAGCTATCGTATGATTGACCTGCATAATCTGCATCTAAAGAAATAATTATAGGGCAATGTATATTATGTGCCCGTAGCCAACATGCCATTCCCCTACAAGCAGGACCTAACGGGTATGTTAGGTCAGTTGGAACCCAATCGGGTAATGCGGGAAGTGGAGGTGGAGGCCTAGGTGCTCCTGGTGTCTTGTTTTTAACCTGTACATATAATTTCAGATCAGTTGACATCATATATACACATTAACAGTCTAAATCAATGTAAATTTATCTTACAATTTCAGTCGTGTAGACGACATCTGCTTTGGGCCACAATATGACCCCACCTTCTGCCTCACCAAGTGTATCAATATCTAGGTGGGCATATGGCAACGCAACTTCCCTCCAATCAGGTAACACACGTATCGGGCTCACACGAACGTAGCCCTATGGCATTGGAGTCCCGTGAAACATTGCCCCAGGAAGGGACGGGTATGCCTGTGCCTCTGCAACAACGTAGTCTTGCATTCTTAAGCGGCATGGCTTCAATGCCTACAAATTTACATAAATAATATTATACATATATGCATATCATATTGAAAACATATCATCTTGAAAAGACTAGCTACAATGTCATAAACAATACTTACATCAGACGTGCTAGGCGATGGGTCTCCAGGATTACTCGCAGTCTGTGCATCAGGAGAAGAGTGGGTCGCCATAGGCGTATTGGAAGCCTGAGATGCCTGCCACCGCAGCAATTCTTCCTTGACCTTCTCAGCAACTACATCGTTGACCTTCTTAGCAACTAAATCCTCAACTCTCTTATTCTCCTATACATGGATAAAAGAAACATTAGCTTCTTATTAATGAATTTCCTTTTGCAGTAACATTCTAAAAAAAGAATAGGTTACCTCTTCTTGAGAAAGTCCCGCTCTGGGTTTGCGCTGGGATGGCCCAAAGAATGCTTTGACGCCAACACCAGCGTCGGCACCTCTAACACGTCCAGGATGCTCGGGGTTACCCAGAGCAACTGTCAATTCATCCCTTGTGCCCTGAGGGATGAACGTGCCTTGTTTCCTCTGCTTGTGCAGCTCCCGCTAATCACCATAAACAGAATTTGGTAAGTTAACACCACAAATAATCAATATTCAAACGATTTCTCTAAGAGTTGTATTTTACCATTTTTACAGCCGCCTCAGCAGTTACAGGCTTCTTTATTTCACCCTTCTTGTTTTGCCTGCCAGCTATCCAGATATCATGGCGAGGCATGGGTGTGGCAGACTTCTGAGTAGGAGCAGACTCCTGAGCAGACTGCTGAGTAGCCGCAGACTCCGCCTGTAGTCTTTGGCGAACGCTTGCATAGCCTTTTGGACCCATAGTGTGGTCATGCACATTTAGTGCACGCCTTGCTTTTTGTGCGTCACTGAGGGCCTAGTTAGTATGCACATTAATGATTTGGTTAGTAGCACTAAATGTTAATCTTGAATAGGTGAATACAATGTATATTAATTAAATTAGGAGTGACGCCTAATACCTTGAATTCTTCAGATTTTCTTGAAGCAACAAAATTGTCCCAATCTTCTTTGTCCAAGAAGTTCCATTGTTCAAGGGCTGACTTCTTCTTCTTATCACCCTCTTTTATGTATTCTCTGTTCAGATTTGTCCTATAATTCCTAAGCATCTTTCCAGCGCGTTGCATCACATTTTTACGATGCAACTTCTCATCCAATGCAAACAAATTCTGTAAAATAGAAATGTTATTAACTAGTATCCAAAATAGAATTGCAAATAATAGAATTTGTAATCTACAAAATAGAATTGCAAATAATAATAACTCACGCATAAATCCTTCCATATCAAGTCTTTTTTCCCTTGAGGAACTTTATGCCAATTATCATACTTAACACCACAATGGCTCCGAGTGGTACACCCAAGATAGTTTACAAAATTATTGCGGTTCACTCCAATTGGATTTCCTCCATTATCAAACTCCACCACCAATTTGGATCCACTACCACTTAGCTCTAATAACTTCTTCAACAGAGTGATGCCCCTTTTCTTGTTAAGTGTTTGGTGCTGCGCATCAAGTTGCTCCAGTGCTTCAGTGGGTACAGGTGCATCATCAACCTAAAATTTGACAAAAATAAACACACTAAATTAGCCCAATATAGAAATATAGGATATATGACATAACTAGAAGATAATGAATTTTATAGAAATACAGGATATGTTTTTAGAACTTACATTAGTATCCTCGCCATGCTCGTCATGGACAACATGCTCATCATGGACTTCATGCTCATCATGGACATCATGCTCATCATGGTCAGCCATCTGAAAATGTCATTTAAAAGGCAAACATTTAGCATTTGTATTAACTAGAAAAAGGCAAACATTTAGCATTTGTATTAACTAGAAAAAGGCAAACATTTAGCATTTGTATTAACTAGAAAAAGGCAAACATTTAGCATTTGTATAAACATACATGTCTCTAAAATTGTGATCTTTTATCAATTAACAATCCTTCATTGTGATCTCCGCGCACATATAAGTCATCATTAGCTTCAATATTTTGTGGAGTGGGCAACCCAACTGAGAATGGACTGGAGTCATCATACTTATCATAGTACTCTTCTTCATCTATAGGATCTTCAATGAACTGTCTTTTACCATGAAGAACAACAGACCATTTATCATTCGCAGGATCATCGATATAGAATATTTGTTTCTCCTGTGATGCCAATATGAATGGTTCACCCTTCTCGCCAATCTTTTCAAAGTTCACCAAAGTGAAACCCAATTCATCCACTATAACTCCTTTGGTGTTATCGACCCAATTACATTTAAAGAGAGGAATTTTGAAATCTATGTAGTCAAACTCCCAAATGTCCTCAATGACACCGTAATATGACATTTTAGCTTCACGTGGACTCTTATCCTTTGCACTTGCAAAGTACATAGTCGACGCTTGAAGAGTGACCCCACTATTTTGGACGACACTCTTATCATCTTGGCGCTTTGTGTAATATGTGAATCCATTAATGTCAAACCCTTCATAAGACATAACATTCGGTTTTGGTTTAAAGGCGAGGCATTTGATAGTTTCTGTAATATCATTTGGTGTTTGAGATAGTTGATGTAAGACTTTATCTTCAAACCACTTAGTAAAAGTCTTATTATGCTCTCTAGCAAGCCACATTGAACTTGCTCGAGGATGTTGTCTCTTTATGAAATTGGTATGTTCCTCGATATAAACACTCACTTCGTCCATATTGTGTAAAATATACAAGTGAGCTTGTTCCAACTGCTCACGGCTGATTACTTTCACCCGTGATCCCAAAATTCCTTTGCCCTCCTCAATATTCTTGTCATTATCAGGAGTGTCATTACCACTGAGAAAATCATTGCAAAAATCCATAACCTCTCTCGCCACATAACCTTCAATAATACTCCCTTCAGGCCGATAACGGTTTCGAACATCACCTTTAAAAACGCTCATGTATCGTTCAAAGGGATACATCCAATGCAAGAAAACTGGTCCCAACATTTTCACTTCCCTAGTCAAGTGGACAACAAGATGTACCATGATATGAAAGAACGAAGGAGGGAAATACATCTCAAGCTGACATAGGGTAACAACCACTTCTCTTTGCAAATTATCGAGAGTATCAGGGTCAATAACTTTGCTGCATAGACTGTTGAAAAAGAAACAAAGTTTGGTAATTGCAAACCTTACATGCTTCGGAAATATAGATCAAATTGCCACGGGCAATATTTGTTGCATTAGAGTGTGACAATCATGAGATTTAAGACCTATCAACTTCAGATCTTTCATTGATACCAATCTACGGATGTTGGATGAGTAACCATGTGGCACCTTAACATTTACCAAGCATTCACAAAAAGTTTTCTTCTCCTTTCTAGACAACGTGTAACAAGCGGGAGGTAAGTATGTTCTTTTATTACCCATTTCACGTAATTCTGTTAATTCTGACCTTATTCCCATTTCACGTAGGTCCAGTCTGGATTTTATCCCATCTTTAGTCTTACCTGGTATATTTAATAGAGTACCAATGATGCTATCACAGACATTTTTCTCAATGTGCATTACATCGATACAATGCCTGACTGTCAAAGAACTCCAATAAGGAAGATCCCAAAATATTGACTTCTTCTTGAATGAAGAATTGTCACTCCGTGTGGCCATACTACATTGTGATTTCTTACCAAATTCATTGACAATGTCTTTTACTCTTTCATAAACAACATCCCCTGGTATAGGTTTAGGTGCACTCCGTTCATCATTCCATCCATTGAATGCTTTGCGCTTCCTATGATACGGATGGAATTTTGAAAGAAACCTTCGATGACCAAGATATACAGTCTTGCCGCCATGTTTTAGTCTTATTGAATCAGTGTTTTCTTCACATATAGGACACGCTTTAGCTCCTTTGACACTATATCCAGACAAATTCCCATATGCTGGAAAGTCATTAATAGTGCAAAACAACATAGCGTGCAAACGAAATGTCTCTCTTGCTGAAGCATCATAGGTCATCACACCTTCAGCCCAATGTTTCTTTAAGTCATCAATCAAAGGTTCAAGATAAACATCGATATCATTTCTGGGTTGTTTAGGGCCCGATATCAACAATGACAACATAACGTACTTATTTTTCATACACATCCAGGGAGGAAGATTGTATATAACAAGCATGACTGGCCAAGTGCTATGTTGGCTGCTCAATGTCCCGTACGGATTCATCCCATCTGTACAAAGCCCAAGTCTTAGATTCCTATATTCTTCACCAAATTTAGGGTACAATAGATCAATCTTCTTCCACTGTGGGGAATCAGACGCATGTCGTAGGATCCCATCATTATTTTTCTTAACATCTGCATGCCACCTCAAATTCTTCGCATCTTTCGGATTTGCAAACAAGCGTTGAAACCTTGATATTATAGGTAGATACCACAAAACCTTGGCAGGAGAACCAGTTTTGGACTCCCCCGAAGTCATCAATTTATACCGTGACGCACCACATTTTGGATAATCTTTCAAATCTACATAGTCCTTTTGAAATAATACACAATCATTCGGGCATGTGTGTATCTTCTTGGCCTCCATTCCCATTGGGCACAACATTTTCTTTACCTGGTATGTTGAGATTGGAAGCTCGTTTCCTTCAGGAAGCATTTCTTTCAACAAAGTCAACAATGAAGTGAAGCTTTTGTCGCTCCATCTATTGTTAGCTTTCAACTTATACAATCTCAACACAGCGCTAAGCTTCGTAAACTTAGCACAGCCTGTGTATAACGGTATCTCAGCATCATGCACAATGTTTGTAAAGATAGGAGGTGGATCGGTGTGCTCTACCCTACAACTATCCAGCATCGCATCAACGATGTCTGCTGGAACTGGTTCGTTCACATTTACGTCATCGGAGGCAATTTCTTCTTCCACCCAAGCACTGCTATCGACATCTACTGGTTTCGATTTTGAAATCTCTCCATGCCAGTGCCATTCTGTATAGCCTTGTACAATCCCGTTGCACATGACATGACTTTTGATTTCCTCACCAGTGTTGACTTTCAAGTTGTTACCGCAATGCCTACATGGACAGTAGAACCTATCTGTAGGTTTTTTCCTATGTTCCTCGACAAATCTAATAAACTGATCAAGACCAGATATAAACTCTGGGGTGCAACGATTACGAATGGACATCCATGATCTATCCATTCTATGATCAGAGAAAACAAGTATATATTAGGAAACAAGTATATATTAGGAAAAGATTAGGCAGCATTTCCCCGCTATTCTCTAAGTACATATGTACTTAGAGAACAAACGGGGAAATGCCAACAAACACATTTGATGTCATTCTTATATATAATAAATGTGTACCACCTATCCCATCCTTGAACACCTAATCTCACTAGTAAGTGTATAATGTGTATTTGGTTTTCAAGAAAATTTCGGCAGCATTTCCCTGCTGTTCTCTAAGTACATATGTACTTAGAGAACAAACGGGGAAATGCTACCGAAATTTTCTCGAAAACCCAATACACATTATACACTTACATCCTAAGTGAGATTAGGTGTTCAAGAACAGTCCCAAACCGGGGACTATCCAAGATTTACTCCTAATGAGTAAATCTGGACGGGTTTCTAGGCCAACAAACACAATAATAGATATCTACAATGAAGCCGGACTCCATACAAATAGTATATAATTTAGTGATTGTTCATTCTAATTTATACCAATGTACAAGTAATATAAAGAACAATGATTGTTCACATTCTAGGCCAACAAACACATGTGATTTCATTCTTATATATAATAAATGTGTACCACCTATCCCATCCTTGAACACCTAATCTCACTAGTAAGTGTATAATGTGTATTAGGTTTTCAAGAAAATTTTGACAACATTTCCCCGCTGTTCTCTAAGTACATATGTACTTAGAGAACAAACGGGGAAATGCTACCAAAATTTTCTCGAAAACCCAATACACATTATACACTTACATCCTAAGTGAGATTAGGTGTTCAAGAACAGTCCCAAACCGGGGACTATCCAAGATTTTCTCCTAATGAGTCAATCTTGGATGGGTTTCTAGGCCAACAAACACAATAATAGATATCTACAATGAAGCCGGACTCCATACAAATAGTATATAATTTAGTGATTGTTCATTCTAATTTATACCATTGTACAAGTAATATAAAGAACAATGATTGTTAACATTCTAGGCCAACAAACACATGTGATGTCATTCTTATATATAATAAATGTGTACCACCTATCCCATCCTTGAACACCTAATCTCACTAGTAAGTGTATAATGTGTATTGGGTTTTCAAGAAAATTTCGGCAGCATTTCCCCGCTGTTCTCTAAGTACATATGTACTTAGAGAACAAATGGGGAAATGCTAGCGAAATTTTCTCGAAAACCCAATACACATTATACACTTACATCCTAAGTGAGATTAGGTGTTCAAGAACAGTCCCAAACCGGGGACTATCCAAGATTTACTCCTAATGAGTCAATCTTGGACGGGTTTCTAGGCCAACAACATGGTTAATCTTAATATGTTGGGATCACATAATTATACTGGTAGGATTTTAATAGACATGATAAGTACCTAATCTATAGAGCATTATTAAATAATAAATCAAGAATTTAATAGTTTCAAACATGCAATAATTCACAATGCAATGTTATAAACTATAGGCAACATGGATAGATGAGACTAGAGTTCATATTAGAATAAAAATTAGCAACTTAGGACAAAGTGTGTTACCTTTCAATCTGTGTAACCTAGGGTTCAGAATATCATGATTTACTTAATGTGATAATCATAAGGACTTTATAATTTGCATGAAATAAATAAATATCCAGCATCTATCACTTATTCAATCTTCAAGAAACCTTGACAAACATAGGAAGTAAATACATGTAATCATAAGTACAACCACATACCTTGATGGTGATCTATGCAAATCATACATTAATTCACTGAGTATATTATCCAAGCAAATAAGAAAACCAAGCAATTAACTTTTGTTGCATGTATATACATCCTAAAGTGCCACAAATCATATAATAACATTAAACGCTACTCAAGTCCTAATCTAGAGTTTAGGTTTCCTTATTATCCTGTTATCATTAGGGTTATTCTTGAACCCCCAATTCCTAAGTTCATTGATTTAATGACATAAAAAGATCTAGTTCATATTATGTTTAGCCATGATTATAAAACTATCATGTTATGATATTAGGACCACTTAAAGCAGATTAGGCACATTAAGCAAGCAGAGTAGGGAGCCAATTTCGCGCAAGCAGATTAGGCAAGCAGATTAGGTTGGCACATAAAGAACCAATTTTGCGCCTGGGTAGGTCGGCAGGTACCTGGGCAAGCAGAGTAGGGCGAGGTCGAGCTGGTTGAGTACGTGGGCGGCGGCCGGCGAGCTCCAGAACCAGCGGCAGTGACTCCGACGAGTAGGGAGTGTCAGGCGGCGGCAGGTAGGCTGTAACACCCCTGACCTGGGTTACGACCTAACCCTGGAAGTTTTGCCTAAATATGTAATTGATATACTTTTGAACACTCCCTGGCATGTAATTAAGTTCCTCAGGAACATTTACTTTCAATTTCGCTCCTTTTTGTATAAAATTGTAGCATTGTGTTGTATGCAGGGACCTATGTGCAAATTACCCAGTTTAAGGGTTGAACTTGCAAAATTCACAAGATAAGATGTTCCTTTGATGTTGAGACATCATGAGAATGGTTATGGTAAAGTTTGAGGGATTTCCCAAGCTTGAGCACCAAGGTGCAGCTGTGGAAGCAATTCCCATGCTTAGAAACCCTAATTTGGGGTAAAGTGCAATTTACCCAAATTGAGGGGTCCAAGTTGTGATTATTAATATCTAGAATATCTTTTATGACTCTTATCATCATTTAGAGTAGAAATGATGAAAGGGATACATCATTTAATAATTAGATGAGAAAAATGACCTTTGTGATAGAAATCACCTAGAATGGGTATGAAACCCTTTCATGTATGTACCCTAGTTGAAGGTTGGATTCCTTTACCCTTAGATCTTGAGATTTCATGAGATTTGCATAAGGATAGATAGGTTTGGTCGTGCCCTTGAGCAAAGAGGGGCCTAGATGTGATTTCCAATCTTGTGAGGTCCTTAGGGTGTAAAAGAGGCTAAAGTATATAAGCCCTTTTCCCTTGCAATTAAGTGAACGAACTTTCTTTCCTTCACTTCTATTCTTTTCTTTCTCAAATGGCCAAGGATAGATCTGGAGCTCAGGGGGGGGCGACCAACCTGTCCTAGTTAAGAAAACCCCACCTTCTAGCTCGAATTCATGGAGGAATTCACTTTCTAAGGTTGGTTTTGTGGTTAGCTTACTTAGTCTTCTTGTTCTAGCCGACCAAAGCAACGTTTCCTTGGAGAATTCACCCCTGACCAAGTTGTGGAAGATCAAGGACGCCATTAAAGCTTGGAGCTTGAAGGCTTGGAGCTTTAGGATCAACTTTGAGGCGGGTTTTATAACTCTAAACTTATGCTTTATATGTATGTTCAATTCTTGCAATTTACTTGGTAAATTCTCCTTCTACCTCCCTTCTTCCTTGCACGTTTGCAAGCAAATCAGTGGAGAAACCGACCTTGATAGAGGTTGAAGATGAGGGGCGTGACTCCCTATGTTACTTTTTCAAACGACCTTGGACCTTTTGGTCCAAACGGTTGCAAACCGTTTGGGTTCAAACGGTTTCAAACCGTTTGCTCTCAAACGGTCTTGCAAGACCGTTTGGATTGAAACGGTCTCAAGACCGTTTGAAAGGGTTGACCAAAGGACGACCGTTTGAGGGTCTGTTCCTAACATATTGAATTTCATCTCTGCAAAGAATCAAAGTCTAATTCTTAACCAATTGAAAGTTGAAGGCACTTCAACATGAAACCCTAATCGGGTGAAAGAGTGCTGATTTGACATATAGATCTTGTTGAGTTTTGGGTTGAAGGACCCAAACGGTCTCAATACCGTTTGGGGATTTCTCCAAACGGTCCTAAGACCGTTTGGGCACAACCCAAGACCGTTTGAAGGTCTAGGGTTAAGTTAATCTAATGGTTTGAGGGTCCAATTGTAGGAAATTGATGAATTGATGAAAATTGCTGATTTTGACCTAATTGGACTTCAACCTTAGTCAAAACGACTTGGATTTTGGTCAAACTTTGGGAAAACGGTCTCAAGACCGTTTGGATGATGTCCAAACGACCTCAAGACCGTTTGGTCCAAATTTGAGCCCAATTGGAGGTCAATTGATAGGTTCAACCTCGAATTGATTCACATTGTTGAACATTGATGACCAATCGAATTAAAACCCTAATTGAGGAGGATTGAACCCTAATTGGCTTGCAATTGAGGGTCAATTGGATGTTTAAGTGGTTAAGGCTAACCCTAACTGACTCAAATTATAAGTGGTTAGCATAGCTTTGACCATTTGAGGACTTCAACACACATATCCATGAACATTGGTAACCTTTGAACCACTTTGGAGGTCCAAACGGTTTGAGCCCTTTTTGGACCAAACGGTCTCAAGACCGTTTGGATCCAAACGGTCTTAAGACCGTTTGAGACCAAACGGTCTCAAGACCGTTTGGGGCCAAACGGTCTCAAGACCGTTTGGGCTCAAACGACCTCAGGATCGTTTGGTCCAATCGATCTCAAGTAAGTTTGATCAAACGGTCTCAAACCGATTGAAGCTCCAAACGGTTGGGAAGTCAACCCTTCCAAACGGTCTTCACCTCCAAACGGTCTCAAGACCGTTTGGATCCAAACGGTCTCAAGACCGTTTGGGGTCAAACGGTCTCAAGACCGTTTGGGTGGTTGAAACCGTTTGGAGATTGGTGATGGTTTGTACTTAACCATTTGATGATGTAATTAGTTCAATGATGATTCAATCTAAACCCTAATGGTAACCTAGGTCATTAAGGGACTATGTGATTAGTGAGTTAACTCATGATGGTAATCATGTGGAAAATTACCAAAATACCCTTGAGGGGTCTAAAGGGGTAAAACCTTGTTCTAATCAAACCCTAATCACATGATGTTGATGTTTTGGATCATGTTAGTCAATGGAGACTTATCTCAACCTGATCTAGAGTGGTGTTGTCACCATCTACTAGTGAGAGAAGAGAGAAAGTATTTCTAGAGAGAGAAAGTATCCTAGAGAGGGAAAGTACCCTTTTAAGGAGGAAACTCAAGTGAGATACTTTAATTACACATGAATGTGCATGATTAGGGAATGACCCACCTATGTGAGGTCATGGAAACCCTATTTATAATATCTAATGGATCTTAATTCTAATTAAGAAGCCTTAATGATGATGTTTCTCTTACATAATGATGTAATGAATACCATTCACCATGGAGTGAATAGTAAACCCTAATTTTAGGGTGATGACATGAAAGATGAACAGTAAACCCTAATTGACAGGGTTATTGAATTAAACCCTAGTTGAGGGTGATTCCATGTGAAACCCTAGTTGAGGGTGATTCCATGTGAAACCCTAGTTGAGGGTGATTCCATGTGAAACCCTAGTTGAGGGTGATTCCAAGTGAAACCCTAATTGGGAATGCATCCCTAACTATTGAATTGTTTATTATTATCTGTTGAACTAACCATGCAGGTTATTATGAGATAATGGTCATACCCAGGTATGAAATACCATATTATATTCATTGGAAGCATGTCTTAAGCTTTATGAATAGTGAATCATCTTGATGCACTGCTAAGTGACATCTTTTGTGATTTATGGGCTGTAAGAGCCATAAACACCATCAAGGTCATGCTTAACAGATGACTTGTGATGAGATAGTTGAGAACTGGTAATTGAAATGAGTTAGGCTTGCTACATTTTAGTATTCTCATATATAGCCATGATGCTAGTGTTTTTGTATGATGATATGAATACTGAATGTACCTAACTAATCAAGTGAAATGTAGAGCCCTGATCATAGATCCATCATTGTCAGAATCTAAATGATGGTGAAACAGGTTTTTCTCAGGGAACTCCTGGATCACATACTTTTGAGTATGTGGGGTACATGGATGTGTAGAACCTTACATCCTAGTGTAGGTATTTGATGTAGATTCTTGTAGTCCGTCATACCTTCACTATAAAAGAAAAGGTGAGAGGATGATGTAGATTCTAGTAGTCCATCAGACCCCACCATAAAGTCCTAAAGGTGAGATGTATATCTACACTCCCTTAAAGACACAAACACCGCATCGATAAAAGATAAACAAGAAATCTTCTGATGACGAAGAGAGTACAGAATGCCACTGTAACTCTAAAATAGCGAAGGTCCAGTTTATCCTGGAGAGCTATAACAAAAGATATCCCGCCAGATATCTAACACTCGATCCTCTAACTGACTGAGGAAGATGAGGTCATAAGAATCCGGCTCTTTTAATGACCTAAGTATGATACTGATGTGACTTCTTAGCGATCAGTTGGAGTATGAGTGGTAAGCCTCATCTCCACAGGGCATAACAATAATGTTTGAAAAACATAATCAACAGCGTAGTATATCTGTTAGAGTTATCTACGAGTTATTTGATTGATGTTATCTTGAATAGCATAGATGTTCTCATATTTTAATATTGATTGAACTCTTGCTCATTATAAGAACTGCTAGTGAATATCTTGAAGGCTCTTATTGATTTAGTTATTCCTTGCTTTGCTTATAAAGCCTAGTGGAGAGTTATAACTCTCGCTGGGGCAATTATGTATAATTGTCTCACCCCGTAGACTTCTACTTTTTAGGTGGTCGTCGAAGACGGAGGAACAAGAACACAGGTGACCAATCCCAGCAACAGCAGCATCAGGAGCAGTAAATATCTCAGGTGGAGATCTAGCCTGCTTCATGGTGTAGTTAGAGTCAAGTCCTATGTGTCCTCTGTACTCTCAGGTCCTGAAATGTTTTGGAGTATGAATTCTTGAGAATTTTGGTATCATGTTGTATTTAATTACTCAAGAAGTAATTGTCAGTGATGTAAGCAGTTAAATCCTTTTTCTATGGAAAAGGTTTGTGGTTTCAGGCTCTTGTCTCGAAAAGTTTTAATTTCCCGTGATTTTTGTCTTCCGCTGTTTACCGATTGCTTCCGCACATGATTTAATCGGGATTAATTCGCGGTTTGGAGATCGGAGCCCACATAGGCAGCCAGGCAGGCGGCCAGGCGGAAGTGGCAGGCGACGGTGGGCAGGCAGGCGGAGGAGAAGGAGCAGCAACACAGGAGAAGGGGGTGCGGCGGAGAAGGGGGCACCGGAGTAGCAGTGGCGGCACGGCGGCACTGTCGTGGAGAGGAAGGAGCAGAGAAAAAGGGAAATCAACGACGACAGAAGAAAAAAGGGCTCGCAATGAAACAGAAGAAAAGGGGAAGAGTCGGGCATTGCGGGTTATAAAGTTCCAAAATAGCGTCGGTTGTTTAAAACAACGGACGCCTAAACAGCTTTAGCGTCGGTTGTTTGCAACAACCGACGTCCAATTGGACGATATTTTCATGAAAATGTTTGGCGGGAACCACCTTCAGCGTCGGTTATCCATGTATAACCGACGCTGAAAGTGACACTTTCCGCGCAAATTTTCATCGCACATAGGCGTCGGTGTTCTACGTATATAACCGACGCTGACAATGACACTATTTTTTTATCGAAATATGGATTTCGCGGGTGACTTTAAGCGTCGGTTTTTTATAAACAACCGATGCTTAATACAAAGCGGTACCCGTGTCTGGCTGGTCTTCGAATATAGATGTCGGTTTGCTTAATAACCGACGCTTAATACAAAGCGGTACCCGTGTCTGGATGGTCTTCGAATATAGACGTCGGTTTTCCTTAATAACCGACGCCCAGAAAAGTGACACTGAATGCTATTTCTGTAGTAGTGAGGTCAAACCATAAGGACAAGTAACAATAAGTGCTAAGAACGTAGAGTCTATTCTTAGTTACACCAACAAAGAAGATAGGTAAAGATGGTGTTCCTTATGGAACAATGTTACTTCAACCAAGCAAAACAAGTAAAATAAAAGTTAAGAAAGAAAAATAAAAGAACAAAAGTAAGAAAACATGATGTAACAAATATGGAAGGGAACTTTGATTGGGTTTCACCATCTAAGGTCTCTCACCAACATAAAATACCCACACCCTTTTTATACCCTTATAAAGGTTGTCTCTCTCTCGAGATGGCAAACAAACAATCACAAACATAACCATATGACCATTAGATTAGGCATTCCAACATTCTCGTGCATTCATACAACTCCATAAAACTTAGATAGAGTTCAAACTACTCTTTGGAGGTACTAACAATCAAACATCCCAAGATGGTAGCCAATCATTCAAGTGAAGCGTTAAGATGAAGAGTATGGATATAATCATTTCAAAGAGCATATATATTCAAATGGATGTAAGTGTATACATGATAGGAGAGCCTTAATGGATTCTCCCAACCCAAAATATGAGTTTAGACACTCATGTTAGTGAGTGGCATTACATATTTACTAGATACTAGAGACATAAAGTACTAATGGAGTAAGGGAGGATGAAGAATGGGCGATGAAGAACAATTGAAGCAGGGTAACAAGGGGATACACCAACTATGGCCAATGGGTGTCCACAGTCGATGGTTGGAACCTCTTTCTAGAAGCTTGGCATGGTGAAAGTGAAGACATACACAATGTCCTCCTTCCGTGAAAGTAGTTCTTTCATCAGGGAGAAGCAGGACAAAATGGGAGCATGACTCAGTGGACTCTCATCCTCCTAGCCTGCCAATTGATGGCGGTGGCTACAGATGGTGGTAAGTGTTTCTATATATGTACATAGAGCCATCCTGAGCGATTGCATGGAGTTAGATATTAATTAGTTAATTAATTAATTGGTTAGTTAAATAATTCCAAAATATTCTAATTAATCCACTAGCATTTTAATTAACACAGTCTTTTTATTCACCGAAGGGTTTTAGGAAACCCTACTTCCTTTCGTCTCCTATTTAAAGGGGCTTGACGGCCAGTGTCTTTACAAGATATTGAGAGAGGCTTTTTAGTTAATGCTCATGCACATAACCGTAGTCATCACCATCCTTAGGAGAGAAAGGGGAGCACCGCGATGCTAGCACGTCATCGCACAGAGGCCGCTCCTTCTTTCCGGATTAGGAAGCACTATGTGGCGTTCTAGTCCATCTACGTGGATGAAGTAAAGACGCAGTTGTTGAGACACCTGCGTTTGGAGGATGTCAATTTCTGTCCATATGAGCTACTAGAGGCATACATCAACACACAAAAGAAACATCTCCAGATCTTTCTACGAGGCATTTGGAAGATGGGAGAGAAGTACCGTCCATGTAAGCCAGGAGCGTTGCACACCATCATGCAGTGGGACGTCTCCAGACTTGCTCTGCGACAAGGTATATCCCACGAACCCTCTTTCTGAATATGTGGTTGTTGATGAGATCCTGTTGTGGATTGTGTGGAAATATATTTTATTTTTTTGCTTCCACCATGCATGTTTCCTCTACAAAATCTAACAATGGTATCAGAGCTAGGTCAATCTATGGTGTATTTGGACCATAATCCTTTGTGGCTGCAAATGATTACAATAGTATGATCATAACTAATGTTTTTGTGTTTTTGATTACATGTCTATCATTTGTGGTTGTGGATATAGTAGTATATGATATGTACTATAAGTATGTGGTGTTTGGATATGTATATGTATTAATAAAACCCCTCAATTAATAATATTACATTTTAGTTACCTTCCATAAAGCAACACACATGTAAAGCTTGATCAACTATGTGTGGGAACCCCTCCATGTGGTACATTGTCTATCTCGTGGAAGTGTGATGGTGGGTGTGTGGGTCTGCCTCCATAGGGTGCACACTCAACGTGTTGGCTTATGGGTTGGACTTAACTAGGGAACGTTGATAGGATCAAGTACCTAGAGGCACATAGATGCATCATGGCAAGGAGTTGTGCATGATCATCTATCCAAGAGTTGCATATGATGCAATTGACAAAAGTTGCCTACCTTAGTATTTGGTCTTTGACGCCGAAGTTGGCTGGGCATTGATCCAATTATTTTAGATCTTGGCTCAATAGAAGGTTGTACGCTGCAATCTTCTGAGTTGATAGTGAGGGATATCAATTTGAATAAAATAGTGGGAGTGTAATTAATTAAAGGCCCAATCAATCTCATTTATCAAATCTTTACAAGTCAAAATATTTTGGACTAAATGCAAAATTTTCTTTTGTAGCAATCAAATGGCAAACAACACCCACACATTCTCATTGTGATCAGTCCTTAAGAAGGACAAACTTACCAGAATCAACTTTTAAAACTGGTTTAGGATGTTGAGAATTGTTCTCACACAAGAGTGTAAGCTCTATGTTCTTGAAACACTAGAGCCAGCAGAACCCACCTCAAATGCGCCCAAGGCTGAAAAAGATGCATACAAGAAGCACCTTGATGACGTCGTGGATGTCAAGTGCTTGATGTTGTCCTCAATGAACTATGATTTGCAAGAGGAGCATGATAACATGAATTTTATGTATATGGTAACACATCTCAAGAACATGTGTCAGCATCAAGCAAGACACGAGAGATATGATGTCTCCAAGGCTTTGTTCAGAAGCAAGATGAAAGAAGGAGACTCAGTTGGCACCCATATACTCACTTTTATTTGGCACGTGGAAAGCCTATCCAAGATGGGATTTCTCTTAGGTTAAGAGTTGGCCACTGACATGATTCTGCAATCGTTGCCTCAATCATATAGTCATTTTGTCATGAACTACAACATGAACAATCTTGACAAGCCGTTGTTAGAATTGTTGGGCATGTTGAGGACAGCTAAGCACAGATGAATAAAGACAAGACCAAGTCTGTGATGATGATCAGAAGGAAAAAGGGAAAGTCAAAAGTCAAAGGCAAGGCTAAGAAAGGTTCTAAATCTGAGAATAAGCCAAAGTCATTTGTGCACAAAGCTAAAGGTGGGATCTCCAAAGAAGGTAGTTGTCACCATTGTCACCAGGATGGACATTGGAAAAGAAACTATCCTCTCTACCTAGAGGAACTGAGGAAGAAGAAGTAGGGGATATAGATCTCCACTTTAGGTATATACATTATTGAGATAAACATAAATACTTCTTCATCATGGGTATTGGATACCGGATCTTGATCTCACATATGTTGAAATATGTAGGATCTAATAAGAAGTAAACCTTTACGAAAGAGCCAAGTCAAGTTGTGGGTCGCTAATGGAGCAAGAGTTGCTGCCACCACAGTTGGAGTTATTAGTTTATTTTTGCCTATAGGCCTTGTAATAGAATTAGAGAATTGCTATTATGTACCTGCTATTAATATAAATATTATTTTTTATCTTTTATTGACAAGAGTGGATTTGAATTTCAAATTAAGAATGGAATGATTTCTATTTCTAAAGATGAGATCTTTTCATGCAATTCCCCTATGTCTTATGGTATCTATTTGTTAGAACTTGAGACTAGAATATACAACATAAATACTAAAAGGCTAAAACTTGACAACTCAAACAAAACATACTTATGGCATTGTCGTTTTGGGCACATAAATGAGAAGCGCATATCTAGACTCCATAAGGATGGTTATATAGACCATTTTGAATTTGAATCATTAGCGATATGTGAGGATTGTTTATATGGCAAGATGACTAAGACTCCTTTCACTGGACACAGTGAGAGAGCCAGTGATCTGCTAGGGCTCATACATACTGATATATATGGACCTTTTTGATCAAATGCTAGAGGAGGCTATCAATAATTCATTACCTTCACTGATGAACTCAAAAGGTATGGATATGTATATCTTATGAAACACAAGTTAGAAACTCTTGGAATGTTCAAGACTTTTGTGAATGAAGTAGAGAAGCAACTTGGTAAGAGTATTAAATCACTCCGTTCAGATCGAGGTGGAAAATACTTAAGCCAAGAGTTTGAGGACCTTCTAAGAGACTGTGGTATTGTATCACAATGGACTCCACCTGGTACACCACAACATAATGGTGTGTCATAAAGAAGGAATTGCACATTATTAGACATGGTATGATCAATGATGAGTTCAGCCAAACTTCCAATATCGTTCTGGGGATATGCTCTTAAAACTGTATCATTTATACTTAACCATTTACCTTCCAAATCGGTTCAAAAGACACCATATGCGATATGGAATGGGAATCATCCCAATTTGTCTATTTTAAAGATTTGGGGATGTGAACCTTATGTTAGGAAACAATTTCCTGAAAAGCTTGGACTCAAATCTGAAAAATTCTATTTTGTTGGATACCCCAAAGAAACTCAGGGATACTACTTCTACACACCAACTAACAACAAAGTGTTTGTTACTAGGAATACTATATTTCTTGAAAAGGAATTTATTTCCAAAGGAATCAGTGGGAGGAATGTAGAGCTCGAAGAAATTCAAGATCAACAAGAAAGTAGAGAACCCGAGGAGGTACATAAGGAACATGAAGACTCATAAACTTTTGTGGAATTTAAAGTTCCAAATATAACACAGGAACCTCTTAGGTCTAGTAGGACACGATTTGAGCCTGAGAGATTTAGATTTCTCATTACTCAAGACAGTGACAAATTGGGCATTTCAGATGAGCTAACTTCCTATCTAGAAGCTACTAAGGGACCAAAATCTAAGAAATGGCTCAAATCCATGAGTTATGAGATTGAATCCATGTACACCAACAAGTTATGGACTTTGGTGGATCCACGCAAAGGGGTAAAACCCATAGGGTGCAAGTGGGTCTTCAAGAAGAAGACCGACATGGATGGAAATGTTCAAACCTATAAAGGTAGATTGGTTGTGAAAGGATTTCATCAAATTCAGGGTGTTGATTATGACGAGACCTTCTCACCAGTTGCCATGGTTAAATCCATCAAGATCATGCTTTCCTTTGCAGCTTATCATGACTATGAGATTTGGCAGATGGATGTTAAAACAGTATTCCTTAACGGAAATTCACTTGAGGATGTATGCATGACACAACATGAGGGTTTTATCAATCTGAATGAAGTCAATAAAGTATGTAAGCTATAAAGGTCGATCTATGGATTGAAGCAAGCATCTCAGAGCTAGAATCTACATTTTGATGAAGTAGTCAAAATGTTTCTCTTTAGTCAAAATTAAGATGAACCTTGTGTTTACAAAAAGGTTAGTGGGAGCATAGTTGTATTTCTCATATTTTATGTGGATGACATACTATTGATGAGAAATGACATCCCTACTCTTCCAACAGTAAAAGGTTGGCTGAGGAAGACCTTCTCTATGAAGGATTTAGGTGAAGCATCCTATATACTAGGAATGAAGATCTATAGAGATAGATCTAGAAGGCTTCTAGGCCTAAGCCAAAGCACATACATTGACAAGGTGCTAAAGAGGTTTAGCATGGAGGGTTCTAAGAGAGGTAACGTGCCCATGTCCCATGGGGTTATGATCTATAAATCCCAATGTCCTATTTCATGTGATGAAAGGGTGCACATGCGTAAGATTCCATATGCATGAACAATTGGATCTATCATGTACGCGATGTTATGTACTCATCCTGATGTGTCGTATGCTTTGAGCATGACGAGATGGTATCAGTCAAATCCAGGTGAATGTCATTGGACTATCGTAAAGAACATCCTAAGTACATGAGAAGGACTAAGGATAAATTCTTTGTATATGGTGGTGAGAAAGAGCTCATGGTAAAGGGTTACACTGATGCTAGCTTCCAAACTAACAAAGACAACTATAGATCGCAATTTGGATTTGTGTTTTTCCTAAACAACAGAGCTGTGAGCTGGAAGAGTTCCAAGAAAGAGACAGTTGCAGATTCTATAATAGAGGATGAATATATTGCCGCATCTAATATTGTAAAGGAATTTGTGTGGATCAAGAAGTTCATTTCTAAGCTTGGAGTGGTTCCAAGCGCTATTGATGCAATCAATTCATTTTGCAACAACAACAGAGCAATTGCACAGGCTAAAGAACCAAGATCGAACCAACGTTCCAAACATATTCTATGGCAGTTCCATCTCATACGAGAGATCATACAACAAGGAGATGTGAAGATTTGCAGAGTACCTATAGAAAGCAATGTGGTTGACCTGCTCACAAAAGCACTTTCACAACAGAAACATGATAGACATGTTCGATCACTTGGAAAGCGATTCATGAGTGATTGGGTATAAGTGTAAGTGGGAATCTATTGGTTTGTAAGCCCATAGAGACTATCATTTGATAATAGTAATGGGATACTATGTAAATGATTTGTAATACTATATTGATCATATCAATACAGGAAATTTTCCAATCTATATGTTTGTGTTTTATACTATGAGATGACTGCAAAACTTATAGATGTCTATAGAATAATATACTCAATGACATATGTCTTCGGGTTGATGACCTGAATAGTGAGATCATACGTATGCTAAGAGTATGCATTCTTTTTTTGGTCCCTAATCGGTTTTTATGGTGGAAATATCCATAAACATCAATAACAAATAAGATTAGAATGTCTGTTGGTTGATGGAAGAATATCATTAGCCATTATATGGAGATATCAAACCAAATACATAGATACTTGTTAGAAAACAATGTATCAGATAGACCCACCTTGAGAGTGACACATGGATACCATGATTGGTAGTTAGAGTCACATCTCATATGATGGTGGTGATTGTGGTTCTTAGACCTAAAGTCACTACACTTATCACTTGTTGTTCGGTGTACTTTGACATCATCCACCGTGGTCCTGAATAAGGATTGCCATAAAGATGGTGCTTGGGTACATTGTGACACATGGGAATGACTGTGAGTGATGTAGATGGAATTTTTCCTTCCTATGGGAGTGTGATATTTTGTCCACTTGATAAACGAGACTGAGAAATGCATGGCCATGCTGATGTTAGTCAATATGTGATATAGAGATTACATATATCTCATACATTCTTCTCTAGTTCAAGGAACATGGATTGAACGTTGAAGAGGATAACAATTTCATGACTCGATTTCAATCTAGATATTAGTGATAAAGGAACTATACAATCACTGTAATACCAATCATGAATGATAGGTTAAGTTATTCTCCAACTTCTCCAATTATTTGGGTGGAAATGAAGTTTTTCTAGATACCAATCATTGCTTGTGAAATCATAATATGATTATGGATATCACTGCCGACGTAATTTGGAGCCTACTGGGTCACACACATAGGATGTGTTGGAATGGGAGTATAATTGTGGATTTGATTGGAACTTCTCTGAATCACATTGATTACTAAAATGTTTATGTAATCCATTAGAATAATATTAGAATATATTAAAATGTTTGAGCCAATTAATTAGAGTGACTGGCTCTAAGTGCAAGTGGGAGTTTGTTGGTATATATTCTCATAGAGCCATCCTGAGTGATTGCATGGAGTCAAATATTAATTAATCAATTAATATGATTAATTAGTTAGTTAATAAACTCCAGAATATTCTAATTAATCCATGAGCATTTTAATTAATGCAGTCTTTTTGTTTACTAGAAGGGTTTTAGAATACCATGCTTCGTTTCATCTCCTATTTAAAGGGGCTTGACGGCCGATGTTTTTACAAGATATTGAGTGGCTTTTCATTTTACGCTCACGTACATAAACCCTAGCCATCACCATTAGGAGAGAAACGTGATCACCACAATGCTAGCACATCATCACACAGAGGATGCTCCTTCCTGTTGGCTTAGGAAGCATGACGTGTAGTTCCAGTCCATCTATTTGGATAAAGTAGAGACACATACACTGATACACCTACGTTCGGAGGACGTCAATGACCGTCCATACGTGCTACAAGCGGCGTACATCAACACACAAAAGAAGCACTACTGGATCTTCCTGTGACATGTTCGGAAGACGGGAGAGAAATACCATCCATGTAAGCTAGGAGCATTGCATACCATCATGCAGCGGGACGTCATCGGACTTGCTCCATGACAAGGTATATCCCACGAAAACCCTTTCTAAATACGTTGTTTTCTATGAAATCCTATTGCGAGTTGCGTGGAGATATATTTTATTTTGTTGCTTCTACCGTACATGTTTCCTCCACAAAACCCAACAGTAAGCTCCTTCTCTAACAGTGCTTCGACGTCAATGTGTGGGCCCCTTTACGTGGCTGGAGGTCTTCTATTTATGGGTTCTAGGACATGGGTCCTTTACTTGCGCCCCAAGCGTATGAGGTGTCTTCCTCATATCACGTGTCTAACAGTCTTGAGTGATAGTTCTGTTACTGCCGCCATCGGTTGGCAGCCATAGGGTGGCAGCAGTTCTTGGCCTTCGGTGATAAGAGTCATGAAACCATCAGATGATGGTCTTCTAGATGGTCATCAGTCGTTGATGCAAGCGGACCATCAGTTGGTGAGGTATGTGGGGCCATCGCTTGACATTGTAGATGAACCATTAGTTAGCGAGGTCGGAGTGACCATCGCTTGACGTTGTAGACAAACCATTAGTTAGTGAGGTCAGGGTGGCCATTTCTTGATGAGCCTATGCATCCATCAGCTGATGGGTCTGCTAAACCACTGATGGATGATTCACCCTTCCATTGGTTGGTGAGTTTATCAGACCATAGGTTGATGGTTATGTGTAACCATTGCCTGACAGATGAGGGTGACTTTGATGGATGTGCATTTCTTTCATCAGGTGACAAATGATGGTGGTAAATGCCTTCAGTTGTGATCCGATGATTGAGCTGCCATCTGCTCCTTGGTGTGCTTAAGTTGTAGAAATCTATGGGGTTTTTGGTCCTTCGACATTTACATGAGATGTTAGTGTTAGACTCAAATGGGGGGGGGGTGAAAGCAATATTCATGTGTAATATGGTGGGAAGTGAGAATGAATTTGCATAAACAGAGAGAATAAAAGGTAGGTTAAGGCATGTAATATCCACAAAATTGGATGTTATCAACTCCCCTTAGAGTCTAGCTTGTTCTCAGGCTAATAATTAGAATTAAAGAATCAAACAATTTCAGAGAACTTTATTGACTTATTGTTTTTGTGAGTATGAAAAAATGTGATAATGTCAGCTTTAAGTCAAAACATATGCATTAGGGTAAGGGGTTCTATATCTCAAGACTCTCTCTCTTAGGTTGGAATTATAGTAATTATATGCATGTTACGACCTTCTTTATCAGAAAGAATTCCCCCTCATGATGCACCGATGATCCTTTTCCAGTCTGTACTTACACAAGGTTCTAGGTGAGGTAGCTTTTCCATCCAGCTTTATTTTTTTCTTGGATATCCTAGCTATCATTCTTGGTTAGGATTAGGTTGTAGTGTTTTCCTACCTTTTTTAGGTTCATATCAACCATGTTTACTTTCATAAAGTAAAAAAAACCTGATTAGTCCCTGATGTAGTTCCATGTGGTTGTGTGAAATTTCCTTCAAAAAGAAGGTGATATAAAAGTTGGCTTCCAGACCTCAATACCAGACACGACATATCTTCATTCATGAGTGCAGCGATACACCAGCCAGGCGAGGCCCTTCAGCATCTTCCCAGACACAACTCTCATGATTTTATTCCTCTTGTTTTTTATTTTGCTCCCATGCTTTGGGATGATGGGTTTTCAAGGGGGATTTTGGGCCGCCATGCCTCTTTTGATCCCAAAGCGGGGATTTTTGCACTAAATGGGGTAGTTGTTTCCTCCTTTCCAGGTTTATGTGCTTTCCTAACTATACTTTGGAATAGGATGATCAATAAGGAGCATATTAGGCTTAGTCCTCCTCATTTTGATTATTCATCTTGGTGGACAACATCCTCATGCCTTCTACATTATTTTGAGGTAAGGCTGACATTAAGACATTATCATACTCAAAATTTTAAGTAGATTAAATGGCCCAAATCCATCATTCTTGAAGTAATTATGCTAAGAGTTAGCCTAAAGACAAGTAAGCCTAAGAGTGGGAGTTATGACTATATCCAGGAAAATTTGATCCAAAAATTGCCTTTTTATACTTTTTTTCATTAAAATTTTTAAGGAAACAAGAGTATGTACATGTGCAAAAAAAGTTACCAAAAAGTTGACTGCTAAAAACTTTTCAAAAATTTTGGTTAAGCGAGTAAAATTTTCAAAATTAAAATTAGTATAATTTTCAAAATTAAAATTAAGTGTAGAGACATACCACGTTCACCCAATCAGACCCCCCAAACTTATCATCCACTTTATCCTCAGGGTGTCAGAGAAAGGGTTTGATCCAGAACATGCAAATTAGGGTTCATTTTCTAAAAGAGCCTTTCGGAACATAAGATCCTCACATCGTATTGGCCTCGAAGGTGATGATAGTCATCATATTTGTAGTGCTCCACCTTCTGGTCCGATGTGACCAACATATGAATCTAGAATAGCACGTAGAATCCATAGTCATTAGATAGAGGTGCTTGTTGTGGGCCCCTATTCTAGAACTATGGCTTCTCAAACTTTAAACCATTTGGTATGCCACGTCTGTATCTTTTTATCAGCTAGAGATCTTTATAGCCACTTGAGAAGCCTTTTGTTCTATGACATTGTTAGCAGTTTTATGATAAGTTGTGTATTTTGGTCTGAACATAGCGTTCGAGCTATTGTAGAAAATGGTTGTCCCATTCACAGTATCAACAGATAGTAGTGCCCAATGACCATCATGCATAATAGGAACAAATATCCACCTTGGGACATTGTATTAGAGATCATCAATCAGGCGTTGTGGTTCTCTAGATTCCTTCTTGAGAATGATGTCCCCCATTATTTCATAAGAGACCATGTATAAATCTAGGAGGTCATCTGTCAGAAGTAGTTGACATGTTTTTATGACATTTACGGTCATGTAACCTCCTATTTTTAAGATGTCATGGAGGTATAGTAGCATTAGTTGTACATTCTCCCTTTAAAAGATAACAATAAAGTCATCTTCCCTTGGCTGCAGTGCATCCAACAAAAAGGTAACTTCTACAATGGATAGCCCATAACATGTGAGTTCGTCAAAGTTTTCAAAGGTGGGTGTAATAACTTCTGTTGGTTCTGGTCCTTCTGCCGGTTGATCATCTGATTCTTCTCCTTCATGTGTACCTTGGCCATTTTATCAGTTTTTTCTTCTAGAATAGTGGATTCTGTATGCTAATCTCAGTGTTGGGTTTGACAGGGGGTACTATCTGGTGAATTTTTGGTGGTGATGGCTCAATTTCTTATGGTACTAAACATTGTTCAGGATTAGTAACAACTATTGCAGTTGTAGGGTTAGCAATAGTTGTTAAAGATACATGTGAGGGAGGTGGTGAGGGAGATGGTGGGACCACTGGGTCTGATGTCTTTCCTTCATGTACTGAGGCTTCTATTGTGGGCATTCGTTTTCATAGTTCCTCCCTCTAAGGGTTCTTTTTAGGTAAGGGAATTTGGTAATACATCCACCTTGGTATGTCAACCACATGAGAATTGTAGAAGAATCGCATGTCATGTATTATCTCCATGACATATTTTCATCACAATGTGTGGAAAACTTTGTTGATAATTTGTTCCATCAGGATTCCTCTATGGATGGTTTCAATCATCCCCAGTTCCATGAAAGCACTGTCCCTGAGTTTTGCTTTGCCTTGGGAATGTTGTAGTTGATGTAGATTTCTTTCCAATTTTGGCAACAATACCACCCATTGAATCCCTATGTCATCCTTTTTAGAAAGGTTGGAACTTCTTGTATCGTCTTATGCTCCATTTTCTAAAATATCATTCTTCCACAAGGCAGGTCTATGGCGCTAAAGTTGTATGTGATGACTTTCCTTTCTAAAAGGTTAGCCAACATGAGGAGCTTGTGATTATAGGATTTGAAAGGTAGAGTGATGAACTTTAAGGCTATGTTTTTGTGTAGGATATCTTTTAGTTCTTTAATAAATGTTGTGTCACTTCTTTCTTTGAACAAGTGGGCTTCCAAGTTAGAGGTTGCTTTGAAAAGTGGTCCATCTGTTGGTATGTATGCCGTAAGAGCCAATCATGGGATGATTGGTGGGATACATTAAGATTGATTTGATAAAGATCAAAGGCAAGCTTCCAATTCTTTCTGGTTCAGTCATATGAGATAATGATAGAACATATTGAATGTCTAGAGAATGACAGTACTCAATGACGTATGCTTTCAGGTTGAGGACCTGAACGGTGAGATCATACGGATGCTAAGAGTTTGTACATTCTTATTATGTCCCTAGTCGGATTTCATTGTGGAAGGTAGATAGACAGTAATGACACACAAGACTAAATTGTGGTGTTGGTTGATGACAAAATCTTATTAGTCATGATATGGAGATATCAAACCAAACACATAGGTACTTGTTGGAGAACAAGTGTACCGGACAGACCCACCGTGAGTTTGACACATGGAACCATGACATGGTAGTCATAGTCAGTTCTCACAGTGATGGTGGTGAGTGTGATTCTTTGACCTAAAATCACTACACTCAACACATGTCATTGGGTACACTTTGACATCATCAAATGCAGTCCTAAAATATGGGTTGTTATAAAGGTGATGATTGGGTGGCTTTGACACATGGGGCTTTTGAGGGGTGAGTGATAGATATGGGATTTGTCCCTCTTAAGGGAGTTTGATATCCATGGCCACTTGATGAGTAGGATTGAGAAAGTAATGCACACATGTGTGAATCATTATGTGATATTGATGTCATACATATCTCCTCCAATCTACTCTGAGATCAAGAAAGTGAATGAACATTGACATGATGACTTTTCCATGCCTTGAGTTCATTCGGGATATTAGTGATAAAGGAATTATACATTCGCTGTAACACCATTCACGGATTGTAGGATTGAAAGTTGTTCTCCAACTTTCCTTTTCACTTGGGTAGCACTGATGTGCAACTAGGAACCGCTCTTTTCTTGTGAAGTCATAAATGTTATGGACTTTCACTGCCAACGTGAAATGGACCTACAGGGTCACACACATAAGATTTAACCTAGAAGAGGAGTTTATCCACAAATGATGTTTAGATTGATTAATAAAGGAGTTTAGTAATTCAATTAAACAATCAATCAATTGATAGCTCAATATCATAGTGTTCAAGGTGTTGGATCGATTGATTAGAGTATCAGATTTATTGAAACTGTAATTGACTGATTTTGCACAGTCTGCACTCCCAACCGATTGGCTCATGTGATGAACCGACCGGCTCAGGTTGGTGAACCGATCGGCTCATGTGATGAACCGATCGGCTCAAGAAAGGCTGAACCGATCGGTTCAAGAGTTGAACCGATCAGCTCAATTGGTCTAATCGAGATCGTTTGGAAAGTTAGAAGACTATTTTGCAAATACAATTTGTTTCACTTGTACAAATTCAATTTAGACAAGGATTAATAATTGATTAATCGGAAACAAATATGAATGTCAATTTGAGTTGGATTAGGACCACAAACCGATCGTCTCATGCATGAACCGATCGGCTCGGAGCACCAGACGATCGACTCAGGTCCCAAACGATCGGCTCAGGGCCCAAAACGATCATTTCAAGGTGTGAAACGATCGGTTCAGCTGGCGCAGTTGGTTGTTTTTTGTGTGGAAAATATCAAACCCTTCTACTCTTGCTTTAATCTCACATTTCCCGGGGTAGAGAACCCTGTCCCATGACCCTCCTATATATAGGGGTAGTGGGGGCTTCTCAACAACAACTCAGAACACCAGTTGCTCTGCAAAGTTGTCGTTCTCTCTGGTTTTGGTAACCAAGAGAGAGCCCAAGCAAGTGCTACCTGATAAGGGAGGCACAACAAGGGAAAGACAACTACAGAAAAGCAACTGGTTGCAGGAGAGTGTGTCGGTGACTAGTACACCGGTAGGAGGGTGTGACTCCTTCCGATTCCTTATGGGACAAGAAGATCAAAGTTCTAGGTGGTCTGTGTGGACTACTTCAGAGGTGGGAGACTTCTGCCACTCGGAGGACAACTGTCAATCCTGACAGTCCCAGTGAGACTAGGAGTTGCTCAGACACTGTCCAAGATCGGAGGTGAAGACCGCGCAAGCTGTGAGGTAACGTCTCCGAGTAAGCCTCGGGACAAGGTACGCCTCTACATACCATCCTTTCTACTGTATAGACGTTGACGCGATTCCTTTATTCTGGGTTTAGGAGAAGAATTTTTTTTTGTTTCCGCTACCTTCTCTATCTCCCCTAAAACCCAACAGTGGTATCAGAGCCACGTCAACTGCTCTATACTTTAGGATTATCAATGTGATCGACTTTGGTTCGTCGTCTTTATTTATTGTATATGATGTGAATAAAATTGTCTTTGTGCATGTCCAATCCTAAATCCACAAAATCCCAATATACATATATGATATGTAATATGAATGCACTCGATACATGTCGCCCTTAAATGAGTTTTGTGGTGGATGTATAGTGTGGTTATGACCAATAAACCCTATGTATGTGTGCTTGGTTGAATGTGGTTTCTTGCATATCGGTCTGCACACCAATTCCCTATCTCCTATTCCTGATGTAACTTAAGATAACTTGAGATTTCTTTCCTACCTTTTCTCCCCCCAAATGTAACTCGGGGTTTCCCAATTTAAATATAAAATAGGATAGATCTTTTATTTTCTATTATGTCGAAGAACGGCGGACAACCTGACGCAACTGAGACGATCAGTTCAAGGTGTGAACTGTTCGGTTGGCGATCCAGATGACCAGTTCGAGGAGCGAGATGATCGGGTGGCGGCCATGAAGAGATGTACAATGACCAATTGAACTGATAGGTTGGAGGAGCCAACCAATCGGCTGGTGGCACCCAGACGACCGGCCAGGGAGAGCAGGTCATTCATGTGATGAGTTGATCAACTCGGATGGCTATTGCACTTCATCATGGACATGTTGCATGTGATGTAGACCTATATGACTGTGATTCCTCTTGGCTCGAGGAATCACATTAGGATGGCCATAATCATCACTTTTATCATTTCACATGTTTTCTGTGGGATATAACATGTATATGATACGTACTATATATTGTGGTGATTAGATATGTATATGTACCTATAAAAACCAAATCCCTCATCTAAATATTAAGTCTTTTAAGCCTTCCATTAGCGGCACACATGAAAAACTTGATCGACCAAACATAGGTTACACCAAAGTGTGGTGCGACGTCTATCTCGTGGAAGTGTGAAGGGTAAACATGTAGGTTCTGCCATAGCAGGGTGTATGTTTACCATGTCAGCTTTTGGGTTAGACTTAACTGGTGATTCTTAGAGCGTCTAAGCCCAGAGGCACGGAATGTTCATGGCAAGGTGTTGAACATGTTCATTCATCAAGAGTTTCATATGATGCAATTGGCATGATGGCCTACCTAAATAATCAAGATTGTGGGCGATCAGCCAAAGCTGACTCATGACTTGATGAAATATGGATCTTGATCCACTAGAAGATTGTACAATGTAATCTTCTGAATTGATAGTAAGGGCTATCAATTTGAACAAAATAGTGGGAGCAATAATTAATTAAAGTCCTAATTATATCGTCAACCTTCCAAATCAATCAAATAAGTCAAAATTGAGTTTTGGACTAAATTGCATATATTTCCTTTTGTAGTACAAATGACAACAAACAAAAATCACTTTTCATTGTGATCGGTCCTTTAAAAGAACAAGCTGAATGGGACTAACTTCCATGATTGGTTTAGGACATTGAGAATTGTTCTCACACAAGAGTGAAATCTCTATGTCCTGGATACTCCAGTTCCAGAGGAACATGCTCCTACCGCACCAAAAGTAGAAAGGGATGCTTATAAGAAGCATTCTGATGATGCCATTGATGCAAAGTGCTTAATGTTGTGCTCCATGAACCACGAGTTGCAGAGACACAATGAGAACATGGGTGTCATTGAGATGATTCAGCATCTCAAGAACATGTATGAAGATCAAGCACGACAAGAGAGATATGATGTCTCCAAGGCACTGTTCAAGTGTGTCGTGACAGAAGGAGATCCAGTTGGTCCTCACACGCTCAAGATGATTGGGTATATGGAGAACGTGACAAGATTGGGATTTCCCCTAAGCCAAGAGTTGGCTACTGATGTGATACTACAATCGTTGCCAGAATCCTACAGTCAGTTTGTGATGAACTACAACATGAACAACTTTGACAAGCCATTGATAGAGTTGTTGGGAATGTTGAGGACAGCCGAGACACAGATGAAGAACGACAAGCCTAAGTCTGTGATGATGATCAGCAACAAAGGCAAGTCCAAACGCAAGGGAAAGGGCAAGGCTAAGAAAGGTTCTGATGCTAGCCAGCAGCCCAAGACGTCTTCAACTCTCAAGGCCAAGGGAGGCGTGACCAAGAGAGAAAATTGCACCATTGTCAAAAGCCAGGACATTGGAAAAGGAATTGTCCACTCTACCTGGAAGAACTAAAAAAGAAGGAGGCGACAGACGTATCCACCTGAAGGTGTCATGAAATAAACTTGTAACATTTTTGAGGTATATGATACCAAGATATAAAATGTAAAGTACTCAATAAATGGGGCAAGTGTTGCCGCCATAGATAGGAGTACTTTAGTTTATTTTCAGCCTTGAAGGCATGTAATAGAGTTATGAACTGCTATTTCATATTTTCTAATGGATAGAAACACATTATTTTTGCATATTGTATGACAATGATAGCAATTAATAAAGTTGATGTTTCAATCTATGTGGCAATGCCTTGTTTATATTGTGGTACTTGTTATGCATAAGATAAAATGATACCTAAAAGTTATTGATAACTCAAACAATCAAATTAGCATAAATCATGAGAAATTCATTTCTAGTTTCCATATGATGGATAAGTCTAGACTCTTTTTGGTTAGAGAACCAGTAAGAGACATGGATCTATTGGACATGATCAATCTTCACTAGTCATAGTGGGAGATTGATTATCCTATTAGGTATAATACATGTGATGTATTTACATACCTATTGGACTTAATGCTAGTACTTCAAATGGTGTTTAGAGAAATACCAATATGGATATCTTGAAGTGTTCAAGAATATCATAGATGAAGTATGGATTCGGTTAAGTGTTAATTCTTGATGAGATCAATGCATGAAATACTTAGACCAAATGTTTGAGAACCTTATGAGTGATTATGATAGTGTATCATAGTAAGCTCGTGATTAAGGCGTGCTGATGTCTAAATAAAAAAAAAGGAGTCATACTCTAAGGAGTTAGAGAATGATTATCAAATAACTAATTTCTTTTTAAATAAAGAATACCCCACACTATAAAGGACATGAAGAATTGCAAGGAGTTGTGACTTCTTATATCCTTGACATATGTACCTCGATTATCTATGTGATGAGTTGGTCATGTGATGAATCAACTATCTAGATGAATATGAGAAACCAGATTTTGAGTTATGGTTTATGACCATTACATCCTAAATGACTTCCATGTAAACCATAAGGCATGACCTTGATGGTAGGACCATAAGTGTGAATGAGTCTTAAGCGTTAAGACACATGGATAACATTTTGAGAAGGATGATGCTTTTTAATTGCAACTTAATGACTAAGAGATTTGGCATACAGATACTAAAACCACATTCCCATGAGGAATAAGGCAAGGATGTGTACGTGACACAACCTATAAGGTTTATGAATCCATTAATGCAAACGAAGTCTATAAGTTACAATGGACTAATCAATATGATCGATTGAGTACAAGCAACTTAGAGTTGGATCTTCACTTTGATGATATAGTCAAAGGGTTTGACTGATATGTCAAAGATAAAGAGAGATCTATGATTTAGTGGGAGTGTATTCACATTTCACATGTTGATGTGAAATGGAAATGTTCTAGAATGGAAATCCAAAGTGGAAATTATCTTTAAGGAAAATAGAGACGTTTCCTATGTGATAGGAATAGAGATCTATAGGGATAGTTCTCGAAAAACCTCTTGACCTAAAAAGAGAGAGAATACATTAGCAATCTATACTGAAGGGTTCAGTGTGCATAGATTCAGTGGGAGAAAACTTGTCCATGTTACATGGAGTTGGTATCCCAAGGCCAAGTGTCTAATTCTTATGAAGAATTGGAACACTAAGAATAGATATGGATCTATCATGTATGTAATCATCCCATCATCTTGCATGTATGTACATGCCAAGAACAAAACACATTTATCATCTTGTATATAGGACATGACAATATGATGTGCTCATCCTGATAACTCATATGTGGGACATGATGAGTGGATGTCTATCTAGTTCCAGTAAGGGTTACTGGAATACCATAAGAACTTGATAAGTACTTGGGAAGTGCTAGTTCTATGGAAATAATGAAGGCTTCACTATAAAGAGTTAGACTAATGCAAACTTCTGAAAAGGATAGAGAATTAATCGCAATATATATAGGATATATAAAAGTGAATGTTTGTTGATAAATGGAAACATTCCAATAAAGATATTTAAAGGAAATGTCGAGTATCCATGTGTTAGAGAATAACAATGGATACTATATGGATCTGGAAGTTCATAGAGATGAACTTATAGATATTTCGGTCATTGATGACAAGTAAGGAGTACTTGGTCATGCAATGTGGCTAAAGGTTAGAAAAGGAATACTAGATCGCATATTATGGCAACTCCATCTCATACGTGTGACGTACAGTGAAGAGATGAGAGACATGCAGTTAATACCGACTTTGGAAAGGTGTTGCCATAACTCACTATGTTAGCACTATAACACAATAACATGTGGGACATGTTTGAAAAATCACTATGAATATGATTCAAGGCTGATTGGCTCACAGTGTAAGTGGGAGTCTGTTGGTATGTATGCCCTGAGAGCCAATCATGGGATGATTGGTGGGATACATTAAGATTGATTTGATAAAGATCAAAGGCAAGCTTCCAATTCTTTCTGGTTCAGTCATATGAGATAATGATAGAACATATTGAATGTCTAGAGAATGATAGTACTCAATGATGTATGCTTTTAGGTTAAGGACCTGAACGGTGATATCATACAAATGCTAAGAGTTGGTATATTCTTATTATGTCCCTAGTCGGATGTCATTGTGGAAGGTAGATAGACAACAATGACACACAAGACTAGATTTTGGTGTTGGTTGATGACAAAATCTCATTAGTCATGATATGGAGATATCAAACCAAACACATAGGTACTTGTTGGAGAACAAGTGTACCGGACAATACTACCATGAGTTTGACAAATGGAACCATGACATGGTAGTCACAGTCAGTTCTCACAGTGATGGTGGTGAGTGTGATTCTTTGACCTGAAATCACTACACTCAACACATGTCGTTGGGTATACTTTGACATCATCAAACACAGTCCCGAAATATGGGTTGTTATAAAGGTGATGATTGGGTGGCTTTGACACATGGAGCTTTTGACGGGTGAGTGATAGACATGGGATTTGTCCCTCCTAAGGGAGTTTGATATCCATGGCCACTTGATGAGTAGGATTGAGAAAGGCGTGCATGCATGTGTGAATCAGTATGTGATATTGATGTCATACATATCTCCTCCAATCTACTCTGAGATCAAGAAAGTGAATGAACATTGACATGATGACTGTTCTATGCCTTGAATTCATTCGGGATATCAGTGATAAAGGAATTATACATTCGATGTAACACCATTCACAGATTGTAGGATTGAAAGTTGTTCTCTAACTTTCCTTTTCACTTGGGTAGCAATGATGTGCAACTAAGCACCGCTCTTTGCTTGTGAAGTCATAAGTGTTATGGACTTTCATTGCTAATGTGAAATGGACCTGTAGGATCACACACATAGGATTTAACCTGGAAGAGGAGTTTATCCACAAATGATGTTTAGATTTATTACTAAAGGATTTTAGTAGTTCAATTAAACACTCAATCAATTGATAGCTTAGTATCATAGTGTTCAAGGTGTTGGACCGATTCATTAGAGTATCAGATTGATTGAAACTGCAATTGACTGATTTTGCACAGTCTGCACTCCCAACCGATCGGTTCATGTGATGAACTGATCGGATTAAGTTGGTGAACTGATCGGCTCATGTGATGAACCGATCATCTCAAGAAAGGTTGAACTGACTGGTTTAAGAGTTGAACCAATCGGCTCAACTGGTCTAACCAAGATCGTTTGGAAAGTCAGAAGACTATTTTGCAAATACAATTTGTTTCACTTGTACAAATTTTATTTGGACAAGGATTAATAATTGATTAATTGGAAACAAATATGAAAGTCAATTTGAGTTGGATCAGGACCACAAACCAATCATCTTAGGCATGAACTGATCGGCTCGTAGCACCAAACGATCGGCTCAGGTCCCAAACGATCGGCTCATGGCCCAAAACGATCATTTCAGGGTGTGAAACGATCGGTTCAGCTGGCGCAGTTGGTTGTTTTTTTTTGTGGAAAATATTGAACCCTTCTACTCCTTCTTTAATCCTGCATTGCCCGGGGTAGAGAACCATGTCCCATGATCCTCCTATATATAGGGGTAGTGGGGGCTTCTCAACAACAACTCAGAACACCAATTTCTCTACAAAGTTATTGTTCTCTTTGGTTTTGGTAACTCAGAGAGAGCCCAAGCAAGTTCTACCCAATAAGGGAGGCACAGTAAGGGAAAGACAACTGTAGAAAAGCAATTGGTTGCAGGAGAGTGTGTCGGTGACTAGTATGCCGACAGGAGGGTGCGACTCCTTCCGATTCGTTATGGGACAAGGAGATTAGAGTTCTAGGTGGATTGTGTGGACTACTTCAGAGGTGGGATACTTTTGCCACTCGGAGGGCAGTTGTCAATCTCGACAGTCCTGGTGAGACCAGGAGTTGCTCAGACACCGTCCAAGACTGGAGATGAAGACCATGCAAGCCGTGAGGTAACGTCACCGAGCAAGCCTCGGGACAAGTTACACCTCTACAAACCATCCTTCCTACTATATAGACGTTGACGTGATTCCTTTATTCTGGGTTTGGGAGAAGAATTTTTTTTATTTCCACTACCTTCTCTGTCTCCCCTAAAACCCAACACCATCTTTATCTCTATACATGAACTCTTCTATGTTTGTCATCCCTTTTTAGATTATACTGATTGTTGTGGTAGACGATGTCTTGCCCTGACTTCTCATCATCTAGGATGTCAGCTAGGACATGAACATCGTGTACCAACATTCTTAATACTGAAGTTGTATCCATATCAACCATCTTACGTGGTAAAGGGGCAGTACAATTGGACCCGAGTTGTCACTTGGTCAGAAATCAAATGTGGGTTAGGAATACTACATTTGCTTGTTTTGGATGTGCATCAACAAACATATTGTCCAAATTCTGTTTATCTTCTTCTGATGTCATCTGCTCAATTTATGGCTCAAAAGATATGGGGAATCCTCCGCTTGTGATGGGTTCATCTAGTAGAAAAACTGTGATGGACTGAACTTTTGGAGTGATTCATGTGCTTGAGTTATATTAAGAGGTCCAAGGGTTTTTGGCAAAGTTTAGAGATCAAATGATTGACATTAAAGTTGATGTTCCTAGATACATGTACCTTTTTGAAAGGGATTAATTGGCCAACATTTTGGTGTATTATTGGGACCAAGTTTGAGTAAAAGGGGCATCAATGGGTTGCAAAATTATAGTCAAATTTGGTGATAGTTAGACCATCCAATCACAAGCTATAGAGGCTTAGAGTTTGTTTTGATATATTATAATGATTTGGACCAAGGTTTTTGATCATTTAATCTACGTATTGTTCTTTCTCTTTGGGATGTCACACTCTTGCATTACTTGTTGGCTGCATGGACAAAATCTTAACTACATAGGTTGATCCCGTAGATATAGACTTGAGATGGAGATACCATGGATCTTCCTCTCATATCCCTTGGATGTGGATGATCTGACAACCACATGTTTGTCTCCAAACTATAGTTAAGCCAACCATTGGGGGTGAGTTTTGACCAAGCCCATGTTTGATCGTGGCCAGATGGAAGAAACCAAACTAAGAAGTTGGCTTCAACTGGTGAGGAACAAGGCCTCCCCCCACACTTCCTCTCCCACTTGTACATAACTCCAGTGAGAGAAAGTTTCCTATTTCCCTCTTATCTCCCCTCCTGAGCACAGATGGAATTGGAGGAGCAGGAGTGGTCTGGTCAGAGCTCTTGGCAGAAGACAAGTGTGATGATGAGAAGTTGTACAACCACAAATTCTTGCCGAAGTCATCCTTCCAGGATTTGACAGCGGCCTCTACAGGTGTCAGCAACCTGAGGCTGATCAACCTCATCAGAGTATTAGCATGCAATAGTTCCCTCTTAATCCATCACCACCTATAGAGCACAGAGAGGATGGAGCACCAGCACAGTCAGAAGAGGAGGAGGGGTTGAGCATGAATCTCATCACCAGATCAGTTCCTCAGTGACGACAGTCCATCAATCAGATAGGAGTGCATCGGGCGTGAAATCAAGGGGAGCCATGGCAATGGTGTTGTGGCATCCAACTTACAAAACACAAGATTAACTTAAGAGGAAGCGTATCATTTGCAACGGATTACTGAAAATCACTAAAAATTTAAAACTTTTTGCAAAGAGATCCATTCATAGGAAATCTTTTTCATCAAGAACCAAAGTATAATATTTACATTATGTTCCATAAGTACAAAACCTATACTATCTCTTCTCGAGGATTACAAAATCAGCTGTTCTATTCAACATTATATACAAACAACATAAAACCTCGAGGCATCAAGCCAAAATATCAAAATTGATTCAATAAAAATATTGACTACTGACTTTGAGGACCTGAGAGTACACAGATGACACATAAGACTTTCTAACTATAAGACTAGACAGGAAGTATCTCCTCCTGAGATATTACTGTTGTCCTCGATACTGCTCCTGTTCTTTCTCTGCTAAAGTTTTCCTACCTCCTTGTCTAAGTCCACCTAAAAACATTGAATCCCACGGGGGTGAGACAATTGTAAATTGTCCCAGCGGGAGATATAACTCTCCGCCAAAACATTATTATTGCAATTAAATATATAAAACTAGACAGAGGATATGCAATTTAAAGCATTCCCATATTAAAGCATTGTAACTATTTATGGTAGAACAATAGATCAACTATTCACTTAATAAGGAATAGGAAGAACATGTATATCATTTATCCTTCGTATCATACCATCATGTCAAACTTCTCTTGTGACACTCATTATCTTGATATGTCACCCATGATACGTTCTTTATTCAACTTATTGGCCTTGGCCAATCTGCTAAATAGATTTTTGGTTATACTGGACATGAGAGTGTACATCATCATGTCTTATTCAGGAATTGGTCTATACCAATCCTTTATAAATATTTTAGGCATTGGATTACACCAATCCTATGCAATTAGTGCAAGCATTAGACTTGTATTATTCATGTGTATCCATTCCAAGTATTGAACTATGTCAATCTTGTGTAACTATTCCAAGTATTGAACTATGTCAATCTTGTGTAACCATTCTAAGTATTGAACTATGTCAATCTTGTGACATTATTCAAGGTATTAGGATTTAACCAATCATGTGTTATTATTCCAGGTATTGGGTTATTACCAATCTTGTGTTATCATTCCAGGTATTGAACTATGTCAATCCTGTGACATTATTCCAGGTATTGGGATTTAACCAATCATGTGTTATTATTATAGGTATTGGGTTATTACCAATCCTGTATTATCATTCCAGGTATTGAACTATGTCAATCCTATGACATTATTTCATGTATTGGGATTTAACCAATCCTGTGTTATCATTCCAGGTATTGGGTTATTACCAATCCTGTGCTATCATTCCAGGTATTGAACTATGTCAATCCTGTGACATTATTCCAGGTACTGGGATTTAACCAATCCTGTGTTATTATTCCAGGTATTGGGTTATTACCAATCCTGTGTTATCATTCTAGGTATTGAACTATGTCAATCCTGTGACATTATTCCAGGTATTGGGATTTAACCAATCATGTGTTATTATTCCAGGTATTGGGTTATTACCAATCCTGTGTTATCATTCCAGGTATTGAACTATGTCAATCCTGTGACATTATTCCAGGTATTGGGATTTAACCAATCCTATGTTATTATTCCAGGTATTGGGTTATTATCAATCCTGTGTTATCATTCCAGATATTGAACTATGTCAATCCTGTGACATTATTCCCGGTATTGGGATTTAGTGAATCCTATGTTATTATTCTAGGTATTGGGTTATTACCAATCCTGTGTTATCATTCCAGGTATTGAACTATGACAATCTTGTGACAGTATTCCAGGTATTGCGATTTTACCAATCCTGTGTTATTATTCCAGGTATTGGGTTATTACCAATCCTGTGTTATCATTCCAGGTATTGAACTATGTCAATCCTGTGACATTATTGCAGGTATTGGGATTTAACCAATCATGTGCAGTTGTTATTCCAGGTATTAGACTATGCTAATCCTATACATCTATTCCAGGTATTGAACTATATCAAACCTGTGATAGTATTCCATGTATTGAACTATGTCAATCCTATGTAACCTTTAAAACATTTTGTTACCTCTCACTAGGCAACAACCATCCTCATAGCTCATAAGGCCGATAAAACACCTTGTCACCTCTCACTAGGCAACATCTAACCATATGGCTCATGAGGCCATTACACATCTTTAGAATCCAGGCATGTTCATTACTCTTAACATTTATCATTAAATGATTCTCAGTACAAGGTATGAGTTCATTCCTCATCCTTATCATGGTATGATTACATCATACTCATTAGTTTGTCTTAACCTTATTCTCAAGGTATATTAGCCTATGCTTGTCAAAGTATATCAAACTCATTACATTTTATTGTAACAATTTACATAACACACTTCATACGTTTCTTACTCAAATAGATTGGATTTGAAATGCATCCAGGTATATCACTTTCGTCATCACCTCTATCTTCCTTGAGTGATCAGCTTATCTTGTATTAAGGCACTTCCCATCTTAGTACTTTCATCCATTGACCTATCACTCTCATCATGGAGTGCATAAGTCACACACAAGAATGGTCCAACTACCTTTAATGGTATGGACTCATTTTAGGTAAAGGCATTGCCAACAATAAGGTTGCCTATTCTCAATCCTTTAAGGTATTTCACCTTTATAAGGTTTCACCCTCTACTTTATTATTAGGGTTCTGGTTTGTCATCATATTGCACAAGGTTAGGGCTTTAAATATTATAACTCCATTTAGAATTTCACCTACCTATACCCTTTATTAGGGCTTTGGGGTTTCACTTACTATTCATCCCAACTAGGGTTTCTCATGACATCACCCTCAATTAGGGTTTTTCATGGCATCACCATCAATCAGGGTTTCTCATGGCATCACCCTCAATTAGGGTTTCTCATGACATCACTCTCAATTAGGGTTTCTCCTTTCCTATCAATTGGAGATACTCATCCCAATTAGGGATTCACTCTTTATTCCCATAATTGGGGGTTTTACATTATGTTACCCTGAACTAGGGTTAAGATTCATTAACCTTCTGGATTAGGGTTTCATGATCTCTTTATTAAGGATCATAACCTAATCATCACATGATCAATACTCATATATGAATTACTTTCTATCATCCTCCCAACTTGATTAAGTCACATCAACTCTTTAATCAATTACATACAACTATGGTTAACATAGTGTGCTAAGACATTACTCTCATAACCTTTTAGGGTTTATTAATCGAAAGGTATTGATCATCTAGGTACTTTTAGGGTTTCAACCTTTGTACCTAACCTTAATAATCTTCATTGGAACAATGGATCAATCATCATCTTAATTCTCAAGAGATTCAATCACATTGGACCTCTATTACATGAGGTATCCGAATGAATTGACCAATTGGATCTTTAATTACAATAGGTATCCAAGTGGATTAACCATATTGATCCTCAAACAATTTTGATTACTTGGACCTCAAACGGTCTTGGTCTTTCAAAGTTCAAATGGTTTGAAACCATTTGGTAAAGGTGACCTTCAAGATCGTTTGCTAAAGTACCTTTTTGAAACTGCATGGACTCAACCGGTTTGGGATCGTTTGGTCCCAAACGGTCTTGAGACCATTTGGACTCAAATAGTCTTGAGACCGTTTGGTCCAAACCTCCTCAAAACCACATGGACCAAAGATGGTCTCAACTACTCCAATCGGTTTAGGGTTCTCAATGTTGATTCCATCAACCATTGTATTCATGTAACCAATCATCAATTGGACCTATCACCATACTTTTATTGAGTTAAATAGGTCATCCTTCAACTGATTTGACCCTCAATTGGTCATCAATTAGGGTTTGAATCAATTGGATTAGGGTTTAGAATCGATGATCCTTCAACATTACTCAATGTGTAACTAGTTACTTTAAAACTATTGGACCATCATCCAAATTGAACATGACCTGACCCCAAACGGTCTTGAGGTCGTTTGGATGACCTACAAACGGTCTTGAGACCATTTTCCCATCTCATCACTCAAATCCATGTCATCCAATTAGTGTTTGGATCATTGGATTGATCACCAAACCAGCATTTGATTGCACTTCAACTTAGTATCTTTAGATCTTCAAACACCTAACCATAGTCAACCCTAGACCTCCAAACGGTCTTGGGTGACCCACAGACGGTCTTGGGATCATTTGGATGACCTCCAAACGGTCTTTTGACCGTTTACTCATAACATCATCATTAACCATGTCATTCAATTAAGGTTTGGGTCCTAGGATTGGTCACCAAATCAGCAATTGATTGTACATCAACTTAATATATTTGGACCTTCAATTGCTCAACCATACTTAACCCTAGACCTCCAAACGGTCTTGGGTGATCACCAAATGGTCTTGACACCGTTTGGGTGATCCCCAAATGGTTTTGAAACCGTTTGGGTCAATCAACCCAAAACATCATCTCAATCACTTGCAAAATCAGAACTTAGCCGATTAGGGTTCATACCATATCTTTGGATCTTCAAACACTTAACCATACTCAACCCTAGACCTCCAAATGGTCTTAGGTGACCCCCAAACGGTCTTGAGACCGTTTGGGTGATCCCCAAATGGTTTTGAAACCATTTGGGTCAATCAACCCAAGTTTCCAACTTAATCAAATTACAAATCAGCACTTAACTCGATTAGGGTTTTGGTGATTGATGGACCTTCAACTCATGAACCAATTGGAACTAATCAATCATAATTGATGGATCATTAACCTAGATCATTTTCAACATATCTCCAAATGGTCAACCCTGGTCAACACCACCAAACGGTCTGAAACCGTTTGGTCTCATGCGGTTTGGTGAAACCGTTTGCTCCCAAACGGTTTGGGAAACCGTTTGTGCAACAAAAGTAAACTGTTTTCCTTGGATATTTTGGAGAGGTGTGTGCTTATCATCTTCAAGATCTGAACTCACGAAACCTGCTGTGGTTTCCATGGTGATTGCATCAATCAACCAAAACAAAAGTCAGGAATGTAAAAAGGATCACCAAGTGATAAGGAATTGATTGAAATAACAATATTAAGGGTTCAAGTTATAAAACCCACCTCCAATTGAGATCCAAAGCTCCAAGCTCACGAAAACAATGGTGGTTGAAGCTCTTGCAACTCCCCCTAGGCTCGTCCTCAAGCTTTTGGTTGAAAAGTTTGGCTAGGGTTGAAGAGGAGATCGAATTAAGAAGAAATCAATGATTTACTTTCAATTTCCACCATGGAATCAAGGGGAAAAGAGGTCAAGAACCTTAAAAACAGGTTGGGGTCGTCCTCCTACTGTTCCTGAGCTTCTCTTGGGGTCGGCCATGGCAAAGAAAGAAAGGAAATCCGAAAAGAAGACCTTAAGTGAGTGGAAAAAGGGATATGTATAAGGAAATCCCAAGGAGAGAGAAAATGGGATTATTTCCTTTAATTCCCAAAATAATTTCCACCAAATCCCCCTCCATTTCTTGGCCACGAAGCAATCTTCATGTTATTGCAAAACCTCTTCATTATCTAAGAATAAAGGGAAAAGAAATTAAGCACCTTAACCCTTATAATATCAATATCCATTTTTAGTGGAATTTCTTTTTCTTATAATAATGGTGAGTGGAATTTCACCTCCTTAGGATATGCTCGTGAATTTGCAAGGATTAAACTCGTCCACACACATATGAATCCAAACATTTTAATTTTGGTTGAAGGCCCCTTCAATTATTTTATTTATTTTTGCATTGAATTGAATTAGGGTTCCAATTAGGCTTAAATCTTGATTATTTTAATATCAAGATTCTCTCTCCTCCAACTTAATTCAAATGAGGCGCCCCTCTCATTTTATTTTCTCTAAATGATGTCAAGAAACATTAGGTACCTTATTGAAGTGGTAATTTGCATATTAAACCTTAGGTTTTGGGTAAATTGCACTTTACACCAAAACTAGGTTTTAATGCACAAACATTGTCCAACAAGCTCTATCTTGGTGTCCAGGCTTGTGGAAACCATACCACTACATCATATTCATTATTATGATGTCTCAACATCATAGGAACATATTATTATGTAACATTTTCAATCAAACCCCTCAACTTGGGTAATTTGCATTTTAGTCCAAAATAAGCAAACATTGCTTCAACATTGCTCAAACAGGACCAAAATTGAAACATAAGTTCCTCATGAGCCCTAATTACTTTTCACAAGATAATATTAATCATATAATCATCTTTCTTTATTAAAACACCTAGGGTTAAATAATAACCCAGGTCAGGGATGTTACAAATTATCTACCCCTTATAAGGATTTCGTCCCCGAAATCCCAGATAAAGGAAAACAGTTATTATTCATGCATCATATCATCATGTACTCACATAACACCTCATTATTATGGAGACACCATAGAGTTTCAATCAATACAAAGTTATTCCATACAAGTTTATCATGGAATGATTCACATGGAACATATACTCCCATGTTCCTTAATTAATTCAACCTTTCTCATACAAGATTCACCATTATATTTTGTCATCCACTTGGGACTATAAGTCTTTTTATTCTTTAATTATGTCACCTTACCTGATGACACAACATAAGATTTCCTTATTACATGCACTAACTATCTCATTAGTTGTGCATTTTCTTACCATAAGAAGAGGTTACATATCAACTAAGAACTTTTCTCAAGGATATCTTCAATTGTTATGTTTATGAAAAACATAAACCCCTAACATGTGATGTTCATATTATTTTACATATTTAATTTGATTTCATGGTTGACCATTCCAAGTAGTCAACATGAATCATATGATATATCTTTAGATACCAAGATTTCTTACCTTGGTACCTATCACATGTGTTGAAGACACATGACATCTTTATCTCATGCACATCAAGTGTCCTAAGACCCACTTGATTTCCATGTCCCTAAAAGGAAAGAAAACAAGGATTCATATTTCCCATATTTATTCCTGTGTTTTCAACTATTCATGAGCCATTTACTCTTCATCTTATCCTAAGTTCTTGCTCGAAGCTCAGGAATCTATTCGTATGATCACATATCATTATTCTTTTCTTTATTATTATCTAACATGTTTATGATCATCTTAGGATCTCATCACACTTTCCATTCCCACATCATGGAAGGGATCTTTATAATACTTACAACTTTATTGGATAAGATTCATCTCCCTTATTTTCATTCTTTATCTTATGAGGAGTATACTTTTAAATTCCTCATACAAACATGCTCATCTGAGGTTATCTCAGATTTCTCTTTCTTATTCTTAGGACAGGACACATTTATTCATTCGATACTTCTTATTTCATGATACTCATTAGATTGTATCAGAATGACTGCTTGATCAAGGCAATAAAAAAGATAACAATCTAAGAGTCTCCATACTCACTTTATCATCAATAGTTGTATACCTGGCCAGGGTATATAAATACTGAGATCAAGTAGTATGCACTTACTTTATTTTATGTTTTTCATCTCTTTAGATTTAGTATATTTAATATCTCAGATTTCTTCTGAGTTCCTTTTTCATCTCTTCCCTTTCTTGATGGAGAAAGAGAAACTTCAAAACATATAAAAGAATATTAAACTAAACACAAAATTTATACTACTATCTCTTCCTCATATCCTTAAAGGATTATACAGATTAACTAAACAACAAATACTTTTCTTATAGTAGGAAATAGAAGGTAACTCAAAATAGAAAGTTCTATCTTGACAAGTCTACTTTTTACAAGATAACTAGCATCTTATCTAACCCAGAACATGGACTTAGTTGTTATTTGTTATTGCCTTTGTCCTTTACTACCAGAAGTAGATGGACTAAACTGTGACACTTGTCTTTGTCCTCTATCATATGCTCCACTGGACTGAGGTCCTTGTGGGTTTTGCAGATTATGCCTTGACTGCTGGGTCATTTCACTGTTTCTCCTTGGACATTGTTGTCTAAAATGTCCTAGTTTTCCAGATTTATGACAAGCTTGACCCCAACTTGATGACCCCTGCATAGGTGTACTATATTGTGGTTGGACTGGTGAAGATTTTGGTTGTCTGCTGCCACTACTCATTAGTCCTTGTGACTGTGTAGACTTTCTTTTGAGGTTTGTCTTATGTTTCTTTATCGTAGATATTTCTATCCTTCGTATAAACTCCACAAATGTGGCAAACCTCTCCCTACTTTCTAGGGAAGATGTCGGAATGGACATCTCAGCATTCAATCCTTTCTCAAAATGTTGAATCTTTTCCTCCTCAGTAGCAGCCATCTGGGGGCAAAATCGTAAAAGTTCCATGAACTTAACCTCATATTCACTTATTGACATGGCTCCCTGTCGTATTTTCTCAAACTGTGAGATCTTTTCATCTAAATAAGTCTTTGGAAAATACTTATTGACGAATTCTCGACGGAATTCCTCCCAGCCAACCTCTTTATCATTCCTTTTTATTTCTTCTATAGCCCACCAGTGTCCAGCACTACCTTTCAATAGGTACACTACATGTATAACTTTGTCAGCCTCTGGGATACTAAGGATCTTAAAGGCTTTTTCTAACTCAGTGAGCCAGAGATCAACATCTATTGGATTAGATGTTACAGCATATTCAATGGCTCTGACATGACATAGTCGTTCAAAGGTCTTACCAGACCCATATCCCTCATTGGGAGTTGGTGCCCTAGGTGCCGGTGCTGGCATCCGGTCTGCTATATACCACATCGTAATCATGAGTTTCCAAAAAAGATTATGAACATATGGTTTTCCTCTCATGATTTCATCAACATGAGGATTTTCAGGCACTGGTTCCTCCCTTTCCCGATCCCTTGCACCTCCCACTGGTGCAACAACATTGCTCTCAGCAACATAATCTTCATGTCCTTCATACATCTTTAAGTTATATATCTTCTTCTGCATAAGTAGAAGACACTATAAGATACACTGAAGTACAGTTAGAACAGACTCGATACCTTAGTCCTATGTCTCTGTAGACTCAGCGAACCTAGAGCTCTGATACCACTAAATTGTGGCATCCAACTTACAAAACACAAGATTAACTTAAGCGGAAGCGTATCATTTGCAGCGGATTGCTCAAAATCACTAAAAATTTAAAACTTTTTGCAAAGAGATCCATTCATAGGAAATCGTTTTCATCAAGAACCAAAGTATAATATTTACATTCTGTTCCATAAGTACACAACCTGTACTATCTCTTCTCGAGGATTACAACATCATCTATTCTATTCAACATTATATATAGACAGCATAAAACCTCGAGGCATCAAGCCAAAATCTCAAAATCGATTCAATAAAAATATTGACTACTGACTCCGAGGACTTGAGAGTATAGAGACGACACATAGAACTTTCTAACTATAAGACTAGACAGGAAGTATCTCCTCCTGAGATATTATTGTTGTCCTCGATGCTGCTGCTGTTCTTTCTCTGCTAAAGTTTTCCTGCCTCCTTATCCAAGTCCACCTAAAAACATTGGATCCCACGGGAGACAATTGTAAATTGTCCCAGCAGGAGATATAACTCTCTGCCAAAACATTATTATTGCAATTAAATATATAAAACTGGACAGAGGATATGCAGTTTAAAGCATTCTCATCTTAAAGCATTGTAACTATTTATGGTAGAATAATAGATAAACTATTCACTTAATAAGGAATAGGAAGAACATGTATATCATTTATCCTTCGTATCATACCATTATGTCAAACTTCTCTTGTGACACTCATTATCTTGATATGTCACCCATGAGACATTCTTAATTCAACTTATTGGCCTTGGCCAATCTACTAAATAAATTTTTGGTTATATTGGACATGAGAGTGTACATCATCATGTCTTATTCAGGCATTGGTCTATACCAATCCTTTATAAATATTTTAGGCATTGGATTACACCAATCCTGTGCAATTAGTGCAAGCATTAGACTTGTATTATTCCTGTGTATCCATTCCAAGTATTGAAATATGTCAATCTTGTGTAACCATTCCAAGTATTGAACTATGTCAATCTTGTGTAACCATTCTAAGTATTAAACTATGTCAATCTTGTGACATTATTCCAGGTATTGGGACTAACCAATCTTGTGTTATTATTCCAGGTATTGGGTTATTACCAATCCTGTGTTATCATTCCAGGTATTGAACTATGTCAATCCTGTGACATTATTCCAGGTATAGGGATTTAACCAATCCTGTGTTATTATTCTAGGTATTGGGTGATTACCAATCATGTGTTATCATTCCAGGTATTGAACTATGTCAGTCCTGTGACATTATTCCAGGTATTGGGATTTAACCAATCCTGTGTTATCATTCCAGGTATTGGGTTATTACCAATCCCGTGTTATCATTCCAGGTATTGAACTATGTCAATCCTGTGACATTATTCTATGTATAGGGATTTAACCAATCCTGTGTTATTATTCCAAGTATTGGGTTATTACCAATCCTGTGTTATCATTCCAGGTATTGAACTATGTCAATCCTATGACATTATTCCAGGTATTGGGATTTAACCAATCATGTGTTATTATTCTAGGTATTGGGTTATTACCAATCCTGTATTATCATTCCAGGTATTGAACTATGTCAATCTTGTGATATTATTCTAGGTATTGGGATTTAACCTATCCTATGTTATTATTCCAGGTATTGGGTTATTACCAATCCTATGTTATCATTCCAGGTATTGAACTATGTTAATCACGTGACATTATTCCAGGTATTGGGATTTAACCAATCCTATGTTATTATTCCATGTATTGGGTTATTACCAATCCTGTGTTATCATTCCAGGTATTCAACTATGTCAATCATGTGACATTATTCCAGGTATTGGGATTTAACCAATCTTGTGTTATTATTCCAGGTATTTGGTTATTACCAATCCTGTGTTATCATTCCAGGTATTGAACTATGTCAATCCTGTGACATTATTCCAGGTATTGGGATTTAACCAATCATGTGCAGTTGTTATTCCAGGTATTAGACAATGCTAATCCTGTGCATCTATTCCATGTATTGAACTATATCAAACCTGTGATAGTATTCCAGGTATTGAACTATGTCAATGATGTGTAACCTTTAAAACATTTTGTTACCTCTCACTAGGCAACAACCATCGTCATAGCTCATAAGGCCCATAAAACACCTTGTCACCTCTCACTAGGCAACATCTAACCATATGGCTCATGAGGCCATTACACATCTTTAGAATTCAGGCATGTTCATTACTCTTAACATTTATCATTAAATGATTCTCAGTATAAGGTATGATTTCATTCCTCATCCTTATCATGGTATGATTACATCATACTCATTAGTTTGGCTTACCCTTATTCTCAAGGTATATTAGCCTATGCTTGTCAAAGTATATCAAACTCATTACATTTTATTATAACAATTTACATAACACACTTCATACGTTTCTTACTCAAATAGATTGGATTTGAAATGCATCAAGGTATATCACTTTCCTCATCACCTCTATCTTCCTTGAGTTATCATCTTATCTTGTATTCAGGCACTTCCCATCTTAATACTTTCATCCATTGACCTATCACTATCATCATGGAGTGCATAGGTCACACACAAGAATGGTCCAACTATCTTTAATGGTATGGACTCATTTTAGGTTAAGGAATTGCCTATAATAAGGTTGCCTATACTCAATCCTTTAAGGTATTTCACCTTTATAAGGTTTCACCCTCTACTTTATTATCAGGGTTCTGGTTTGTCATCATATTGCACAAGGTTAGGGCTTTAAATATTATAACTCCATTTAGAATTTCACCTACCTTTACCCTTTACTAGGGCTTTGGGGTTTCACTTACTATTCATCCCAACTAGGGTTTCTCATGACATCACCCTCAATTAGGGTTTCTCATGGCATCACCATCAATTAGGGTTTCCCATGGCATCACCCTCAATTAGGGTTTCTCATGGCATCACCCTCAATTAGGGTTTCTCCTTTCCTATCAATTGGAGATACTCATCCCAATTAGGGTTTCACTCTTTATTCCCATAATTGGGGGTTTTACATTATGTTACCCTGAATTAGGGTTAAGATTCCTTAACCTTCTGGATTAGGGTTTCATGATCTCTTTATTAAGGATCATAACCTAATCATCACATGATCAATACTCATATATGAATTCCTTTCTATCATCCTCCCAACTTGATTAGGTCACATCAACCCTTTAATCAAGTACATACAACTATGGTTAACATAGTGTGCTAAGACATTACTCTCATAACCTTTTAGAGTTAATTAATGTAAAGCTATTGATCATCTAGGTACTTTTAGGGTTTCAACCTTTGTACCTAACCTTAATAATCATCATTGGAACAATGGATCAATCATCATCTTAATTCTCAAGAGATTCAATCACATTGGACCTCTATTACATGAGGTATCCGAATGAATTGACCAATCGGATCTTTAATTACAATAGGTATCCAAGTTGATTAACCATATTGATCCTCAAACAATTTAGATTACTTGTACCTCAAACGGTCTTGGTCTTTCAAAGTTCAAACGGTTTGAAATCGTTTGGTAAAGGTGACCTTCAAGATCGTTTGCTAAAGTACCTTTTTGAAACCACTTGGACTCAACCGGTTAGGGATCGTTTGGTCCCAAACGGTCTTGAGACCGTTTGTTCCCAACCTCCTCAAAACTTCATGGACCAAATATGGTCTCAACTACTCCAATCGATTTAGCGTTCTCAATGTTGATTCCATCAACCATTATATTCATGTAACCAATCATCAATTGGACCTATCACCATAATTTGATTGAGTTAAATAGGTCATCCTTCAACTGATTTGACCCTCAATTGACACTCAATTGGTCATCAATTAGGGTTTGAATCAATTGGATTAGGGTTTAGAATCGATGATCCTTCAACATTAATCAATGTGCAACTAGTTACTTTAAAACTATTGGACCATCATCCAAATTGAACATGACCTGACCCCAAACAGTCTTGAGGTCATTTGGATGACCTCCAAATGGTCTTGAGACCATTTTCCCATCTCATCACTCAAATCCAAGTCATCCAATTAGGGTTTGGATCATTGGATTGATCACCAAACCAGCATTTGATTACACTTCAACTTAGTATCTTTAGATCTTCAAACACCTAACCATAGTCAACCCTAGACCTCCAAACGGTCTTGGCTGACCCCCAAATAGTCTTGGGATCATTTGGATGACCTCCAAACGGTCTTGAGACCGTTTGCTCATCACATCATCATTAACCATTGTTGGTTGTTTACACTAACGAGTTTCAATCATTAAGAATGATCTTTTACTCAACTAGCTATATCCCGCAAGTATACGAGAGTAGTTGTAGTCGAGGTCGAACACAAGGAGCGTTGGTTAGCTAGGCGCCAGAGTTATGATTTTCAATAATCTAGATCGTTGTACACAAGATGATTGGATTAGAACAACTAAATTATAGATTTAAAACTAAACAGTAAATTATCACTTAAGAAAGGTTAAAATTCAGATTTGGAAGGATCTTAGACTTGGGATTTCACTATCACATCATAGCTTATATTAAAATATGAATTTAAACATGTTAATCAACTTGCAAAGGAGGTTTGTAGTCATCACTCACCTCCTGGTGAAGTGATGATGATTTTAACTCCATACATCACTCTCATGTATGTATTTCATTGCAAATCACAAACCTTGCTCCTCAACATAATCCCAGCCACTCTCGCGGTCAAGGACAAGTTGCCAAAAGAGTAACTCCATACTCTCAAACATATCTTCTCAGATAATGAAACAAAGTATAAAACATGCAAGTATGATGGCCAATCACACAAACACACATTTCATATCTGAAACAACTCTTGGAATATGCAAGAAACTAACTTTTAATATGAAAATCTTATGTTCATACAAGATATGACATGGGAGTTACTCTCCCATGTCCAAGGAAAAGAGTCTACTCGTCCATAATCATGTACAGTAGAAAATGTGCAGAAATTTCAGAGTTAAACATGGTTTAGAGAAGGAAAAGCTAAGCAATCCCAAGGTGTAACCAAAGGAAGGTAGAATTCTGACTTGAGGACGAAATCCCACTTCTACAGCTACTCCAAACCGGACAAACTTCCCTCCCGAGAAGCTTTGTGGAGTGAAGAAGCTCTGCTGCACCTTGGAGAAGAAGCTTGGAGAAGAAGAGAGGAAGAATGGGGTTTCTTTGGCAAGAAACAACCTCCTTTCCCCTCAAAATCGCCCTCCTATGCTCTAGGCTTGCTCTAGGACGAGAGAACTTCCGCAAATGACCGGGCATAACCGCCCATTAAGTTCCCACTTCATTTTAAACAAAAACTCGTATTTTTCAAAATGCTGAAACTACCAGGTGCACGCCGCGCACTTAAAGTGCACGGCGTGCAACTTTCCATAAACTTTCAATTTGCTCTAGAATGCACTGTGCACGGCGTGCACTGAAGAAATACACGACGTGTAACTTTTCAGAAACCTTTAGCTCCCAGGTGCACGACGTGCACTAAAGAAATGCACGCCGTGCAACTTTCTAGAAACTTTCATCTCCCAGGTGCACTTCGTGCACGCCGTGCAACTTTCCAGAACTTTAAGTCTGCTCAACTGTCCCAGGTGAACGACGTGCACTTTTGGTGCACGACGTGCACTTGGCTGTTTTGGGTTGTTTTGTATTCTGCTCATAACTTTCAGCGTGTAGGTCTGATTTACATGCCGTAAAAAGTGTTATTTGCGTAGTTTCGAACCCCAAAACATGTAGATACTTAAGGAGTGATCCAATAAGTGATAATATGATATATTTCTCATAATTTAATTGCAAAATATAGTACCTACAATCCAAACCATGAGACAAGTAAGAATAGCTAAAAATATAGAATCTAGCATGAATGAGAGTGATAATTGAGTCAAAACAACATGGATATGCAACCAAACATGATCCAAAAGATGATATGATTTGTTCACATCAAATCCCCCTAAGCTTAAACCATTGCTTGTCCTCAAGCAAAAAGATTATAGAAACACAAATGAAGAATTTTCAAGTTCATGCATAGATCAAATGAAAAGAAAGATGTGTAAAAGACCAAGACAACCATGATCAACATGTTTATACTCATAGCCATCAATCCAACTTAAACACCCAAGAAAGAGATTTTTAGTTCAGCAGGGGTGGTCACAATTAAATAAATCAATCAATTAAACAACACTAAGTAGAATTTGGATGACCAAGCCAAGCAATTAGTGGATGTGCAACTCAAACTCTCAACTATTAAGGATACAAATGAAGAAATATTAGTTAAAATTGACAATTTTAGTTGTAATCTCCTTCTTTCTCAAAAGTGATATGACAATATATTATGGCATCCGACACTCGGCTGCTAATCTAGGCTTATGCACACGTGGAATGTCGGTTGGGGTATTTTAGCCTCTTTTAAGATATACCACCTAACCATCGTGGCCAGATCAGACTTACACTAGGCTAGCATGATATGTGGGCGGTTTAGCCATCTTTTATGGGGTATAAAGATGAGATAATCCAAAAGAGATGTTAAAAATTTTCCAAAACATAGGAGAGTCAACTAAATTGCAACATTAGCTAGATTTCATTCATTTGTTTTGAAAATTTTTCATTGAAAGAGTGGTTGAAAATGCACTAAGAGCTTGTAAAGGGCATCCTGTATTCCAAAAGATGTTGTAAAGTTGATTTACTCACAAAAATTGAAACCATTACATGTTTTAAGAAATCAAGGATGTGAAAGATGAATGTTCAGGCTAGAAGCATAAACCAGAGTTAAGTACATGTTGATGGCCAAAATGTTTCATTTGATTAATGCATGCCTTTTACAATTTCTCCAAATGATATTTTTCATCAAAAGAGGACAATCAGTTAAGCATAGAAGTTCTATCCACATATAAAAGATAAACCTCATATCATACTAGATTTTCCACCAGAAGAGCAGAACTGAAAACAACTAAGAAAAAGATGATAAAAGGGAAATAAAACTAGACTACCAGCTGGTTGCTCTCCCCCTAAGCTTGAAATTTGCAGTGTCCTCACTGCATATAACAAACTCAAGAGGATTGCAACTGGTTACCTATCATGGTGAATGATGAAGATGGAGGTCCATTGCTTTGATTTGAAGCTGGAAATTGTTGTGCTAAAGATTGATGCCTCCTTGCAAATATGTCCTTGATTTGGGGCAAGTGAAAGCACCTATTAGCTGCAGCAAGAATAGTCTTTTGTATGCCAATACTATTTGTCTTTTCATTCTCCTTTGAAGCATCATCAAAATATGAGTTGGGAAGAGTGTTCTCATTATAAAGCAATGTGTCATCTAGAGTGTGACGAGGAAAGACATGTGGCTTGCTTGAAGAATCAACATGGAGAGCATGTGTTGTAGCTTTCTCCCCTTTAGTTGCAACTTCATAATCATCATGGATATCAACATCATCATACTTTGAAGGATATAACTCTATAAAAACTCCATTCTTCAATGTCACTGGCCTAAAATATGTAGGATTTGTCTCTGGTGGGCTAGGCAAGAAAGGTGGAAATGCTTCTTTGCTAGGAAGAGCTTGCTGGGTAATTTGTTTCTCCAAGATGTGTGCATGAGTGGTAATATCGTCCACCTTAGAAGAGAGTTGGAAAATGGCACCCTTCATTGATTGTCTTTGTTGATGGAACTCCTCATTTTGCTGCATTTGAGTTGAAATAAATGTTGCAAGCATGGACTCTAATCTAGAAGTTACTTGTGGTTGTTTTGGATGAATGAAATTTGGGTTTGCATTGATGTAGAAGTCCGGTGGAGTGTAGCCCATTGGAGAATAAATAGAAGAAGCATAACATGTAGAAGATGAGTGTTCAAGCAACCCACATGAATCACAAATAATATTGGCTGCTTGAAATGGCTGTGTGCTTAGCTTATCAAACCTTTGTGATAAAGTGTCTATCTTTGCTGCAATTATGTCTATAGCACCAACTGTGTGATCTTCCCTTTGCTTTCTGGAAGTAGTATGTGAAAAGGATGGGTGGTAGCTTGTAGCCGGACTCCATTGGCAATGATTTGCTGCCATATCTTCAATAATAGCATAGGCTTCTCTATAATATTTGTTCATTAGAGCTCCATTTGTAGTTGCATCAATAGACATCCTTGTATTGTAGCACAAACCATTATAGAAAGATTGCAATAGAAGCCAATTGCTTAGACCATGATGTGGACAAAGATGTTGAAGATCTTTGAACCTCTCCCATGTATCATACAAGGTCTCTCCATTCCTTTTAGAATAATTGATGAGTTGACTCCTTAGCTGCAAAGTTTTGCTATGTGGAAAATATCTTGCCAAAAAGACCTTTAGAAGCTCCTCCCAAGTGCTGATTGACTTCTTTGGCAAAGTATAGAGCCATGCCTTGGCTCTATCTTTAAGAGAGAATGGAAAAAGAATTCGGTGTATCCCATCAGTAGGAACACCATATATCTTTATGGTGCTTAGCAACTGCAGCAATTCAGCAATGTGGAGGTTTGGATCCTCCATTGGTGTCCCTCCAAATGCATTCAGCTGTAGAAATTGTATGATGGATGGGCTGATAGAAAACTCCTCTGCCTCAAATTTTGAAATATTAATAGGCCCACTCATGTGCATTGCAGCTGTACCAAAGTAGTCCTTAAGAGGAAGGTCATCCTCCTTGACTAGTTCTTCATGTGAATCCAGAGGATTAGATAGATGTGGCGTAGATGGTGGTGGTGTATGTTGTATGGATGTTGGTGGTGTATATGAGGGTGTGGAAGAATGTGGTATGGTTGTTGGTGGTATATATGATGGCAGTGAATTAGGTGTGATTGATGGTGGTGTGGATGAAGGATGTGTGGATGAGGGTGGTGCATATGATGGTGACATGGATGATGGTTGTGTGGTTTGTGATTCCTCCATACATGTTTGGGTTTCACTCCTTGCTCCATGAGGACTGCAAATAGTGTGTTCATTTTCTAAATGTAGAGATATGCACGGTTCAAGGATCTTTTTATGAATACCCCATATGCTCCTACAAATAAACAAGGTGAGTGAGATACAAAAACAAACATGGAAGATACAACAAATTATGATGAATTAAGATTTATGGATATGATGGTGGATATGAAGGTTGTGATTTAGTCTCATTTACTTATCAACAACTCTTACTCTAACAGGAATACCGATGCTCCCCGGCAATGGCGTCAAAAACGTGTTGGTTGTTTACACTAACGAGTTTCAATCATTAAGAATGATCTTTTACTCAACTAGCTATATCCCGCAAGTATACGAGAGTAGTTGTAGTCGAGGTCGAACACAAGGAGCGTTGGTTAGCTAGGCGCCAGAGTTATGATTTTCAATAATCTAGATCGTTGTACACAAGATGATTGGATTAGAACAACTAAATTATAGATTTAAAACAAAACAGTAAATTATCACTTAAGAAAGGTTAAGATTCAAATTTGGAAGGATCTTAGACTTGGGTTTTCACTATCACATCATAGCTTATATTAAAATACGAATTTAAACATGTTAATCAACTTGCAAAGGAGGTTTGTAGTCATCACTCACCTCTCGGTGAAGTGATGATGATTTAAACTCCATACATCACTCTTGTGTATGTATTTCATTTCAAATCACAAACCTTGCTCCTCATCATAATCCCATCCACTCTCGTGGTCAAGGACAAGTTGCCAAAAGAGTAACTCCATACTCTCAAACACATCTTCTCAGATTATGAAACAAAGTATAAAACATGCAAGTATGATGGCCAATCACACAAACACGCATTTCAGATCTAAAACAACTCTTGGAATATGCAAGAAACTAACATTTAATATGAAATTCTTATGTTCATACAAGCTATGACATGGGAGTTACTCTCTCATGTCCAAGGAAAAGAGTCTACTCGTCCATAATCATGTACAGTAGAAAATGTGCAGAAAGTTCAGAGTTAAACATGGTTTAGAGAAGGAAAAGCTAAGAAATCCCAAGGTGTAACCAAAGGAAGGTAGAATTCTGACTTGAGGTCGAAATCCCACTTCTACAGCTGCTCCAAACCAGACAAACTTCCCTCCCGAGAAGCTTTGTGGAGTGAAGAAGCTCTGCTGCACCTTGGAGAAGAAGCTTGGAGAAGAAGAGAGGAAGAATGGGGTTTCTTTGGCAAGAAACAACCTCCTTTCCCCTCAAAATCGCCCTCCTATGCTCTAGGCTTGCTCTAGGACGAGAGAACTTCCGCAAATGACCGGGCATAACCGCCCATTAAGTTCCCACTTCATTTTAAACAAAAACTCATATTTTTCAAAATGTTGAAACTGCCAGGTGCATGCCGTGCACTTAAAGTGCACGGCGTGCAACTTTCCATAAACTTTCAATTTGCTCTAGAATGCACTGTGCACGGCGTGCACTGAAGAAATACACGCCGTGTAACTTTCCAGAAACCTTTAGCTCCCAGGTGCACGATGTGCACTAAAGAAATGCACGTCGTGCAACTTTCCATAAACTTTCAGCTCCCAGGTGCACGGCGTGCAATTGCGTGCATGCCGTGCAACTTTCCAGAACTTTAAGTCTGCTCAACTGTCCCAGGTGCACGACGTGCACTTGGCTGTTTTGGGCTGTTTTGTATTCTGCTCATAACTTTCAGCGTGTAGGTCTGATTTACATGCCGTAAAAAGTGTTATTTGCATAGTTTAGAACCCCAAAACATGTAGATACTTAAGTAGTGATCCAATAAGTGATAATATGATATATTCCTCATAATTTTATTGCAAAATGTAGTACCTACAATCCAAACCATGAGACAAGTAAGAATAGCTAAAAATATAGAATCTAGCATGAATGAGAGTGATAATTGAGTCAAAACAACATGAATATGCAACCAAACATGATCCAAAAGATGATATGATTTGTGCACATCAACCATGTCATTCAATTAAGGTTCGGGTCCTAGGATTGGTCACCAAATCAGCAATTGATTGTAGATCAACTTAATATCTTTGGACCTTCAATTGCTCAACCATACTCAACCCTTGACCTCCAAATGGTCTTGTGTGATCACCAAAGGGTCTTGAGACCGTTTGGGTGATCCCCAAATGGTTTTGAAACCGTTTGGGTCAATCAACCCAAAACATCATCTCAATCACTTGCAAAATCAGCACTTAGCCGATTAGGGTTCATACCATATCTTTGGATCTTCAAACACTTAACCATACTCAAACCTAGACCTCCAAATGGTCTTAGGTGACCCCCAAACAGTCTTGAAAACGTTTGGGTGATCCCCAAATGGTTTTGAAACCGTTTGGGTCAATCAACCCAAGTTTCCAACTTAATCAAATTACAAATCAACACTTAACCCGATTAAGGTTTTGGTGATTAATGGACCTTCAACTCATGAACCAATCTGTTGAAAATGATCTAGGTTAATGACCCATCAATTATGATTGATTAGTTCCAATTGAGTGCATTCTGAAACTGTTTGGTCTCATGCGGTTTGGTGAAACTGTTTGCTTCTAAACGGCTTGAAACTGTTTGCTCCCAAACGGTTTGGGAAACCGTTTGTGCAACAAAAGTAAACCGTTTGACTTGGATATTTTGGAGAGGTGTGTTCTTATCATCTTCAAGCTATGAACTCAGGAAACCTATTGTGGTTTCCATGGTGATTGCATCAATCAACCAAAACAAATTTCGGGAATGTAAAAAGGATCACCAAGTGATAAGGAATTGATTGAAATAATAATATTAAGGATTCAAGTTATAAAACTCGCCTCCAATTGAGCTCCAAAGCTCCAAGCTCACAGAAACAATGGTGGATGAAGCTCTTGCAACTCCCCCTAGGCTCATCCTCAAGCTTTTGGTTGAAAAGTTTGGCTAGGGTTGAAGAGGAGATCGAATTAAGAAGAAATCAATGATTTACTTTCAATTTCCACCATGGAATCAAGGGGAAAAGTGGTCAAGAACCTTACCAACAGGTTGGGGTCGTCCTTCACCTATTCCTGAGCTTCTCTTGGGGTCGGACAAGGCAAAGAAAGAAAGGAAATCCGAAAAGAAGTCCTTAAGTAAGTGGAAAAAGGGATATGTATAAGGAAATCCCAAGGAGAGAGAAAATGGGATTATTTCCTTTAATTCCAAAAATAATTTCCACCAAATCCCCCTCCATTTCTTGGCCAAGAATCCATCTTCATGTTCTTGCAAATCCTCTTCATTATCCAAGAATAAAGGGAAAAGAAATTAAGCACCTAAACCCTTATAATATTAATATCCATTTTTGAGTGGAATTTCTTTTTCTTATAATAATGGTGAATGGAATTTTACCTCCTTAGGATATTGTGACATCCTCGGATTTTCTAAAACTTAATCTGATGTGAGACGTCCAAATTAAAACCTCACCTCAGCGAGAATCCCAATTTAAACACCACACACTAGGCTAAGAAGAAGAAAATAAAAGGAGTCAGAAGGAAACAATCAGTAGCACATGCACATGAACAATAATAAAACCATAAAACACATGTTCACCATTCAACATATAATTACAACATGAATTGTTACATCATTTCATATTACATATTGAAAAGCAAACTATACATATACATGTACTACCACTAAACTACAGGATCTTAAGACAATAGGTCCACCTGCACATCATCTCGCCACACAACTCACAACTGTCTTGGATCTTCAAGAGCATAACCACAACCTAAGCAAAAGATTACATGCGGTACACATCAGCACAATATTCAAGAATATTGTACTGAGTACGCCTACGTGTCTTTTATATACCTCTCATCATATCATGGCAATAAGATAAAACTAATACTTGGCAGTAACAGAAGAATATAAGAAAAGTGTATACTTGCACAAAGATGTTCATTAACAAAAGGGAACACATATTTTAAGCATAATTTCCATTATATCATCCATGCATTGACCGCCGAAGGTTGAATGCATTAAGGCCTTTATGATCACTACCAAATAGTTGGATCATATGTACAATATGACCACTACCAAAGAGTTGGGTCCAAGCACACTACCAAAGAGTTGGTGCTTCTATATGTACAATGTGACCACTACCAAAGAGTTCGGTCACTTCCAAGCACACAGCCAAAGAGTTGGTGCTTTCATATAATGGAACAGATATATTATGTTTTGATGTGTTCATAGCAATACGTATAGAAATTCAAGCAATATATCATACAAGACAATCATTTCAATCAATACCATATGCCAAGTCTTTACTACCATATAACACAAGCATAATGTATAATAAGTCAAGTAAGAGGTAATGGCGTACCTTAATCAAGAACAAACCTAAACATCATATCCTCATATCATCTACATCCTTAGTCAACCCTAATTAAGGCAAGATTACATATCACCATCAGGTTCTCATCTTCCAACATCTCATCTTAACCTTAATTACATTCATTAGGGTTTGCTTAGCTCATTAGGATATTTCCATTATTACTTGCATTCTCGTCTTAGATTTATCTTAGTAATCTTATATTCTAGATTGTGGTTCATTATCTGAGCATTAGGTTCCATATCCTGATATGAGCTTACTCTGTAATTTTTCATCAATTATTAAGCATGCATGTATTTATTGCATATTAATTAGGATTATTAGCCCTAATTAACCATATAAAGCAAATTATATAATTTCGTGCATCAAAATCAGTATTTATTACTTCATACGGATTATAAACATGATTATAGACTAACTGACATTTTCCCATAATTTTATGTCATCAATTAATATTTATTACTCAAGAACTAAGCATTTTAAATCTTACATGATATCATTGATATTAGTGTATGAAAAGCCTGATATTTTGCTTCTATATTATTCTATGTATTTTTTTTGAACATTTTGACACCTTATTTGTATTTTTCTGATTAGTAGGCTATTTATTATGAATTATGCAAGATCAGGGGAAATTTCGAGAATTACCATTTATCGGTCAATCCTGGTCTGCCACGTGGCCACTATGGGAGCGGCTCACTCCTAGTTGAGCCGGACGGTTCTCGTCTGACTGGACCCGGTCCAAAGTCCCCACTTTCTCTTTGTTTTCTGTCCTACGTCCAAGTACGCAACAGACTTTATTCTTCCGCAAGGCATCCGTCGCCGCCTGGGCTCTCCTCCGGCAACCGCGTGCTTGGAAGCCAGAGTTCCAAGTGGGACTCTAGTCCTCCGTCTCTCTCACTTTGAGTCTGCAGTGGGACTCCCTATTTCCACGACACTGTCTCCGCCTAGGATTGCTCTGGTGTATGACGGCTATAATGGTTCCTCCTCCTCATGTGTTTGTGCAAGCATCTACGAGTGCAGGCTCTCTCTTCCGCACAAGCCTCTGATGTGGGGATGGTCTCCAATGACAATCATCTGCCTATGATCTCCTCATCAGTATCTTCTACAGCTACTTGGAAGGTCGACTATGCCTCTACGATGCCACCATGGTCGACCCCGATCTCTCTCTCTCTCAACTACTTCCGCAGATCTATGCTCAGGCATGCTTTCTTAGGATCTGTCCCAGTAAGTCTGGGCCTCCTCGAGCTAGCAAAATTAAGAAGCTTCCTCCTCCTTGCGACCTCCTTCTTTTTCCATGGTGTGTGCGAGGTTTCTGCCTAGTGAAGCCACCGTCTCTGATCTGGCTACCTGGGAGCCAGCCGATCTAGCAAGCTACTATGGACTGGTGCGCCTCCTTACTCCCATCTCAAGCGCTTCAACAACTCCATGCTCTGGTGAGAAGGTGATGGTCAGTTAGACCTATGATCAAACTCCAGAAGGCACCACTAGCTTCATCTGCTGCTCCTATGTTGAGTGACATGGAGGCTTTCTTCTGGTGATTCCACTTCACGACTTGAGGAGTTTGCCACTGCAAAAGTCTATTATAGCAGAGAATAGGAAATGATCTTCCTCGAAGAACCCTACTGTAGTTGGCAACGGAGAGACTATTGTGTAGGGGGGCTTGTTCTCCTTTTTGTGTATTGAACATGCCCCTACAGCGGGTCCTACGCTACGGTCTCTCCAAGTCAAAAAGAACTGTCCACCTCTCTCTTTCTTAGGTCACGATTAGACGTGGGTATCAGCTGCACGATGGCACATGCTCACCTCACCTATTGTCAAGAAGGCATCCACAACCATCTGATTACATCCAAGGGATGATATTCACCACTACACCAACCTATCTGTGGCACTTAGCTTGCTGACGTCTGAGTCACATGAAGCAACTGGATCTACACTGCAAAAAGGGCCTTGCATGCCACTTGAACTGACTAGTTGCATGATATATCAAAATCTTGGCCTTGAATAATGCATCCAAGACTATACCCGTCAACTAAATATCTAACTTTTAATTTCCTCAATCTACAATTGTATATATATGTCATTCATCGACAACCTCATATTACCATGAAACTGCAAACCTTGATTCATAATATTCTAAAGTGCATTCTTGCCAATTTTTAGGTGTGAACTCCAAAGATTGGCCATTCCAATACTCAAATCCATACTTCACGTATCCAACTGAGTATCCAAAATTCTAAAAGTTCACTTCGTCACATCCTACACACCTTAAAAGAAAATTTCATCCTTGAATTAAGGCAGAAAACCCACTTTGTCACATCATATACATCTTAAAAGAACTTTCGTCCTCGAAAGTAAACCATACTCATACTTCTAGGGAAAACCTTATCTCGCCTTCATCCACATGTAGGCACTATACTATGTGTAACAAATCTACAAAGGTTACCTAGAACCATGTATCCAAAGCACTATTGGGGGGGTTTACAACCATCTTGGTGCATAAACACTCCATTCAAGGTTCAGAAACTTGGTTATGTCATTACATGTCTCATATATTAGGGTTGCATCTTCATATTTACCCACTCATTAGGGTTCCCACATCATATTACCATGTTCCAAATGAGTTAACCAAAGTTAACCCATTATATCAAGGTGTCATAATCGTTATGTTATGCTAACTATCAAACCATATTTTTCATCTTTATTAAGCATTAAGATTACACCTCATGTGACATGTTTCATTCATATGATCTTATTTCATTGTTCATAATCAATTGCAACATTTACTAGTGATTTTATCACAAGATTAACCAACAATATCACATTATCACCATGATTCATGTATATTATTAATCATTTATACCTTATTGTCAATTAAACCATATGTAGGTTTCCATCATATCATGTCTATATATCACGTCTCGAGATTAGACCACGTCCTTACATATATTATATTATGGTTGTGCTAAACAAACTTATGTGAGTGGCTAAACAAACACATATCAAAACTTAATCCAGTCCAATTGAGGTTCTCCTGACCTATACCATGAGGGTAGTACCATGCTCAGTCCCTCTAAGCTCACTAGACTATATGAGTATCTCATATGTACAAACTATATATTCCCTCTCGGTCTAGGGTTCTTAGATCTACCTCATTGGCACTAGATAATAGCTTCATTAGCTCTAACCACATAAGTACAAACCAAAACATGCTATGATATTCTCATCGTAGATATCTACCTATGAAACATGCTTACCCAAAACTCGCTTATATACACCATTAGATTCCTATGTGGGAAACCACCAACCCGAGCATGAGGCTTCACAGAAACTAACATACTACCTCCTCCAGGGTCTTGGGCTCTCTCCCTCACCCAGATGGCAGGAACTCATATTCTTATTCACATATGCACATATATAACCAGCCTCTTTCTGTCTCTAGGGTTTGGTCCTCCCAAGGACATCTAGGGTTCAACAAGATTATAGGAATCATGCATAAAGTGACTCAACTCAATCACTCAGGAGTAGTCTAGTTTAGGACATATCATATCACATATTTCTCATAATTCTTATATCTTGGAGTTTAGGTTCTCTAACCTTCTCCCTATGGGTTTCGCTCTCTCTTGAGCTAACCCCAAAACTGGTCCTAACACTAGAGGTCCTCCTTTGTAAAAGAGCTTGACGCTCATGCTGACTCACAACCTTGTCTTAACTTAGCTTATCTTATCTCATAAAGCCTAGTTACTTGCATCATCAAATCTTATCTCAAATCCTCAAAACTGAAATTAAGTGCTTGAAGACAAACATAGATCATCATAACCATCTTATGTCATCTATATAAGACTTACATCATATCATCAAACTCATTTCATCTATTCCATCTATCATGTATACCAACAAGGCTCTAGACATCTAATCTAGAACTACTCTCTCTTCTAGACTGATGTCATTCACTTTCACTTAGGTTGCATGACCACCTCCTACTCGTACATGTGTGGGGACACATTTTTGTAATACATATATATAATAAAATATTATATAGTTTTTCTCTGATAAAACAAGCATCAGAGAAAACTATCACGGTTCGATCTGGTTGGAATCCAAAACCAAATCCTGAAAACGAGTGTCCCACACATAGTAGAGAGTACAATATCATGAAAACTAAGGAAAGGGGTGAGAACATGATGTAGACTAGTGTAGCTACTCTAGACAATGTGCGCAATATGTCTAGGGTTTCTCTTCCCTTGATGCACATCATTTCCAAATAGTGCAACGTCCCATACCGCTATACTATAAGGAAATAACGACATCTAAGGACTTGCTACTCAACAAGCACCAGTTTAGACCTAGTTCTCAGACATCTAGGTGCTAACCTAGAGGCTAGGTCAGATCTAGTCTCTAAAAGATGACTAATCTAACCCTAAAAGATTACTAAGTTCAAGGTTCTTTAGTTTTGAGTTGCATAATGAGCAAATGTCAGGCTTTGCTATTGTTCATGCTCTGATACCACCTGTGACGTCCCCAGATTTTCTAAAACTTAATCTGATGTGCGACGTCCAAATTGAAACCTCACCTCAGCGAGAATCCCAATTTAAACACCACACACTAGGCTAAGAAGAAGAAAATCAAGGGAGTCAGAAGGAAACAATCAGTAGCACATGCACATGAACAATAATAAAACCATACAACACATGTTCACCATTCAACATATAATTACAACATGAATTGTTACATCATTTGATATTACATATTGAAAAGCAAACTATACATATACATGTACTACCACTAAACTATAGGATCTTAAGACAACAGGTCCATCTGCACATCAGTTTGCCACACAACTCACAACTGTCCTGGATCTTCAAGAGCATAACTACAACCTAAACAAAAGATTACATGTGATACATGTCAGCACAATATTCAAGAATATTGTACTGAGTACGCCTACGTGTCTTTTATATACCTCTCATCATATCTTGGCAATAAGATAAAACTAATACTTGGCAGTAATAGAAGAATATAAGAAAAGTGTATACTTGCACAAAGATGTTCATTAACAAAAGAGAACACATATTTTAAGCATAATTTCCATTATATCATCCATGCATTGACCGCCGAAGGTTGAATGCATTAAGGCCTTTATGATCACTACCAAAGAGTTGGATCATATGTACAATATGACCACTACCAAAGAGTTGGGTCCAAGCATACTACCAAAGAGTTGGTGCTTCCATATGTACAATGTGACCACTACCAAAGAGTTCGGTCACTTCCAAGCACATTGCCAAAGAGTTGGTGCTTTCATATAATGGAACAGATATATTATGTTTTGATGTGTTCATAGAAATACGTATAGAAATTCAAGCAATATATCAAACAAGACAATCATTTCAATCAATACCATATGCCAAGTCTTTACTACCATATAACACAAGCATAATGTATAATAAGCCAAGTAAGAGGTAATGGCGTACCTTAATCAAGAACAAACCTAAACATCATATCCTCATATCATCTACATCCTTGGTCAACCCTGATTAAGACAAGATTACATATCACCATCAGGTTCTCATCATCCAACATCTCATCTTAACCTTAATTACATTCATTAGGGTTTGCTTAGCTCATTAGGATATTTCCATTATTACTTTCATTCTCATCTTAGATTTATCTTAGTAATCTTATATTCCAGATTGTGGTTCATTATCTGAGCATTAGGTTCCATATCCTGATATGAGCATACTCTGTAATTTTTCATCAATTATTGAGCATACATGTATTTATTGTATATTAATTAGGGTTATTAGCCCTTATTATCCATATAAAGCAAATTACATAATTTTGTGCATCAAAATCAGTATTTATTACTTCATATGAATTATAAACATGATTATGGACTAACTGACATTTTCCCATAATTTTATGTCATCAATTAATATTTATTACTCAAGAACTATGCATTTTAAATCTTACATGATATCATTGATATTAATGTATGAAAAGCCTGATATTATGCTTCTATATTGTTCTACGTAATTTTTTTTGAACATTTTGACACCTGATTTGTATTTTTCTGATGAGCAAGCTATTTATTATGAATTATGCAAGATCAGGGGAAATTCTGAGAATTACCACTTATCGGTCAATCCTGGTCTGCCACGTGGCCCTATGGGAGCGGCTCACTCCTAGTTGTGCCGGCCGATTCTCATCTGACTGGACCCGGTCCCGAGTCCCCCACTTTCTCTTTGTTTTCTGTCCTACGTCTGAGTACGCAATAGACTCTATTCTTCTGCAAGGCAGACGCCGCCGCCTGGGCTCTCCTCCGGCGACTGCGTGCTTGGCAGCCAGAGTTCCAAGCGGGACTCTAGTCCTCCGTCTCTCTCACTTTGAGTCCGCAGTGGGACTCCCTATTTACACGACACCGTCACCGCCTGGGATTGCTCCGGTGTACGATGGCTATCACGGTTCCTCCTCCTCATGTGTCTGTGCGAGCGTCTACGAGTGCGGGCTCTCTCTTCCTCCCAAGCCTCTGATGTGGGGATGGTCTCCGATGACAATCATCTGCCTATGATCTCCTCATCATGCAACTACTTGGAAGGTCGACTATGACTCTACGACGCCGCCATGTTCGACCCCGATCTCTCTCTCTCTCTCAACTGCTTCCGCAGATCTATGCTCAGGCATGCCGCCTTAGGATCTATCCCAGTAAGTCTGGGCCTCCTCGAGCTAGCAAAAGCGGGGAGCTTCCTCCTCCTTGCGACCTCCTTCTTTTTCCATGGTGTGTGCGAGGTTGCGGCCTAGTGAAGCCACTGTCTCTGATCTAGCTACCTGGGAGCCAGCCGGTCTAGCAAGCTGCTATGGACTGGTGTGCCTCCTTACTCCCGTCTCAAGCGCTTTAACGACTCCATGCTCTAGTGAGAAGGTGATGGTCAGTCAGACCTATGATCAAACTCCAGAAGGCGACACTAGCTTCATCTGCTGCTCCTATGTTGAGTGACATGGAGGCTTTCTTCTGGTGATTTTGCTTCATGAATTGAGGAGTTTGCCACTGCAAAAGTCTATTATAGCAGAGAATAGGAAATGATCTTCCTCAAAGAACCCTACTGTAGTTGGCAACGGAGAGACTATTGTGTAGGGGGGCTTGTTCTCCTTTTTGTGTATTGAACGTGCCCCTACAACGGGTTCTATGTTACAGTCTCTCCAAGTCAAAGATAACCGTCCACCTCTCTCTTTCTTAGGCCACGATCGGACGTGGGTATCAGCTGCACGATGGCGCATGTTCACCTCACCTGTTGTCAAGAAGGCAACCACAACCATCTGATTACATCCAAGGGATGATATTCACCACTACACCAACCTATCCATGGAACTTAGCTTGCTGATGTCTGAGTCACATGAAGCAACTAGATCTACACTACAAAAAGGGCCTTGCATGCCACTCGAACTGACTAGTTGCATTATATATCAAAATCTTGGCCTTGAATAATGCATCCAAGACTATACTCGTCAACTAAATATCTAACTTTTAATTTCCTCAATCTACAATTGTATATATATATATCATTCATAGACAACCTCATATTACCATGAAACTACAAACCTTGATTCATAATATTCTAAAGTGCATTCTTGCCAAATTTGAGGTGCGAACTCTAATGATTGGCCATTCCAATACTTAAATCCATACTTCACGTATCCAATTGAGTATCCAAAATTCTAAAAGTTCACTTCCTCACAGATATGCTCGTTCCTTTGCAAGGCTTAAGCTCGTCCACACACATCTGAATCCAACCATTTTAATTTTGGTTGAAGGCCTCTTCAATTATTTTATTAATTTTTGCATTGAATTGAATTAGGGTTCCAATTAGGCTTAAATCTTGATTATTTTAATATCAAGATTCTCTCTGCTCCAACTTAATTCAAATGAGGCGCCCCTCTCATTTTATTTTCTCTAAATGATGTCAAGAAACATTAGGGACCTTATTGAAGTGGTAATTTGCATATTGAACCTTAGGTTTTGGGTAAATTGCACTTTACACCAAAACTAGGTTTTAATGCACAAACATTGTCCAACAAGCTCTATCTTGGTGTCCAGTCTTGTGGAAACCATACCACTACATCATATTCATTCTTATGATGTCTCAACATCAGAGAAACATATTATTAAGTAAAATTTGCAATCAAACCCCTCAACTTGGGTAATTTGCATTTTAGTCCAAAATAAGAAAACATTGCTTCAACATTGCTCAAATAGGACCAAAATTGAAACATAAGTTCCTCATGAGCCCTAATTACTTTTCAAAAGATAATACTAATCATATAATCATATTTATTTATTAAAACACCTAGGGTTAAAGAATAACCCAGGTCAGGGATGTTACAGGTGGTGACTGTGCCCAGGAGAACAAACTATCACAATTGCCAAAACAAAGCCCTACGATGGACTCATGCGGGCATCACGCGACTGATCGAGAGAAGGAAGAAAGGAGAGGAAAAATCAGTCCAAATCTAGGAAGAACCGATCCAGTAGCAGTGAACCAACCAACTCACCCAAGTAAAATGGCGCACCATCAAGGACACATGGCGGATCTGGGTTGGCTGGAAAAGGGTAAATACCCAAATATACTTAGATCTTAGAAAATGTATAATAATTGGCATGAATGTTAGAAAAATAAAAATAATTACATAAATGTTCAGAAAAATGAGTAGAAAAACATAAAAATATAATATTAGGATTTTGATGCATTAATATTAGTGATATCATGTAAGTTGTGAAATGCTCATTTTATTGATAATAAATATCAAATGATGGCCAAAAATTATAAAAATATGTCACTAAATACATGTTCATGTTTATAATCCATTTAAGGTCAGTGATTATGATGTTGATGCATGAAATGATTTATTTTTCTTAGTAAGGATAATTAGGGCTGAGAACCCTAATTATTGTGCAATAATTAAAAATATGCTCAAGAAACCTTGGAAATTGTAGAGTAAGCTTATATTAGTAACTAGAAACTAATATATAATTATGAGGTCATAATTATGCATATAAATAATGTTAAATGTTTAAGGATCCTATAATGATGAGAAAACCCTAATTGGATTAATGTATATAATCTAGGGTAAATACATGCAAACAATGATATGGAAACTAATGTTCATGCAACTTCTTATAATCTAGAATATAACATTAGTAACATCAATCCAAGATAACAAGAATAGTAAGACAAGAAATAATAATGGTAATATCTCAATAAACCAAGCTAAACCCTAATATGGACATACTAGGGTTAAGATGAAGAGAACTTGATGATAGTACATAATATTGTCTTAATCAGGGGTTGACCAAGATATAGTTGACATGAGGATATATCAGATATCAGGAATGTTATTAGGTTTGTCTTTCTTGATCAAGGTATGTCATTACCTCTTACTTGGCTTATTATACAATATGTTTACATTATATGTGTAGTAAACACTTTCCATATGATATTGGATTAAATGATTGTTCGTTTATGATATCTTGCTTGATTTTCCATACATATGGATAAGAACACATGAAACATAATATATATGTTCCATTATATCCAAGCACTTCAACTCTTTTGTAGTCAAGTGTTGGAAAATAAAGTACTTCAACTCTTTGGTAGTCAAGTACTTGAAAGTGATCCAACTCTTTGGTAGTAGATCACATTGTGAAATGATCCAACTCTTTGGTAGTAGATCATAAAGTCCTTAATGCATTCAACTCTCAGGTAGTAAATGCATGGATGATATAATGGAAAATGTGCTTACAATATGTTTTCTCTTTGTTAATGAACATCTTTGTGCAAGTATACGCTTTTTCTTATATTTCTTTATACCTACCAATTATTAGTTTTATCTTATTTCCAAGCTTATTAATGAGAGGTATATAAAATGACACGTAGGCATACTCAGTACAATATTCTTGAATATTGTGTTGACATGCACCGCATGTAATCTGTTGTTTAGGTGTTGTGGACATATGCTCTTAAAGAACCAGGATAGAGGAGAGTCGTATGGTGAGATGATGTACAGGTGGACATGTTGTCTTAAAATCATGTTGTTTAGTGGTAGTACATGTATATGTAGAAGTTTGTTGTTCAATATGTAATATCAAATTTTGTAACAATTCACTATGTTATTATATGTTGAATGATGAACATCTGTTTTATGGTTTTATTATTATTCTTGTGCATGTGATACTATTGTTTCCTTCTGACTTCCTCTAATTATCTTTTTCTTAGCCTAGTGTGAGGTGTTTAAATTGTAGTCTCATTGAGGTGAGGTTTTAATTTGGATGTCACACATTAGATTAAGTTTTAGAAAATCTGGGGATGTCACAGGTGGTATCAGAGCATGAACAATAGCAAACCCTGACATTTTCTCACTATGCAACCCAAAACTAAAGAGTTTTAAACTTAAAACAAATCCTTAGGGTTAGATTAGTCACCTTTTAGAGACTAGATATGACCAATCTTCTAGATTAGCACAAAAATGTTTGAGAACTAGGTTTATATTGGTACTTGTTGCATAGCATGTCCTTAGATGTCGTTCTTTCCTTATAGTGCAACGGTATGTGATATTGCATTATTTGGAAATGACGTGCATTAACGGAAAAGAAACCCTAGACATATGGCACTTGTTGTCTAGAGTATCTACACTAGTCTACACCATGTTCTCACCCTTTTCACTAGTTTTCATGGCATTGTACTCTCTACCATGTGTGGGATACTCATTTTCTGGATTTGCTTTTTGATTACCATTGGATCGAACCTCGATAGTTTTCTCTTATGCAAGTTTTATCAGAGAAAAACTATATCATATTTTATTATATATGCAAGTATTACAAAAATTTGTCCACATACATGTACGAGTAGGAGGTAGTCATGCACCTAAGTGAAAGTGAGTGACATCAATCTAGAAGAGAGAGTAGTTCTAGAATAGATGTCTAGAACCTTGTTGGAATATGTGATAGATGTAATAGATGAAATAAGTTTTGATGATATGATGTAAGTATTATATAGATGATATAAGATGGTGTGTGATGATCAATGTTATCTTTAAGGATTGAGGCTCAATTTTTGAGGATTTGATATGAGTTTTGATGATGCAAGTAACTAGGATTTTATGAGATAAGAAATGTTAAGTTAAGACAAGGTTTTGAGTCAACATGAACCTCAAACTCTTTCATAAAGAAGGACCTCTAGTGTTAGGACCAGTTGTAGGGTTAACTCCAGAGAGAGTGAGACCCATAGGGAGAAGGTTAGAGAATCTAAACTCCAGGAAATGAGAAATATGTGATATGATATGTCCTAAACTAGAATACTCCTGAGTGATTGAGTTGAGTCTCTTTATGCATGATTCCTATAGTCTTGTTGAACCCTAGATGTCCTTGGGAGGACCAAAACCTAGAGATAGAGAGAGACTGGTTATATATGTTCATGTGAATATGAATATGAGTACCTACCATATGGGTGAGGGAGACAGAGTCCCAAGACCCTGGAGGAGGTAACTGTGTTGGTTTCTATGAAGCCTCATGCTCGGGTTGGTGGTTCCCATGTTGGACTCTAGTGGTGTACATGTAAGAGAGATATGAGATATAGTATTTCATGGGTAGAGACCTATGAAGATGATGCCACATCATGATAGTTTGGTTTGTGCTTGTGTGGCTAGAGCTCGTAAAAAAATTAATTAGTACCAATGAGGTTGACTTGAGAACCCTAGATTGAAAGGGAAGTTTTTTGGAGAAAAAAAAATTGTGCATATGTGACACTCATAGATTTGAGTTAGCTCATAGATATTGAGCATGGAACTACCCTCATGATATGGGTCAGGAGAACCTCAATTGGACTAGATGAGGTTTTGATATATGTTTGACAAGCCACTCATATAAGTTTGTGTAGCACGACCATGATATATATATATATTCATGATCCAATCTCAAGATAACGTATGAGGACATAATAAGATTGGAAAACCCTAGTGATGCATTGACATAACTCTCTATTAGTTGGCCAGACATATGTGTGAATTATGATAATGTGAATAGTTGGCTAATATCATGATGAATCTCTAACAAAGTTTTCAACCTAATATGAGAAAGTAAAATGAGATTACACTAATGATACATATTACATAAATAAGTGATGACATAGTATTGGTTGTTGAATCTAGTGATGAATTCACTAATAAACTTGTAACTCATTCTGTAAAGTTAAATGAGATCATATTAATGACACTTCTTAGTTGTGGTGTTAATGCAATTCTTAATAAAGATGTTGAATATCATTGGAATATTACCACAATAAAATGATCATGATACCTTGATATGATCTAGATGGATAAAGGGAGTTAACTACAGTTAACTCCCTCCTAGAAGACATATGTTAATGTTGAACATGTTCTAAAAATTAGCTCAATAAAATGTTGATGACACCTTGATATAATGGTCTAACTTTAGTTAACTCCTTTAGAACATGGTAATATGATGTGGGAACCCTAATGCATGGGTAAAGATAAGGATGCGACCCTAACATATGAGATATGTCATGACGTAACCATCATTTCTAAGTGGTTATTTCAATCTTTTATGAAGGGGTGATTCACCTTAGATGTCTTAAAACCTCCAAATAGTGGTTTGGATATGATTATGGGGATTTGTTTTTGGATATGTTGCACATAGAGTGGTGTCCTACATGTGGATGAAATTCTTTGAAGTAAGGGGATGGCTTAATTTTGAGGATGAAATTTCTTTAAAAGATGTAGATGATGTGATAGAGTGGGTTTTTCTTTCATTTCGAGGATGAAATTTCTTTTAAGGTGTGTAGGATGTGATGGACTAAACTTTTGGAGTGATTCATGTGCTTGAGTTATATTAAGCGGTCCAAGTATTTTTGGAAAAATTTAGAGATCAAATGATTTGCATTATAGTTGATGTTCCTAGATACATGTTCCTTTTTTAAACAGATGTGTATTATTGGGATCCAGTTTGAGTAAAAGTTGCATCAATGGGTTGCAAAATTATAGTCAAATTTGGTGATAAATAGACCATTCAATCACAAGATATAGAGGCTTAGAGTTTTTTTTTGATACATTATAATGATTTGTACCAAGGTTTTTGATCATTTTATCAAGTATGGTTCTTTTTCTTTGGGATGTCACGATCCTGCATTACTTGTTGATTGCATGGACAAAATCTTAACTACATAGGTTGATCCTATGGATATAGACTTAAGATGGATATGCCATAGATCTACCTCTCATATCCCTTGGATGTGGATGATATAACGAACACATGTTTGTCTCCAAAATGCGGTTAAGTCAACCATCGGGGGTGAGTTTTGACCAAGCCCACGTTTGATCATATCTAGATGGAAGAAACCAAACCAAGAAGTTGGCTTCGACTTGGTGAGGAACGAGGCCTTCCCCCACACTTCCTCTCCCACTTGTATAGACCTCCAGCAAGAGCAAGTTTCATGTTTACCTCTTATCTCCCCTCCTGAGCACAAATGGAATTGGAGAAGCAAGAGTGGTCTGGTCGGCTCTCTTGGCAGAAGACAAGTGTGATGATGAGAAGTTTTATAGCCGTAAATCCTCGCCGAAGTCATCCTTCTAGGATGCGGCAACGACCTCCATAGGTGTCAGCAACTTGAGGCCGATCAGCCTCGTTGGAGTATTACGATGCAATAGATCCCTCTTAATCCATTGCCACCTATAGAGAACAGAGAGGATGGAACACCAACGCAGTCAGAAGAGGACGAGGCATTGAGGGTCAATCTCATCGTCAGAGTAGTTCCTCAGTGGCAGCAGTCCACCAATCAGAGAGGAGCACGTCGGCCATGACACCAAGGGAGTTCATGGTGACATAGGCGGCTATTCCCAGGAGAACAAACTATCGCGACTGCCAGAACAAAGCCCTGTGATGGACTCACATGGGCGTCGTGCGGCTGATCGCGAGAAGGAAGAAAGGAGAGGGCAAACCGGTCCAAATCTAGGTAGACCCGATCCAATAGCATTGAACTAACCGAGAACCAGCTGGCTCACCCAAGCAAAATGGCACACCATCAAGGACACGTGGTGGATCTGGGTTGGCCGAAAAAAGGTAAATACCCAAAAATTCTTAGATCTTAGAACCTGCATAATAATTAGCACGAATGTCAGAAAAATACAAAGAAAGTACCAAATTGTCAGAAAAATGAGTAGAACAACATGAAAGTATAATATCAAGCTTTGATACACTAATCTCAGTGATATCATGTAAGTTGTGAAATTCTCATTTCATGGATAATAAATATCAAATGATGGCCAAAAATTATGAAAATATGTCAGTAAGTACATGTTCATGTTTATAATCCATTTAAGGCCAGCTATTATGATGTTGATGCATGAAATGATGTATTTTGCTTAGTATGGCTAATTAGGGTTGAGAACCCTAATTATTGTGCAATAATTTCTAATATGCTCAAGAAACCCTGGAAATTGTAGAGTAAGCTTATATCAGTAATTGGAAGCTAATATATAATTATGAGGTCATAATTATGCATATAAATAAGGTTACATGTTTAGGGATCCTATAATGATGAGAAAACCCTAATTAGTAGTAGACCACATTATGAAATGATCCAACTCTTTGGTAGTAGATCATAAAGGACTTAATGCATTCAACTCTCAGGTTGTAAATTCATGGATTATATAATGGAAAACGTGCTTAAAATATGTGTTCTCTTTGTTAATGAACATCTTTTTGCAAGTATATGTTTTTTCTTATATTTCTTTATACCTTCCAAGTATTAGTTTTATCTTATTGACAAGCTTAGTACTGAGAGGTATATAAAAAGACATGTAGGTGTACGTAGTACAATATTATTGAATATTGTGCTGACATGTACCACATGTAATTTTTTGTTTAGGTGTTGTGGATATATGCTCTTGAAGAACCAGGATAAATGAGAGTTGTATGGCAAACTAATGTACATGTGGACCTGTTGTCTTAAAATCCTATTGTTTAGTGGTAGTACATGTATATGTAGAAGTTTTTTTTCAATATTCAATATCAATTGTTGTAACAATTCACTTTGTAAATATATGTTGAATGGTGAACATGTGTTGTATAGTTTTATTATTGTTCATGTACATGTGCTAATGTTGTTTCCTTCTGACTTCCTCTGATTTTCTTTTTCTTAACCTAGTGTGTGGTGTTTACATTGTAGTCTCGCTGAGGTGAGGTTTCAATTTGGATGTCACACATTAGATTTAGTTTTAGAAAATCTGGGGATGTCACAAAACCATTTAAAATAAATTCAATCACATGGTGAAGGTGGACCCTTGTAGTCAAAGAGAGGGTCAAGCATGTCCATTATATCTTCAGTTGTTTCTATTACCTCCCTCTTTCCTTTTGATAATTTTTCTTTGATTTCGTTCTCTCGAACCGCTTCTTCATTTTTTACTGGAGTTGTTAGTTCTATTGGATGTAGGGCACCCTGATTCGTCAATCCCTTGGGTCCCTTTTCCTTGTTGTTGTTTATAGAATGCCCCGATGATGCTGGGGAAGTGGCTAGATTTTTGTCCCCAATGGGTGTTCTGTTGATCTTGGCAGTCTCCCTTGACTCTTCGTCATCCAGTGGAAGAGTTCATTCAGAAGTAGCCATTTCTTATAGCATCACCTCTATCTTGTTTGCACAATGGCCATCAACATACCAGCCTTGAGATGTACAACTATGTCTGCTGTGAGGGATGGTTTTGTAATGAGTGTCCTTTGCCTTTTTATAGATGTCCCACTGCTGGGGGGAGTGACTTCCTTTCTCTTTGCCACCTCCTCTCTAAGTTGCAGGTTCTCTAGGATTACGTCATCACATTCTTTACGTAGAGTAGTGAGTTCTTTAGTTAGCCCTGCTAGTGCCTGCATAATGTCTGATTTGTAGCCAAGTGCTGCATTTGAAGTGGCAGATTGAGAACTGACTGCATGTCTTCTAATAATTTCTATACATGTGTGGTTAGTGAAGATAGATTTGTAGTTATGTAATAAAAATTTTAGGTAGAGGTTGAGATGATCTCACAAAGGTCATCAATATCCTGCCCTATTTCTATGAATTTGGTTGTTGTTTTTGCCCGTTGTTTCTATTTGGTCCAACTATTGGAGCTCACTTCATGGCCCACCTCATTTTCTTTGGAAGATTCTCTGTGCTCTTCTATATGGTGTATGCTTTGTTCAGGTTGTGGCACCTCCCTCTCAGGCATTTCTTCTGTCACATTTCTTCCTATCAATGACTCATTTTAACTGCTTTCCATCTCTACTTCTTCATGTTCTTTGTGGTGCTGGGAGGTATTTGTCATTGGTTGTGGTTCCTTTTCTAGGATGAATATTTTTACTTTTTCTTTACCATGAATGATTACCTTGGGTTCAGGAACCACTGATTCTAGTGTAGTGGAAATCATAGGACTCTTTAAAACCTCTTTCTTCTCTTCTTCTAGATCTATAACTTTTGGTGTAGGGGCTTTCTTCGCTAGTCTTTTAGGAATGTGCATGATTACTCTTTTTCTTGTCATTTGTTTTGTTGCCACCTCCTTCGGTTGTTTCTTTCTCTGTTCAACAGGTCTACTGGTGTTTTCACCTTGTTCTTATATCAACCTTATGAGTTCTTCTTCTTGGAAGACCAAACTTTCACAATCATAGTTGCTTAGTTCTGGGAGGGGTAGCAAGTATTTTGTCCTATTAAAACCTATAGGAGTAGTTCTATTTTTACCTTGCTAGCACATTTGTAGAGGTAAGGCATTTTGCATCCACAAAATCATTTCCATTTGACCTTAGGAAGTGTTTCATCTTCTTAGGGTACCCTAATCAGTGTACAATGTACGTAACTAGTCCTCCCATATAGAAATCACGGGGACCCTCTGGTCCCATTGCAACTACCAGCTTCTCTACAAGGATTTTTCCTATGTTTATGGGTTTTCCCTCCATTAAGCTCCATAATATGTGGAGGTCTAGTCTGGTCATGTTTCCCATATTTGATCTAATAGCCAGAGAGTTTGATAAGATCTTGTGCACTACCCTCATGAATCTAGAGTGCATGCAGAGGCCTTTGATTGATCAAAACTATACTTGGAGTCTCTTAAATGTTTCTCCCAAGTTTTATCGATTATAAACCATTTACATCCTTGTCTCCACGTGCTAAGTTGTCTCATTCATCTTGCTTGTTAGAGTCGGTAGAGATTGAATTCAACCATCTTTCTATAAGCATGTAGTACTTCTTGATGATACATACTTGCAATTTATATTCCCCTCTACACTGTGCTATTTCATCATTTGCTAGTAGAAACTTATTTGATGGAGGACATGAATTCTTGGATGAGATCTTTGTAAGAATTCATCTTGTTTGAAGAATATTTGATATATCCCCAACTTCTCTGAACTGAATTTCATCCTGTCGTATATTTCTAGCTTCTCCAGGGTCTCAATATCACCAAACATGGTGGCTTTATACTTCTTCCTCTAGAATATATCACACATGATTTCTTCGTGTTCCTCATCCCTAGCTAAAAATGATTATCATGTTGTTCTATGCTTACCGTTGATGATGGTATTTGAGGAATTACTACAGTCATTCTTGTTCCTTGCATGGTTCCTTTTATGGTTGAACTTTCTGAAGATGTCTTAGCCACCTTCTTGGGTTTTTCCTAATTTGAGCTAAGTGTAGCACTTTCCTTGGGTTCTACATTTCTTTGTATGGTTTGTACTCAGAGACCTCTATCCCTATTTGTTCCTCATAATCTTCTATCTCCTCAAGTATGGTCTCATCTAGCATCTTGAGCATGTCTGCCTCCAATCGGACTCTGATCTTTCCTTAGTGGGTTCTCCATGTATCTTCTGGTGAGCCTTCAATTCATCCTTTAACTTTTTAGTCTTCTACAACTCCTCCAATGTCATTGATGCTATAAGTCTTCTAGTATTTTTAGAATCATGGATTTCTTGGTTCCTGTCCTGCTTTCCTACCATCTTGAGCTTTTAGATACCTAGTATCTCTAGTAACATCAATTAGATAAACAATGATAGAGTTTTGTTAGACAAATTATCATCAATGACTAAATAACTTTCAATGGTTGTGAAATGTTTGAGGAAGAAATGGTTGTAGATTAATAGTTATGTAACAAGCCAACAACCGATGTGTGTAACAAACCAACAAATGATGGATATAAATCGATGGTTGAGAAGGGGGGTGGGACTCGGTGGTCTATAAAACTTGGTCAAACTATCAACCGATGGTTTTGATTAGTAGGGTGCTTAGTGATGGTCAGGTTAAACAAACAATGGTTATGTCTTTGGCCCAAAAGGAAGCAAAAGCAACTAATATTGGGATGCCCTATCCATATATAGTCAACAATCGATGGTCAACAACTAATGGTTATTGGTGTGGGAAACCAACTAATGGTTTTGGTAGGGTTGCAACAACCGATGGTTCCTGCGATGGCCAATAATCTATGGAGACATGCCCTATTGATAAGTGATGGTCAATAGTCAATGGTTGGGGAGAAAAGCAACCAAGGGTCGGTGAATACAAAGAGACAATCGATGGTAGGGTCTCTGAGAGGAAAGAACAACCAATTCCCTCTACAACCAACACTTAGGCGATTGTTAGTAAATGATGATTAGGAATACGAAGAGACAACCGATGGTCGACAATTATCATTGGCGGCTTAGAGGAAGTTGGAAGAATCAAGGGAAACATAGAATGGAAACCGAGAAGATCATAGACTGGGATTTAGGTTTACTGTTGTCATCAGTGTCCAGAGCCTCTCCCTTTGATTGTCGATTATCGGTTGAGAGAAGGCACCGTTCTAGCACCACTGAGACCTTCCTGCATTTGCTCTCTTCATTCCTGTAGAGACCTTCATTATGCACCTCGGTGATTGGGAGGAAGAAAATGGTCTCTTCAAAAGGTTTCACTCGGGTGTCGGGTGTCTTTGGTTGCTATGGTTGTGGGTGTTCTAGGGTTTAGTAATCTAAGGGGTTAGTTTAGAGGTTTATTAGTAACCCTTTTATAGGTTTCTATCCTTTTGAGTGACCATTAGATGTTAAGAATTTATGGTCAATAGTTAACCACCAACTAATGGTTATTCTGAGTGTATGTCATCCAGTGCCCTTCAGGTTGATCAACCAATGGCTTCATTGGACTCCTCATTCGATGGCAGGGTAGTAAGACAATACCTGATGGTTTGGCTGTGCATGACACCTGATGGTTCCACACGGTATTGACGTTCGATGGTTGTTATGAACACATCAGCTGATGGTAAGGCATAAAGACATTATCTGATGGTTACACTGTGTTCAACATTTGATGGGTTCACTAGTGGATCAACCAATGATTGAATTGGATCCATCATCTGATGGTATCAACAACTGATGGTTGCACTTAATGGTGTTGTGATTGTAGTGGCTCACTGAAAGGATTGAATGTTTTTGTTAATGACTATTAAAAATGAGATCCAAAATTTTTCCTAAATTTATTCTATGTACACTAAAAATTACCTAAATTAAAAATGAGATTTTGAAACAAGATTAGCAAACTCCTACTAATTAGAAAAATAGAGCAAACCAGAGCTAAAACTAGAAGTTGTAAACTATATAAAGTTTAAATATAGGAAATAAATAACTTGAAAATTAAAAAAAAAGGAAATCCTTGGGTTGCCTCCAAAGAAGTGCTAATTTATAGTCTTTAACTTGATTCTCTATTTTGGCTCTTTATGATTTTTTGGGTGGTGTAGGTTGGTGCTCTCTCAGTTGGAGCTGCAAGCTCATCTCAAAAGATTCATCCTCATAGTACCTATTTACCATGTTCCCATTCACCTTGAATGTACCTATCTTTTCAGTAGTAATTTCCATCATTCCAGATCGATATATATTTACAACTTGCCAGGGGGCATACCATCTGAACCTGAGTTTACCGGGAAACAACCTGATGCTGGGATTGAACAAGGGGACCTTATATCCCTCTGACATCCTTTCTTTTTAGGTGGTCATCATGCCACACCTTGGTTCTCTACTTGTAGATGCATCCGTTTTCATAGGCATGCAACCTCAGCTCTTCCAACTCTTATAGATACAAAAATCTCTTTTTTCCTACTTCTTTAGGGTCCATATTTAAAAATTTAATAGCCTAAAAGGCCTTATTATCTAGCTCGATGGGTATATGGCATGATTTATTATAGATAAGCCACTATGGGGTAATCCCTATTGGAGTCTTATAAGAAGTTCAATAAGCCCAAAGAGCTTCATCGAGCTTCATAGACCATGCTTCAGAGTCTGGTTGCCTGTTTTCTCCAAGATTTTCTTGATTTGTTAGTTTGATACTTCTACTTGTCCCAACATTTGTGGGTGGCAGGGTGTTTCTACCTTGTGACTTACACCATATTTCTTCATAAAAGCTTCAAACTATCTCTCCCCAAAGTGGGATCCCCCATCACTTATGACGGTGTTTGGGGCACTAAATATGGAAAAAATAGTTTTCTCAAACAACCTGATTACTTCTTTGGAGTCACATATTGGGGTATCAACATCCTATACCCATTTTAAGACATAGTCTACAGTGCCAAGAATATATTGATTTCCTCTTAAAGACGGGAATGGTCCCATATAGTCAATTCCTTGAACATCAAAAATTTACACCTCTATCCAATCAGATATTGGCATTTCATTCCTCCATGAAATATTTCCTGATCGTTGGTATTTGTCAGACTCCTTAACATATGCTTGAGAATCCTTGAATAGGGTGGGCAATAAAATCCTAATTGTAGGACTATTTCCTTCGTCCTTTCTCCTCGTAAATGTCCTTCATAAGATGTAGAATGGCATTCCTGAAGCATCTACATGACTTTTTCTTCTGGAATGAACCTTCGATATAGGTTGTCAACACATCTTTTCAATAAGAGAGGGTCAACCCAATAGTAATTTTTTAGTTCAAAGAATAATTTCTTTGTCTGGTTATATGTGACATTAGGCCGCAACTGTTGGCATAAGAAATAGTTACATATATCGGTCAACCAGGGTAGGTAGGGTTCAATGGACTTTGCCATCACCACGACCTCATCAACATACTTGTCACTGACTAGAAATGGGTTTTTTTTTGGTAATCACTATCCTTGACAAGTGGTCGTCAACCACATTTCCGTCCCCTTTTTATCAATAATTTCGTAATCAAGTTCTTGTAGAAATAGAGCCCACCTCAAAAGTCTAGGCTTGGATTCCTTCTTCTGCATCAAATACTTAATGGCAATGTGGTCCATATACACCATGCCATTTGATCCTATCAAATAAGAACTCAATTTATCGAAGAAAAATGCTATCGCTAAAATTTCCTTTTCAGTCATTTTGTAGTTGACCTGAGCATCATCCAATGTCTTAATCATGTAACATAGTGCATGGTGTTTCTTATCATTCCTTTGCCCTAGAATAGCACCAATGGCATAATCGTTGCATCACACATAATTTCAAATGGAAACTCCCAATTTGGAGCTTGCAAGATTGGAGTTATTGTTTAAACATCCTTTAAAGTGTTGAAAGCCTCAAGGCACTTGTCAATGAAGTTAAACTCGACGTCCTTTACTAGAAGATTTGATATAGGTTTTGCAATTTTCAAAAAAATCCTTAATGAACCACCTATAGTAGTTGACGTGTCACATAAAACTTCTCACTCTGGTCACTGGTTTAGGAGGAGGGATCTTAGATTGCTTCAATCATGCTAAAGGTCGACTTCAATTCCTTTTTCAAAGATGTTGTGTCCCAAAACAATACCTTTGCATAGCATGAAGTGGCACTTTTTGCAATTGACAACCATTTGATTTTCTTCACAGCTCTACAAGATCTTGGATAAGTTCATGAGACATTGGTCAAAATCAACACCATATACCAAAAAGTCATTCTTGAAGACTTTCATTATGTCCTCTAAGAAATCTGAGAACATAGAAATCATACATATCTAGAAAGTGGCAGGTGCATTGTATAGTCCAAAATGCATCCTCCAGAAAGTGTAAGTGTCATAAATACATGTGAAAGTAGTATTCTCCTAATCATTGGGGTGAATTTGCAATTGGTAGAATTCTAAATACTCGTCCAAGAAACAAAAATACGAGTGATGTGCCAATTTTCCAAACCCTAATCAATAAAGGGTAATGGGAAATGGTCCTTCCTTATAGTAGGATTCAATTTTAATGTAGTCTATTGACATTCTCCATCTAGTCACAATTTGGGTGGTGACCTTGTATCCACTTTCTCCTTTGATGAATGTTATACCTCCTTTCTTTAGTACGACATGAATCAGGCTCTAACCCAATTACTATCACTGATAGGGTATATAATTCTAGCGTCATGTAATTTTATTATTTCCTAATTATCAACCTCCTTGAGAATTTGGTTTAGGTTCCATTGTGGTTGAACTAATGGCTTATCCATATCTTCCAAGTTTATCCTATGCATACAAAGAGAAGGGCTTAGACCCTTGATATCTTCCACTGAGTATCCTATCACTTTTCTATATAGTTTGAGTTCATTTATCAGCTTCTCTTCTTGATCTTCCATCAAGGTTAAGTTTATGATGTTGTGATTTCTTTCCTCATCATCTAGAAATTCACACTTCAAGCCCTCTAGGAGTTGCTTCAACTCAGGCTTAGTCTTAGACACTTCCTTTTCTTCTGGAATCTGTTCTAAGAATGCATACTTTAGTGTCTCAATTGTTTCTTCTTCGTCATCAATACATCCCTCTTCTGATTGGTTTAAGTACTCAAGAATTTCAACTACCTCTGGGTCCTCGAAACTAACATTGGCGTTGTTAAGAGCTCGCATGAGTGGATCAAAAATAGTGTTGTCTTCTTGTACTTTTTCACAATACTAGGTGTAGGTATCCGTGAAGTACACTGACTCGAATCGAGAGGGTCCCCTCATATAATCTTGGACATGAAAATCAATGTGATCAATTCCGACACTAAGAGTGATTATTCCCTCTGTGACATCGATTAATTCTCTACCAGTGGTGAGGAAAGGTCTTCCAAAGATAATGGGGCATGTTGGGTCCTCAACTTTGTCGATCACCACAATGTCACAAGGAATAAAGAATCACCCATCACGAATGGGAACATCTTCCACGATCCCCACGGTTTTGTGAAAGTGTGATCTGCTAGTTGAATTCTCATTCCAATTTTCACCATTTCGGTGAGCCCAAGCCTTTGACCTAAATTGAGAGGCATCAAACTGATGCTTGCCCCCAGATCTATGAGCCCTTGCCTAACTTTTTTATGTCCAGTGTTGAAGGAGATAGTGAATGCCCCAGGATCTTTCTTTTTCATGGGCATATTAGCTTGAACAAAGGCAGTAGACGTTTTGGCAAGTTGCAGTGTCTTGACATGATCCCCTCTTCTCCTTGTTGTGATTATATCCTTGAAGAATTTTGCATACATAGACATTTCTTAAATAGCATCTAGAAATGGTACATCCAAGTGCAACTTCTTCACAACGTCCATAAACTTCTCATATTTCTTCCTTAGATGAGCCTTCATTAGATTTTAAGGGAAAGGGACCCTTGGAGAATATGGATTCTTATTGGCAAAAACATCTTTTGTTGGGTTCGACCCCCTTTCTTTCCCTTACTTTTCTCTTTAGGCTTGTCATTCTTAGTAAACTCTTTCTCGTTGGGAACTACCTCTACAACAATTAGTTCAGGTCGTCACTCTACATTTGCTCTTTTCTTGAGGGTATTTTTTTGTCAAGATTTTCTAGAGTTCTTCTAAAATGAAGGGTCACCATCTTTGCAGTCTTAGTATTAGATGGGATCTTTCTCTGAGGATTCTTGACCAGTTCAGACAGTTGTGCTAGCTGTTGGTCAATTTGTCTTTGATGTGTCTGCTATTCATCCATTTGGGTCTGCATCGAGATCAAGACACCCAAGTTGGTGATAGCACTTTGAGTTAATTGGTTATTCACTAAAGCTTGCCTTTTTGCAAATTAAACAGCTGAGACATCATATTCGGTTTGTTGTTGCTATTAGATTGGCCTTTATCTTTATTTTGGCAGTTTGAATTTTTGTATTGACCTTGACCTTACCCTTGCCCTTGGATTTGGTAATTATTTCTATTTTGCTAGTTGGTGGTGGTTCTAGTGGACGTGGTTGGTCCTTATCCTCTCCCAAATTCTAGTGGTGTTTTAGACAAACCGCTTAGCTAATGGGAGTTTTCAGAAACATATTTGTTTTCATAATTAAAACTAGAGTGATCTGGTCTATTAAAATAAACATAAGAAACATTCTTGGCCTCTTCATATTCTACACATTCATCATCATCCTCCGGTTGAGTGTAGATAAAGTTATCGACAATGTGCCCTCCTTCACCACAGTTGATACGTTTCATGACCTTCTCGGTCTTGGGTTTCCCTTTGCCTTGAGTATCCTTCAGTTGTTTAATATCTAGGGCAATCTTTTGGATTTGGGTTGTTATAGTCTCTAGGGCCTTTGACTCGACAGTCGAGCCATCGGAGGTTTCTTTCTTATCCACACACATATCACTTATCTCATAGTTTATTCCTGCTTGTAGCGCAACCATGTTCTAAATGATCTTCATGGTCTTCTGTGGCTTTTTGTCTAGGAAATCACTTCCTGTAGTAACATTCAACTAAGTCCTTTCTGTAGATGTTAACCCATTGTAGAATGTCTTCACAAGAAAACTCTTGTCATAGTTGTGATGAGGACAATCCCTCTAATATTCTTGAAACCTTTCCCATGGTTCATAAAGATGATTCCCAAACTTTTATAGGAACCAAGACATCTTGTGTCTGTTCTTGATGGTTTTCTCAATCGGATAAAACTTTGTGACAAAAGCATCAACCAAAGGTGCACATCCATTAATGGACCTATGAGGTAAGCTAAGATACCAAGATAGTGCTTTGTCTCTTAATGAGAAGACGTATCCCTTATAGTATATCACCTCCTGAGGTACCCTTTTCATCTTGGTTGTGTCCTGATGAATGCATATTCAACTATCTTTTTTCATATTTTTCATAGTCTTTTTCATTAGAACTTATCTATTTTTGTATCATTTTGGGACAAATTGTAACTTACCCACTTTTTTATTTATTTTGCAAACACTTATCTTCTTTCTCACTATTTGTAGGGTTCTTCTCCAAAACTAATTTTGACCTACTGATCCAGTGAGGCAGTCGTCTCCCTAGGCCCAGATAGTTGGCTCACCCCCAGGTATCCCCACACTTAGAGCCAAATGGCCATTTTGGCCTCATCCAACTACTTCAACACTCCAGACAGGTGTCTTGCTCCATCGGGATGGCCATCTCATGAACCCAGACGAGCACCTAGGCTAGCCCAGACAGATAGGCCAGCTTGACCTAGGATCAAATAAACTCTCAAGGGCACCACCACTTGATTATGGTTTCAACCATTTGATTATGCGCACAATAGCATGAGATGGACATCCCACATCATCTAGATGCTCATATCGAACATTTCTTTGAGCCCAAGATTGCAACCAAATAGTGCTGACACTCCCCTCATTTGGGTTTTGATTCAAAGTCTCTATATCGACACCACATCATCGCTAGATGACCGTCTCATCTAGAGAGATGGTCATTTCATGACACGCAAGTAGCATATTCCAGTAGCTTCCACTCCCTTGTTTCTCTCCCCCATTCTAGGGATTCCACCCCTCCTTCCCCTATAAAAGGATGGGGGACTCCACTAAGAAAGGAGTCCTTAGTTTTTGTACTAGCATTTCATATTGAAGATCGGTTACTTTCAATTGTTAGAGTAATATTTACATTCAGCAATAAAAATTCAGTTCTTTGTTCTAATATGTATCTCCCGATTATTTCTTGTGATTGTTCTAAGTTCTTTCTCTTGGAGTGGGGGATTAAGAAAGAAAGCCATTTAATTGTCACCACCTTGTTCACCTTGGAGATTCTAGACTTTTGGTATGTGTCTTCCTATCTTCTTCCTCTTGTCTTTCCATTCCTCGCTATGACTAGTGAGTAGTTCCCTTATTGAGGCAAGGGTAGTATCCCCTTTGCCATGTGTTGATCAGATCGAGTTTTGCACGACTACTTTAGACTGATGGTTTTTGGTTTAGAAATTGTTGATTTAAATGAAGTAATCAATCATTTTCATTATGAGATAATCCTAGTGGATGCGATCGTGGGAATTGGGATTTAGAATGCCTAAACTGATTTCATGAGCATTTGGATGTGACTGCGGAAAAATCCTCTTTAGGATGAAGGACTAGGAGGCATGAACGTCGGGACCAATGGGTTCATGTAGAGTTTGTCTCTTGCATTTTGTTTACAAATAATATGCATACCTGCTTCTATCTTATTGTCATGTATCACTTGATCTTGTTTTCACTTTGGCTATGGTAGTGAAACCCCTAAGCCTTGATGCTTTCCCCTCTTATTTCAACTATTTCTTCCATCACTTATTTCAATCGCTTTCCCTTTAATTCTTGCAATTTAATTCTTTTCCTTAGATAATCTTTTATTTGTGCTAACAACCTTCCTCCTTAACTTTTCTTGCTTTAGTTTAATGTTTTCTTTTCCTTGCTTTAGTGTAATCTTTTATTTCTCTTGTACTTCAATTTCTTGCACTAGTTTAATCAACCCCCTCAAATAGGAATTCACTTTCTATTCCTTATTGAAAAATACCAAAAAGAAATAATTTTAAAAATAAATAGGGATTAAAAGAGAACAATCTTGAAAACATTGTCATGTGGGATCAACCCTTCTATACTATACTTAACTGGAAAGTAAAAAAGGATTAAACTCTAGGATAATAATCTTACTGAATTTGTGTGCTCATCGATGTGTATCATGTCACAGATGTTCTTAAAGGCATCTAAATGGTGATAAGGGTTCTCATCTCTAGAATTTCCTCCGAAAGTTTTTTTTAATCATGGCAATGACTCCAAGTTTTAGCTTGAAATTCACAACATCAAACCTTGGAATGATAATGAGGCATCCAGATCATTTTCCCTTGTCGTTGCCAAATACCTAAAGGATTGACCTTCTTCTTCCTCTTCATCATCTTTGTCTTCTTTGTTGTTGTTGTTATTGTTGTTTCTTTGATTCTTCCTTGCACTCAGACAACGGCCTTCATCATGTCATCGTTCCTCATGGTCCTCATCACTTGGCAGTGGAGGAGGTGTCACACTAGGAAGGATGTCACCTACTAGTTGTTCATGGTTGTAATCCTCCCATTCAGATTCCTGATTTGCATGGGGCATCTCAACCCTTGCATTCTAGTTTCCTACGTCCCGATATCCCCCTCTATGTGGTGGAATGATGATAGCAAGGAGGGTTGTTGGTGTTGTAATCTGCTTCTTTTTTAGTTACCTAAAATAGTTCACACAGTCGAGTTAGAAACTTGACTTGTTTAAATCAAGTATTCTAGGTAGCTACAAAAAGGTGGATTAAAAGAAGATGTGCAGTCAAGTCTATCGCTAGACTTGAGGCACATGTGTATGGTGAGTATACTCATATTCTTAATAGTACCAATTGCCTTGTCCCCGACAAAAATGCTAAAAAGTTGACTGGACTAAATCACACGTCCAAGAAGGAGCGGATCTAGAGTAGTTAGAGTCCTAAATTTATAACATGACACGCAGGCCCCTACAACTGTTATACGGGGTCTGATGTAGTAGAACAAGTGTGAAAAACACAGACAAGTAATGATAAGTGCTAAGAACATAGAGTCTTATCTCAGTTACACCAACCAAAAAGGTATATTAAGATGGTGTTCCTTAAGGAATGTTGTTAATTCAACCAAGAAAAACAAGTTAAAGAAGAATTAAGAAAGCAAAACAAAAGAACAAAAGTAGGAAAATGTGATGTAACAAATATGGAAGAGAACTTGGATTGGGTTTCTCCATCTACATTCTCTCACCAACATGCAATACTTATAACTTTTGTATACCCTTAGCATGAATACAAGCAATCATCATATATGTCTATTCCCTCTTATTTTGAGCTTAGGATAGATCTAGATTATGAGGTTGTCTCTCTCTCGATATGGAAAATAAACAATCACAAATATAACCATATGACCATTATCTTAGGAATTCCAACATTCTCATGCATTTATGCAACTTTGTAACACTTAGATAGAGTTAGAACTACCCTTTCAAGGCACTAACAATTAAGCATCACAAGATGGTAGCTAATCATGCAAGTGAAGTGTTAAGATTAAGAATATGGAGATAATCTTTGCTAAGAGCATATATATTCAAATGTATGTAAGTATATACATGTTGGAAGAGCCATATTGGTTACTCCCAACCCAAGCTATGAGTTTAGCCACTCATGTTAATGAGTAGCACTATGAATTTACAAGAGAACAGGGACATAAAGCAGCTAGAGGAAGGGAGGATGAAGAATGGGAGGTCAAGAGGAATTGAAGTAGGGGAAGTAGGAATACACCAACTATAGTCAATGGGTGTCCACAAGCGATGGTCAGAACCTCCTTTTTGAAGGTTGGTGGTGCAGCGGTGAAGACATGTGCCATGTCCTCCTTCTATTGAAGAAGTTCTTTCATTAGGGAGTAGCAGGATAGAACGGGAGAAGGACTTGGTGGATCTCAACCATCTAGCTTGTATCCAATGGCGGTGGTGACCGATGGTGGTAAGCTACTTATCCAGCAGCACTTCACCGTCTGGGGCAATGTATGACCCTCTTTACGTGGATGGAGGTCTTCTGTTTATAGGTTCTAGGGCAGGGGTCCTTTACTTGCGTCCCAAGTGTATGAGGTTTCTTCCTCATATCACGTGTCTAATGATCTTCAGTGATGGTTATGATAGTGCCGTCATCAGTTGGCACCCATCAGGTGGTTGTAGTCCTTGGCGTTCAGTTGATGAAACTCGCACAACCATCAAATGATGGTCTGCTAGATGGAAATCGGTCGCCGATTTAGGTGGACCATTGGTTGGAGAGATCTGAGGGGCCATCACTTGAGGTTGCAGACGAGCCATCAGTTGGAGAGGTAAGAGTGGCCATTGCTTGACGTTGTAGATGAACTGTCAGTTGGCGAGGTTGGAGTGGACATCGTCTGATGAGCGTCCACGTCCATTGGATGATGGGTCTGCTAGACCATCAGTGGATGATTTGCCCTTCCATCGGTTGGTGAGTTTTTTGGAACACCAGTTGGTAGTTATGTGTAATTATCACCTGATGGATGAGGGTGACTCCGATGGTTGTGTAGTTCATTCATCAAATGACAAAGGATGGTGGTGCAGGCCTTCGGCTGTGATATGATGGTTGAGCTGTTGTCTGCTCCTCATTTTCCATTGGTCATAGAAACCTATGGAGTTTCTTATCCTTGGACATTTGCATGAGATGTTAGTGTTAGACTCAAATGGGGGGTGAAAGAAGTATTCATGTGTAATATGGTGGGAAGTGAGAAAGAATTTTCATAAATAGAAACATAAAAAGGTAGGTTAGGGAATATAATACCCATAAAATTGGATGTTATCACTCGTGTTTTGTGATTCCAAGAAATCATGGTCGCCTGGCCATGAAAGGTGGTAAGGATTCAAGTAGTTCTAGAAAAGAGAGTAGGTTAGGATTACAATGTTCCTTGATATTGTTCATGATTCATTGTATATTAAAGACGAGCAACATTCAAGTTAAGGGTATTTCATAAATGTATATTTATTCATTTTTGTTGCATCTTTTAGATCAATACCTATGAGCATGTTCATTTATTATTCCCTAGTTTATAATTAATTTTCTTAGTTACGTTTTCTCTTTTTAATTGGTGTTTTTATTATGTTTTCTTGGATTTTGCAAGAAAATGGCCCAATCACTTCAAATACCAAAAAATCCAAGAGTTAGAGGCTTCAATTGCACATTCAACCTCCCAAATTTTCCGATTGATCGACTGGCACCCCAATCAGTCAACTCACATGCAAGAAGTGGTCGACTCTAGAAACTCCAACCTATCAACTAACATTTTAGTCAATCGACTCATCAGCAAAACCCAATAAAGTCAGAATTGAGAAGGCTCATTATTATAGACAAACCACCCAACTCACCAACCATTCGAATGCCCTACTTTTAGCACAATACATACATTGAAGTCAATCGACTGAATAGACCTTCGATTGACCAACTTGCATCACATACCAAGTCTTCCTAGTTGTTGCCAAGAGCTTTTTTTAGGGTTTTAGACCCCATTTCCTCCTATAAAAGGAGAGGGATTCAAATCACAAAGGGAGCTCATATTCCATCATACCAAAGCCTCCTATGGGTGCAAAAGGCTAAAAGGTGGTGGGACGAGGCATCATCATACTTGTGGAACATGCCATCTTGTTTCCAGATCTGACAACATGACTCTTCCCATTCTTATATGTTCCTTTGTTCTTTTGCTTATCATGTCTAAGTAGTTTCTCTAGTGGGGGATGGGGAGTAGCCCCCTATCATGTTTCTTAAATTAATTGCAACCAACTCTAAGATTCTATTGATAAAATGTACTTTCTTCCAATGATTACACTTATTCTTTGTTTAGACTGATTATATCCATGTTGCGTGAGGAGATGTAAATCTCAAAATTGTATGAAACCATGGACTCCTGAGGAGATCAGTAGATAGATTTCCATGATCAATATATTCATTTTATCTTGTTTGTTATAACCATGGTGATGACATCACATTATCCATGGGTTGGAACACTAGTTGAAGATTGTGATTTTTTGATGAGATAACTGATAGAACTAACTGGGCGGTTGAATGAAATTCCTTAAACACCAAAATCATAGGTTTGAGAGGAGTATGACCCTTGTGTGATTTGTACTCTATAAGGACAAAAATCAACGCGGTGTTGATTTAATCAAATAAAAGTAAGGATTTGATCCGTTCAATGTAAAAACATGGTCTATGGTGGTAATCCCCTAGACCCGTAGTACCTCTTAGCACTCGAATTAAAGTCCAACATAACTAGTTTTACTTATGCAATTTTCATTTCTTTCTTTATTTTCAATTTCTCTCTACAAACCATATTCTAAATATTGGTCATTGTAATTGGTTCGAATAAACTCTTAAAAATGTTCCTCCTTGGGAAAGATAAATTTCTATACTAGAAATTAAGTGGTTCTCTTGTGGGTGGATTGTTTGCCATTATAAAAGGCTAAAATTTGGGGAATAAATTTCTCTTTTGAATTTGTGTGTAGACGATGAAATGACTATGGCTTTCTTTCTATAATTGTAATACATGTGTATGATTGTATAATTTCTCAAATATTTCCATGTAGTATTTTAGTATTGTACTCAATGCTTGTCTTGATGGTTTTATAATTTAAGCAACTAATATAGAACTCTATTATACAATGTTGAAAAGGTGTACTTCTCAATGACATTGGTCATTGTGACCCCTCATGTATAAATAAGGGTAGTTAATCTTGAGCACCCTCATAGACATTCCAAATGGAAAGTTGATCAAAATCCTTATAAATACAAGATATTGTTGGTAAAAATGGAGTAAAATGACATACAACATCGACTCTCATCTTTTTTAGTATTTTTTTGCAATCACATATATATTAATTACTATTCATACCATTTTCTATTATGAGACAAAATAAGGAGGGTTCATTATGGATATATCCTATAGAGTCAAATAGGGTTGCCAAGATGGAAAACACAGGGTGAGAAGGAGTACTGTTATAACCCCATTTTCTAAAGCATGTAATGAGATTTGTAAATCTCTTTTTAAAAGATAAATGAAATCCATGATTGATTTGATGAGTTGATTTGAATGAATTTCGTGTATGATAGCCTTGTGTGTTTTCTTAATGGGCCTTATTGGCCATTAAGCCCCATTGAAAGAAAAAGAAAAAGAAATGAAAAAGGAATTTAATTGGATAATGGAATACAAAAGAAAATGAATAAAATATGATTAAAAGGGGAAAAGATATTTTACCAAAATAGGATTTCGAGTTATAAAGGTTCCTTGGGGTTTAAGGAACTCAGGATAATAAAATAATGATAAAAGAAATAGAAAAGATGTGGAAAATATGAATAATTAGATGATAACTTGCAATCAAAGAAAAGGAATCGTTTTATTTAGATAATAATCCCAAATTTTGTGGGATGAAAGATAAAAGCATAAAAAAGGTTCCCTTAAAATTTGAATTGAAAAGGAATTACTAGTTGGGAGTTATGAATTTTCCAAGTTATCTTTGAATTAGGAATATAATTTGAATAATAGGAAATTACTTTCCTTTTGATCTAGCGCATGTGATGAGAGCCGTTGGATTGAAATCCAACGGGCACTACTCATCGTCCAGGTCCCAGTGGGACAAGGACTCCAGCCGTAATAAGGGAAACTTCTCCCTCTGTTTCCGATCGACGTGATGCATGTGCACTCATGGGAAGAGTCCCATTGAGTTCGGGAGGAAGTAGGGAAGATTCCCGACCCTAGTTTGTTGGGGTTTTATCCTACCTTCGCAAAATTCCCAATTGGGCTAGAGAACAGTTGGAGGAGGGGTTGAGAAAACCCTAGGGGAGCCCCCTAGTCCTATATAAGGACCCTCGCACAAGTTCCCACATCCTAGCGATCTCGAGCGGCCACTCCATGAGCTATTGCATCATCCCTCCCGCTTTATTGAACCAGCTCCGATGAGGACCTATAGCGGCACTGCCACTAGATAGAGTTAAGACAAAAAGGAGGACGATGAGCGAGAACCCTGGGATCGAGATCCATGATGAACCCATAGGGGATCCGACGATCGCAACCACTGCATGTTTAGTTAGAGTGTTGAGTGGAGCCGGTTGGCGAGGAGCGTTAGATCAAAGTCCACCATGGACTCAGCAACATCCGAATATTGACAACTAAGGATCGCTTACGCCACTAAGTTAGTGGATACCAGCGACGCAGAGCTTCAGATCGAGACACAGTCCATTGGCGCACCAATCCAACGATCACAGAAATTTGGTAAAATCCTCTCTCTAATCAAATAATCCACAAATTTCTTTTCCTTGCAAAATTGATAGAAATTTGCTAGGAATGTGTAATGAAGAAACTTTATATATGAAACTTGTGTAGAAAAATACGAGGAACATGATAAAAATACTTTGAGAATCTCGTTCTATCTAGTTTTGCAAAAGTACTTTAATTGGATAGAAAAGTGTATTGAAAAGTAATTAGAAACCCTATTTGCATATAAAGGATGATTCTTTGTAACTTAATAGGTTAAATTGAGGATTAGCAACCTGTTAAATAATAATATGGAGTTTTCATCCATTTTAATACAAATATGGTTAATATAGGGTTTGTGTCTATAAATGAAAAGGTAATGTATATGGAAACCCTAATTTAGGGTAAAAGAAGAAGAAAACCATGTTATTTTTTATTAAGGAAATAAATTACTAAATAATGATCCTAATAGAGTTAGGGATATTAAAAGGAGAGACTTTAAAGGTTTTAAGTGGATTTGAGGAATTAGGGTTCATAATAACTAAGAATGAAGGTGAAACCCTAGTTTCCAAGAAATCCTAAAATTGGAATAGAAACCCTAAGGAATATGATGAAATTGGGTAAATATTAATAAAAGGAAACTTGTACTTTTATTTTAGGGTTTCTGTGCAATTTGCTTGATTGATTGGATTTTCTCTCTCTACAAATTAATTCTGTATCTGAATCTACAATACAGGTATGTGGTTACGCTTATGAATATCTCGAATTAGTTTTTCGAGGTTTACCGAAGTTTTCATCGATGTCATAAATTAATTGTAGGATGGTTGTAATTCATGCAAACTATAATGTGGATATGACTATCACATAAGATATGTGCGTACTAGCTCAGATCTTGGTCCCCTCTATGGCTTAATAGTTGACCTAGTACATGGCTACCTATGGGGTAGGTCCATCAGGTCATTGGATGACTTAGTACATGGCTACCAATGGGGTAGGTCCATCAAGTCACATTGAGTTAGATATTGGGCTACCTTTAGGTAGTGCCATGTGACTCTATTACCATATGTATTGGCTACCTGTAAGGTAGGACCATGGGGGTAAGAATCTACCTAAAGAGAGGTAGTATGCAAGTCCACTACAGGGACAACACAGAGTTGGGGGATAGGTAAGGATTGAGTAGTATGGCTTAAAACGTAATCTTGGTTGTTAAATGATTAACTGCATGATTACATTGTTAACATATTTACACGATTATTGTTTCCCCCACATACCAGCTTCTTGCTGACCGACGTTTTGTTTGTCGGCATTTTAGGTACAATGAAAAGAACAAACAGTAGATTGACATATGTAGAATTAAATGAGAATTAAAGTGCAAAGGATGATTAGTTAGATTAATATCTGTGTGGATAGAAGTTTTGAAATCCCAGTTTTAAAAGGTATGCAATGTTTTTATTTTTACCATATTTCAGTATAGTTGGTAGAATTTAATAATTGTTAATGATTAATTGTCGAACCTTTGATTCGGGTTATTGGATAACGGCTCTGATCTCTTGGTCTCCCTTAAGTGGGGGTTACTGGGAGACAGGGTCATTACAATTGGTATCAGAGCGTAGGTTCCTCAGTTAACCATTAATAATTATTAAATTTTACAAACTCCATAGAACCCAAGGGAGTTATTAGAGGATTATCCAAAAGATGTAGGTGTCTAGAAAAGGATCACAACCGGGGGCTGGAAATATTTTCCTCCGCACCGCTAGTCGGAATACGAGGACTCCCAGATCTGTGTGACTGCCTGGCCAAAGTCTTAGGGTATGAATCGAAATAAGATACCTTTAGGACTTTCTCATCTTATTCAACCCTTCTCATCACAAATTCTATTAAGGACCTTAAGGATTAGGGTTTTCTCTCTTTTCCTCACCCTCTTGAGGTACAGGTAAGATTGATAGGGTCTAAGGAATCCTCCACCAAATTAATGAGAAGCATGTAAATAAGATGTCATGGACATAAGCTTAATATAGTAAGTGTAAACTAAAGAATAGATACATGCTTAGGTCGCATGACACAAGTTGTCATGCCCGCAGGAGAGACCTGAGAATAGACCTCCTTGTCAGGAGGATAAGTAAAGTTAGTCATGGAGGCAGAGATCTCCATTATAGGTTGAGACCTGGCACATCCTCTGAGGATGATGTTAACCCTAACCCTAAGTGAAGGTTAGAGAGAGAGATGGCATGATGAGTTAGACTAGGTGTTCAAATGGACATGCCTTGGATGATGTATGAGCCATGAGAGGTTGGATGACCTAGTACCTCTGGCGACCCAACACTAGGAAGGGTCATGCATGTTAGAGTGAAGGATAGCTCCTTCATTGATGAGGTTAGAGAAGAACCTATGGAAACCCTACGAGCTTATATGGGCATAATAGGCACCCAAAATGTATCAGTAGTGCGAGCAATAGGTTGAAAGCTTGTCCGGGAGAGTTTGATGGATAGCTTATGTGATAAGCATAAGGGGCTATGGATAACCTTGAGCAAACATAAGTTGACCATAGGTTTCATCCAGGTAGGGGCATGCTTTTGAGGTTGATCCTTCATGAAGAGAGGACCTCTAATGGTGAGGTTGGATGTAGGGTTAGCTCTAGAGAGAGCAGGAAACCCAACAAGAAGGTTGGAAGCCTAAAACCCCGAGATATGAGGAACAGTGGACGATAGTGGTGGCCTCATGATCGATCCCTGGAAGTTGATGATATCTTGGTTGCCTTTAGAGGAACCAAACCCTAGAGAGAGGATGAGTCTGCTTATACCTCTATACCTATGGTATAGATGAGAAGAAGAGTTCCATAAACCATGTAGAGGTTTAGTAACAGGTTGTAAGGCCTTGAACCTTGTTGTTTGTCTTTGAGGAGGACTCAACTCTGAAGATTTGCTCGAATAAAAGGATCATGGAATACCTTGGACACGCTTGGTTAAAGGTAGAGCATGCAGTAGTATACCTAAGTGAACCTAGGGTACCTAGGCCTAAGAGGGGAAGTGGTGTACCTAATGCTCGTGATGAGAGTTGAGTTTCTACAGATGAGAGCATGGTACCTCATATGTTCAGAGGAAAGGGAAACCCCTTAAGTTTAAGGTGTGTTTGATGAACCCCTCACAGCTAAGTTGACGACATGGGAAGGTATGATCTTAATCCAGTGTTGAGGAAAAAGAACAAGTAGACATGCATGGTTAGTAGGTGGTCCATTTGTTCCTTAATAGTGGCTGGGTTAAGCATGCCCATGTGTAGGTAAACCCTAAGGATGGTTGTGACCATGTTGACAAGGGATGAAGTTTCCTCCCATCCTAGGAGAGGGACCCTTTTGTAGGGTGTATACTAGTTTTTTTGGTTTAAGGTAACCTAAAAAGGTCTCATAGGATCTTGAGAAACTAAGTGAAATGTACATGGTATGAGGAAGAACCTCTAGACCCATAGATGGCCATCTCTATGTGCATATGGATGTGTTACCATGGAGGTAACCGATATGGGGCTTGACTAAGGTAGGCAGGTTGCCATGATCCCTATGAAAGGATGCAAATCATCCCATGAATGCAGAGAGAGAGATGATGAAGGCTTGGGTAAGGTTCTAAGTTGGACATGTACTATAATAGAATCCTCAGTCTATCCTAGGGTCAGGTAGGGGTAAGATCGATGGAAGTAGGAGTTGCCTAATTCCCTAGTTGCACATGACTATAGGGTCGGGAGGTAACAGATATCATTGTCTGAGGGCCATGGGTTAGGAGATTGATCACCTTCATGAACTCATGGGACCCAAAGGGCAGATGAGTAGGGCACTCTCTTGATGCATGAGGGAAGAGGGGTGACCCCAAAAGTATCGGCACCCTATAGACCTAGAGGAGATGACCAAGGGATGTGTGTAAACCCCAGTAGGCTCGAGACCAGTTCTCCATGGAAATAACCTTGATATCAAGATGATTGTAATATAGAGGCATAAAAGGCACGTTTCAACTTAGATTTAAAGGTGTATTGACAAGGTGGGATGTACCATCTCTACTCTTAGAACATGAAGAACTCTGTATTTGGACTGCAGCCAAATGCTTATTTCCTCTTATTATGGGAGTGAGAGATAGGACAGTACACATGCCATACACCAAGAATAAAAGATGAAGTGGTTTGGAACGTTGCCATGAGATATGGGGACAGAGAAGATATCATGCCCTGGTAAAGTGAATGATACATGGATGGTTTGCAAATGCTAAAGACAAATAAGGTAGTCATCTTATAAGGATTTTTTTTATCATGAGATATGAGTCATACAAGGTTGAGTTTGATCACCAAGAAAGATGAGCTCAAAGTGTTCTCAATGAAGATAAATTTAGAGTTCGAGTTTGAGATGATAAGTGAAATACATGAAAGTGTATGTCTTCAATGTTACCTAATACATAAGAAGGTTGAAGTAGTAATGGATGCCCTGGTTGAGAAATATCTGCCTAGTTTGGCTAGAAGAGGTGGTTAGACTAACCCTAAGTTTGGAAAAGAATATATGTTTGGCTAACACTAATGTAACGAGATATGTTGAGCAAGGTAGTGGTTGTTTGGTTAACCTAGTCATTGATATAATAAAAAGGATGGTGGTAGAACCTCAGATGCACTTCTTTGGAAAGGAAGGTGATGAAACCCTGATAAGATTGGTTTTGGGTTTCTGAGAAATCAATTTCAAGAAATCATGACATACCAGAAATCATGATTTTAAGATCACCAAACACCGTGATACTACAAAGATAGTAAGTGATAATGGCACTTTGGATGCTTAAGACAAAGCTGCATGTGGCATGTGGCCATGCAAGACAAAAGGTGAAGGATGAGCACTGGTAACTCAGTGCATTAATATAGAGGATAAAGAGTTCCTGAGAGAGAAAGGGAGTACATTACTATGATGTTGTAAGTCTCCCCTGGACCAAGGAAGGTCGAGATGCAATATGGGTAATGGTAGATCGCTTTGCCTAGATGACATGAGAAAGAAAGAGTTCTATCAAGGGACAGATCTGGTTGAACTGCCATGAGAGAGATGGTTCAACTACACCATAATGCGAGTTCAAAAGTTCTTGAGTTTGACCTAAAGGTTCCCTTCAAAAAAAGGTGGAAGTAGGTACATGAAAAACTCAATGTTATTATAGTTTATCACCCCTAACCAGTTGTTAGTATGATTCAGACTGCTCATTTAGGGTGATACCTAGAGATAGTCCTTGTCCTAAGAAAGACGTGATGATGACCACCATAGCCAGTATCAGGATTTAAAGAAGCTCTGTAAGGGAGGTTGTGTCGGTCACCACTTCAGTAAGATGATGTGGGTGAAAGGACCCCATGATGGTTAGAAAAGGGCCATAGTGTGTGCAGATGAAGTCGCTTTGATCATGCAATGGCTAAAAGGAGACCAGGGATGACATGAGTCATAAGATAATGCAAAGTAGACTGACATGCAGTTCACTGTGGGAGAATATGTGACATGAAAATTTGACCTCTATAAGTTATAGCTAAGAGAGATGAGTCCCCGATACATGGGTCCATTTGAGATGGATTGGTGGAGAAGGTTATGGTTAACCTTACCCCTCAAGATAAATTAATGTATGATGAGTTCCATGTGTCCAATTTAGAGCGCTATGTGAGGTACCCCGACTATGTGCTGAGCAATGAACCTAGTGAGCCCTAAGGGAGGCTGAAATGGCCTGAGTCACCTGTGCAGTTTATAGACACCAGGATGAAAGAACTCAGAGGAAGGAATATGTAATGACAAAGGTTCTTTGGAAGCACCATGAGTACAGTAAAGCCACATAGGGGCCAATGATGGACATGGAAAAGTCTTATCCAGAATTGTTTGTTTGCTTGATAAAATTTTGAGGACAAAATTCCTATAAGGGGGGAAGGATGTTACAACCCTGATTTTGGGTTCTTTTGGTGAGAAATGTAATTTCTCATATTAAAGATATTTGTACAAATAATGATATAATTTGTCTTGAATACATGGGTTTCGTTTACAATATCCTTGATGATTGTTTTGTGGGCTTTATTGGCTATTGGGCCCAATAACAAGGAAATTCAATTAGTAAATGAATAATTGAATTTTTAAGAAAAGAAAAATGTGGAAACCTCTAGAAGGCAAATCGAAAGAGGGATTTTGTGCCTCTTGGGTTCCTTGGGTTCCAAGGAGTCCAAAGTTGCAAAGAAAAGGCAATAAGAAAAGAAAAGATTAATTAAGTATTTTATTATTAAGAAAGAAATAAAAAATAATGAAAATAAGAAATGAACAAGATGATGAGAAATATGTTTATTTTGAAATTTGTTTGTTTGATTGATGAATTTTGAGGGAAAAAATCCTATAAGGAGGGGAGGATGTTATAACCCCATTTTCTAAAGCATGTAATGGGATTTGTAAATCTCTGGTTAGAGATTTCTGGAATGAAGAAGTTGGATGGGATTGGGAGACGATCCAACAGGTGGTTGATGACAAGGGTGTGGAGCAGATAAAAAAGGCAGGTGCTTGGATAATGAACGCAGATGATGAATTGGTGTGGGGTGTTGACCAGAAGGGTCACTTCCCTATGAAATCATTGAAGAAGATTCTGATGCAACCAAGAGCGGGAGGACTGGATGCTCTAGGAAAAATATGGGGCCTGGACACCCCTAAGGCGAGTACTATCATTTGGAAGTTGGCTAAAAAAGCTATTCCTATGGATGATAATGTTCAACATAGATGTTGCATCCCCCTTGTATCGAGGTGTAACTATTGTGATGATCCGAGAGTAGAAGATGTTGATCACCTTTTCTTCCATGGACAGGTTGCCATGTTCTTCTGGAATAGATTTTCCCATTTGACACAGATGTAGGCACCTCATGATATACAAACACTTCTTGATACTTGTAAGAAAGGTTACTCCAGGAGGATCTCAGATTGGATTTTTGGAAGGTTAGCAGTTAACATACCCCACAACATTTGGAGGATACGTTGTGCATCTAGATTTGGGGACAAAATGCGAGGTTGGGAGTTTGAATGGAACCTAATCATCTCTTCTATGAACAACACCATTCAGCATAGATCCTTCTCCGTTGAACATGGATCAATCATTTACAATAGGATGGGAGATGGTGGGATTACTGAGCCTAAGACAAAAATGAGAGAGATTCAACTAATAAGGTGGATGTAGCATGACTTGCATAACTTGAAAATGAACTTGACTATAGGAAGAAATAAGGGAGAAGATGGGGTATGTAGGAGGTGGGCGGCAGGCCTGATACGAAATCAAAATGCAGATATATGCATGATGTTCCATGCCTGGCTCAAGGCGTCGAACTTCGTCCTAGCATATGTACAGGCAGGCATAGTTGGACTGAAACTAGAAGATGATCATATGCTACGAGTTTCATGTATTGAGATTTATGACTAGGAAGTCTACGATATTCTGTGGAAGGATGCTATCGAACCATGGAGGACCAAGCCATTTGTTAGAGAGTTGAGGTCCAAGTTGGTTAGATCTAGTATTACTGGGTCAATGGTTCACAAAGTTGCTAACTCTATACCCAGAGAGATTGGGAGATGGGGGAAAAGATTTTTAAAGATGACAGTTCTTACAGATAGAAGGATGATACCGAATAGAATTTGAGGCATGGCAACTTTGGAGAAAAGGTGCATTCCCTACGTGCACCTGAAGAGGATCGACGCTTAACGAATCATGGGTGTTTTTTTAGCTTTTTCTTTGTCTGGGTTGTGATGATTTATCTTTTTATCTGGTCTTCTGGGGGGGAACCTGCGGACATATAAGCAGGAGTTGTATGATGTTGATGTTTTCGCCCACAAGAGAGGGGTGGGATGAATAGAGAACCCTCTGGCTTAATTAAAAAAAAAAGATTTGTAAATCTGTTTTTAAAAGATAAATGAAATCCATGATTGATTTGATGAGTTGATTTGAATGAATTTCGTGTATGATAGCCTTGTGTGTTTTCTTAATGGGCCTTATTGGCCATTAAGCCCCATTGAAAGAAAAAGAAAAAGAAATGAAAAATGAATTATTTTGGATAATGGAATACATAAGAAAATGAATAAAAGATGATTAAAAGGCTAAAATATATTTTCCCAAAATAGGATTTCGAGTTATAAAGGTTCCTTGGGGTTTAAGGAACTCAGGATAATAAAATAATGATAAAAGAAATAGAAAAGATGTGGAAAATATGAATAATTAGATGATAACTTGCAATCAAAGAAAAGGAATCATTTTATTTAGATAATAATCCCAAATTTTGTGGGATGAAAGATAAAAGAATAAAAAAGGTTCCCTTAAAATTTGAATTGAAAAGGAATTACGAGTTGGGAGTTATGAATTTTCCAAGTTATCTTTGAATTAGGAATATAATTTGAATAATAGGAAATTACTTTCCTTTTGATCTAGCGCATGTGATGAGAGACGTTGGATTGAAATCCAACAGGCACTGCTCATCGTCCAGGTCCCACTGGGACAAGGACTCCAGCCATAACAAGGGAAACTTCTCCCTCTATTTCTGATTGACATGATGCATGTGCACTCATGGGAAGAGTCCCATTGAGTTCGGGAGGAAGTAGGGAAGATTCCCTACCCTAGTTTGTTGGGGTTTTATCCTACCTTCGCGAAACGCCCAATTGGGCTAGAGAACAGTTGGTGGCGGGGTTGAAAAAACCCTAGGGCAGCCCCCTAGTCCTATATAAGGACCCTCACACAAGTTCCCACATCCTAGAGATCTCGAGCGGCCACTCCATGAGCTCTTGCATCATCCCTCCCGCTTTATTGAACCAGCTCCGGTGAGGACCTGTAGCGGCACCGCCGTGAGATGGAGTTAAGACTAAAAGGAGGACAATGAGCGAGAACCCTGGGATTGAGATCCACGATGAACCCACAGGGGATCCGACGATCGCAAGCACTACACGTTTAGTTAGAGTGTTGAGTGGAGCTGGTTGGCGAGGAGCGTTAGATCAAAGTCCACCATGGACTCAGCAGCATCCGACAAACGACAGCTAAGGATCACGCACGCCACCGAGTTAGTGGAGACCAACGATGCAGAGCATCAGATCGAGACACGATCCATTGGCGCACCAATCCAACGACTACAGAAATTTGGTAAAATCCCCTCTCTAATCGAATAATCCACAAATTGCTTTTCCTTGCAAAATTGATTGAAATTGCTAAGAATGTCTAATGATGAAACATTATATATGAAAGTTGTGTAGAAAAATATGAGGAACATGATAAAAATAATTTTAGAATATCGTTCTATCTAGTTTTGCAAAAGTACTTTAATTGGGTAGAAAAGTGTATTGAAAAGTAATTAGAAATCCTATTTGCATATAAAGGATGATTCTTTGTAACTTAATAGGTTAAATTGAGGATTAGCAACCTATTAAATAATAATATGGATTTTTCATCTCTTTTGAATAAAAATATGGTTAATTTAGGGTTTGTGTCTATAAATGAAAATGTAATGTATATGGAAACCCTAATTTAGGGTAAAAGAAGAAGAAAACCATGTTATTTTGGATTAAGGAAATAAATTACTAAATAATGATCCTAATACAGTTAGGAATATTAAAAGGAGAGAATTTAAAGGTTTTAAGTGGATTTGAGGAATTAGGGTTCATAATAACTAAGAATGAAGGTGAAACCCTGGTTTCCAAGAAATCCTAAAATTGGAATAGGAACCCTAAGGAATATGATGAAATTGGGTAAATATTAATAAAAGGAAACTTGTACTTTTATTTTAGGGTTTCTGTGCAATTTGCTTGATTGATTGGATTTTCTCTCTCTACAAATTAATTCTGTATCTGAATCTGCAATACAGGTATATGGTTACGCCTATGAATATCTTGAATTAGTTTTTCGAGGTTTACCGAAATTTTCATCGATGTCATAAATTAATTGTTGGATGATTGTAATTCATGCAAACTATAATGTGGATATGACTATCACATAAGATATGTGCCTACTAGCTCAGATCCTGGTCCCCTCTATGGCTTAATAGTTGACCTAGTACATGGCTACCTATGGGATAGGTCCATCAGGTCATTGTATGACTTAGTACATGGCTACCAATGGGGTAGGTCCATCAAGTCACATTGAGTTAGATATTGGGCTACCTTCGGATAGTGTCATGCGACTCTATTACGCTATGTATTGGCTACCTATAAGGTAGGACCATAAGTGTAAGAATCTACCTAAAGAGAGGTAGTATGCAAGTCCACTGCAGGGACAGCACAGAGTTGGGGGATAGGTAAGGATTGAGTAGTATGGCTTAAAATGTAATCTTGGTTGTTAAATGATTAACTGCATGATTTTTTTTTGGAAATAGGTAAATATTAACTGCATGATTACATTGTTAAAATATTTACATGATTATTGTTTCCCCCACATACCAACTTCTTGCTGACCGACGTTTTGTTTGTCGGCATTTTAGGTACAATGAAAAGAACAAACAGTAGATTGACATATGTAGAATTAAATGAGAATTAAAGTGCAAAGGATGATTAGTTAGATTAATATCTGTGTGGATAGAAGTTTTGAAATCCCAGTTTTAAAAGGTATGCAATGTTTTTATTTTTACCATATTTCAGTATAGTTGGTAGAATTTAATAATTGTTAATGATTAATTGTCGAACCTTTAATTCAGGTTATTGGATAACGGCTCTGATCTCATGGTCTCCCTTAAGTGAGGGTTGCTGGGAGATGGGGTCATTACAAGTACATAGTATGTTATGCATTATTGTCAGCTACCATGTTGTATTTGAAGGTATGAAAGTGATTTGTAAGTTAGAGAACACTTCAAGTAGAGAGGAGAACTCTCTTCTAGAGGGCTCCATCTTGATGGCCATGAGGTTTTTATTCCTCAGAATGCTAATTGTTGTGGAAGCATTTGAGTAGATAGCAGGTGAAGGCTAGGAATGTCCATTGCACATCATCAATGCATGTCAAATTCCATTCATTTTTGCCTCTGGTTCATAGAGGATGCATACCTAGGGAGGCCAGCACCCAAAATACAATGCCCGTAGATGTCGACTACATGTATACCAATACCCATTTTGAGACTATGCCCTAGAAAGTAGCATCCACAAAGACTAATGTGTGAAACTCAAGAGGAGGCACAATGGTCTTGACATGTAACTTATGGTAGGTTATTGATATGCATTTAGGGAGCTACAAGATTGAGAATATCTTCCTCTAATGAAAGAAGTAGTGATTGAGGTTGGCTTGATTCCCCCATAGTATGTCAAATCATTACCTACCTAATAGACTAACCAACAACCAGCACAATGCAAGATTTTCAATTTAGAACTATAAATTCCATGGAGAATGTGGTCGACCGATTAATTTCACCAAGATATTTTTTTCTAACCTCCTTTTTGTTCTTAAAGGATTCTCTAATCATTTTTGGACTTAACATCCCTTGAAAATAATGTAGAAATCAATTTTAGTTTTTGCCTTTTGATTTTCATGGAATCTCTATATCATGGCGGACTTAACATTCTTGACCATTTGTTTACAGTATTTTTTGATATTTTATCTTTATGGAATCTTTTTGTCATGAAGGACTTAACATTCCTTTCATTTGCAATTAGACAACCTTTTCATGTTCCTTGGTCATATGACTTCTTGATTAAGCCTTATTTAATACATCGAGTATAAGGTTTTCATCTCCAAAATGACAATCTTGTTGAGGGCGAGTGTCTCTTTGAGAGGGAGCACTGGTAAGTATTGACCCTTTTTGTCTTTGACACAAGGGGGAGAATAACCCATGAGATAAATCAGCCATCAACAATGCAATTTAAAGGTATGATGTTCTAAAAATGCTTGTTTCAATTTATCTTGTGGGAATATTTGTCATCGTCAAGATATGAAATATGAGTGTGGCATATCTGGAAAACCAAAAATCATGAGTCTGGCATATCACCTTAATTAACTTCGTCCAAACGGATAGTTGACCACCTAGAACACTCTAGACACTACCAAACATATCCTAGCCACTTGCAAACCATAAATAGTAGTGGTGTTAGGACACTTAAACATAACTTTTGAACAACAATTGCATATATGTTGAAATACACTTGATTTAGAATCCTTATAAAAAGTTATTAGTCCCTACACTTCATATTTCCATCAATCTAGACTGAGTACTAGCATTAGTATGAGTGTCCTCTACACCCAATTTAACTTTGCCTAAACTTTGTAGAAGAAGATCATCATCAGTTGTCTATAGTGCTAATAGTACATCTTGTGAAAAAGAGCATTGTAATCTCCTTATTCCTCTATTATTCTAGTATAATGGTCTCTTGCTAATTCTCACTAGTTCATGGAAGAAGGATGTGGTGAAGCGATCTTGGAGGTTGCAGGCTACGACCAAGGTGGTGGAGGTGCATTACGATCCTCTTCAAGTGAGTGACATCCCAACAACCCATCAAAGAAGGTGATAGTTCTCCTTAATCTGAAAAGGAGTGTTTGTCTTGATCCCCTTAAAGGCACCAGTAAATTTTGTGTATTGTGTACCAATATACAAAAGAATAAAATGCAAATTTTGCAAATCCTGGTTTTTGACAACTAGGTAGTGGATTGACATCTTCGACGGAACCACTCTAAAATCTATGTATCCTTTTGTGGTTGCTTTTTTTGTTTCATATTTCTACTTCACTTTAAGGTGAGTAATTTCATTTAAATAAAATAAGGATTGTTCATATGATTATTTTTAGGATTGTTCATGTCGAGCTTAATCTATATTTGTTCATGTCAAGCTTAAATCAACCCCTCTAGATATTTTTAGGATTGTTCATGTCGAGCTTAATCTATATTTGTCTACTCAGCGGATAGTCACATATACAGTGAATTAGGGTGTCAATATTATTTTTGCAAATTGGGAAAATGTCTTGAGTTGAGATATTGAGATATGCCTTATCACTTTCTCAACATTTGTAAGAAGGGTTCAATGCTTGAAAAAACAAAAGAAAATTTGGTACTTGGTGAGGTGAGGTAGGGACAAGATCTCCTTCCAATGGCCTGAAGGAGCATGTGTGAATTGTGATTGTAATCAGGTATATTTTGAGGTTGTAAAGAGGTTTCCTTTAACATTGAGGGACCAAGACATGGTATTCATTCCAATGAGTATAATAGGGATTGAAATGCTTTGGATGAGTTTCCAAGGAATAGGTGGAAGGTGGGAATGTATGAAATCCCGATCCCAACCACTGTCAACTTATGTTATGGGTTGAAATGTGAGATCATCAAGGTCAGGTGGGATATTGGTAAATGCATCAATCTCAAGGATAGATTTTCCCAGTATCTATTTATCGTACAAGATGTTAGTGTTCACACCATCAATTGTTAGTCTTATGGATAAATGATTCAACTTTGAGTATATCACATTTATGAAATATCAAGATGATTAGCATCAGTGTTGGTGAAGATATCATGATGGAGATACTTATCAAGCATCACATGGACTAGTGGGTGGACGGTTGATTCATAAGTTGCCATACATTCTTCATCATCAAATTTGTACTCTAGTCCCTCACATGTTAGATCACAAGGCCACTATGTGCTTTTTCGGTAGTCATTTTTTTCCAAGAGACCATGGTGATCTTGTGTCATTTCTTCCACTTGACTAGACAAAATCCCTAATGTGTTTATTACTATCTTCACATAGAGTTGGTGATAGTTTAAGAGATTGAATGGCGTATGAGGGAATAGTATTTAATGTACTCTTTGCTAGTGTAATATGACCAACTAGGGAAAGATGGTGAGCTTACCATCTACCAATTTTGTTCTTGATAGACTGTACTATGGAGACATGTGTTTCTTGTTAAGGTGGTGATGAAGCACTAGCACACCCATATGACATCCATGGTCATTGGTTCTACCAATGCCTAGACATCTACAGAAGGAGTTTCTTTCAACAGATGTTGTGTTAGGCAAAAAAAACATCTTGATTTCTCTTTAGACATAATCTTTCCAGAGACCAAAGAAAAATCCTTTAGGATCTTGTTGATAGTGGAAGCTTGTAGGTTTGAAACCTCGACCATCAGAAGTATATCACTGGAAAACATAACATGTGTGAGAGGAACACCATTCCTTGACAGGAGGATGAGACTCCAATATCCAGATTCAACTGACTTGGAGATAGCTTGGATAAACATTCCATACATAGGACAAAGATATATGGACTTATGGGATCACATTGGTGAATTTGCTGACTAGCCTTGAAGGCTTCAAGGGTGCACCTTCTCAAAGAATTGATGAGTGGCTCGATGAGATAATCTACATAATCAACTAAATTAGTTTGTTGGGGGGGCCAACATTCATGAGTGTATCCTCCATGGATGGTCAACACATATGATCAAAGGATTTAAAGATATCGATCTTAATTCTCACGCACCTCTTTCCACCTCCCTTGGTATCCATAGAATGGATAACCTCTTGGACTATGAGGATGTAATAACTTATGCATATACCTAGAATGAAACTTGATTGATGTTCAGATACCCAATTATTGAGAAAGGATTTAATATGTTCTACAATAATTATAGAAGTATAAGCTTAAAGAAACAATTGTTTAGGGAAAGTGGCATTAAATCATGACTTCATTAAGGATTGGTGACTTTTGGGATGAGAACCATAAGAGGGTCTACAATTCTAGGATCAATATCACTATACATAAAAGCCTCACAAATAGTGGTTGTGATGGAAATAAAAAAACATGGGACCAACTGGTCTGGAAAAATTCATTATGTATTTTGTCCGATCTAGGTTCCTTGGTTAGGGCCATTTGAAAGAAAACACTCTTTACTTCGCTAGCATCTAGTATAAGCTCTAAGATATGGATATTGGTTATGTATTCCACAAAACACACCAATGTAGTTGGATATGTTAGAGTGACTCGAGGGAGGCTTTGTAGGAGCACTGAGTAGACTTTGCAAGTAGGACCACACATGGTCCTTAAGATGTGATCGAGAGATAATCCATGCACCATTGTTAGAATGAATCATGGAATCTTATTATGATTGCGGTGGGCCTTGACGTGGGAGTGAAAAAAAATCATCGTAACCATATTTGTACTGAAGCCAGTTAATGTTGGCTCTTTGTTGCCAATCAGCTTCTTCACGTAGAAGGATTATCTTGTATCGTTCTTGTAACTCAATAGAAAGAAGATCATTAGTAGGATTGATGGGAGGTTGAGTTTGTACCTAGTATTTATCCACACTATGTAGAAAGGAGTCTTCTATTTATGTTGTTGTTTGATATGATTTACATCCCATTTTAGTCTTGTTGTTTGGAATGTTCAGAGGGCATAGAGAAAAGCCTTACAGCCAGCCCATGCCATAAGAAATTTCAATGTGAAGGAGGGTATTTGACTTCAACATAACTTGGTTCTAGAATGTGTGATGTCAATGTGATGTAGTAAGCCCTGCAATCAATATAGACTTGTGGTTGCTATGAATGTGTGGGAGGATGCAGATATCCATCCAATCATCAATGGAAAGCTAGGTGACATTAGCAATGACTCAGTCTAGTTTTTCAAGAAGAAATCATTTTCTAAAAAAGAATAAGTGACCAAATGATCTCATGTCATCAAGACTAGAGGAAAGGAGTAAGGAATTAAACTTAGTCTTGAGAAACAATAAAATCCACGCCTGCCCTATTTCTTAGAAGGTTCAAGCATAGTGTTGAAGTCACCAACAAACTCCCAAGCACCAGAGATGGAAGAACACATGTTATATAATCTATTCAAAAGCAGATCCCTTTTCTAAGGATTAGGTTTGCATAGACAAAGGTTAGGAACCACGAGTTGTTAATTCGGAAATGGATGAATTGGTGATGTTTTTGAAGTACTTAAACCATACATTTCTAGTTATCCCAAAGGATCCAAATCCCCCCTGAGAAATCCAATGCCTCAACTCTATGAGATGAGGTGTAACCAATTTTCTTGATGATGTTTTCTTCTTTTCTACAACCACAACATGGTTCCACAATAGCGAGGACATGAATTTTATACTTCCATTTGTATTTTTTAAGAAGATGTAGCTTATACTTGGAGCCATATCCTTGGACATTTTAGTAGATTATGTTTGTCATAAAAGAACTAATTTAGGTGATGAAAGGGTAGACTTAGTTGGAGGTACAAAGTCCCAAAGAATTAGCCACCATCTCCATGTGTTCTTTTATATCGGGTTCATCATCTTGGTATTTCAACATCTTTTTAAGTTTGGTGTGTAGTCAAAACCTACCCCATGCTATTCTACCTTACCTTTCTATCATTCTCTTCCTGGACTAGCAGTTTGATAAACCACCTTCCTATTCTAAAGGATACCTCCTCTGCCTCCTCCATGGGTGCCCCAGTGAAAGCATGGAAACACAAAGGTAATGTATGGATTTCACCTTCTTGGTATCAGAAGGAATACTGATCTGATTAACAAATTCTACCATCATAAGTTTCATCATCAACTAGAATCACTTTAATGTTCTCTTGGTTGATAGTTGTAGTGGTTGATGATGGTTGGGGTGTTGGTGGCGGTAGACTTTGGCTTTGCTCATTTTCCTACAAATGTTTTTTTTTTGCTATTTCTTCTTATATTTACGGTGAGACACTATTTTTCACATCCCTTGTCTTAGATCACCATTGGGTATGGAAGTAATTACATCACTCCCTTGTGCCTTAGAGTTCCTCAACTTGATGATCATGGCTTTTCTTTTTTGCTTTCTGATTAGTATGAGAGGCAGGTTTCTTTGTGACAGATGTCCTTTTTCGGGCATCTTGGCATGGATGGTCGTTGTGTAGGAATTAGAATAGAAAGAGAGCATGAGTTGAAGAGGATTAGTCCACACTAGGGAAGCTAGGGATGAATATACAGTTACCCTTGGTGTGACTCAGGCAGCCACATCTCATGTAGAAGGTAGGGAGGTTCTCATACTCCATCTTTTAACATTCACCATTAAGGATTATCATTGAAGTTTGGGGTTTCAATGTGTCAACCTCCATAGCTATGCAAGAAAACTTGCCTCGATGTTCAAACTAGTTGGTCGTGTCCATCTTGATTGTTTCCCCTACTAGGTCCCAGATACTTGTCAAAAGCTTGTTCTGGAAGAGATAGATTGACATATCTGAAATTCTTGCCCAGACAACAAGTTTGCATGGAATTAGATTAGAGTGTCTAAACTATTTGGAATAGGATTGAAAGGATACATAGTGGGTGAAGATTATCCATGGTCCACCACTTACATCTTGGAAAAAATCCTTGTTGCTGACCAATTGGATAATATAGTATCCCATATCTAGATCAATTTCCCTAAACTCAGCGGAGGGTTTCCATAAGATTGAGATTATGTTCATCAACATGTTGAAGTCAACATTTGTTATGATGACCTCGATGACAACTTTGTATTTCTTGGGTTTGAAGAGCGACGACAGTGTCACTGGATTAATGGTGATGGCAGGGAGATTACCACTTTGGTCAATCCTGATATCCATGGCAGTCAACATATCCAAAGAGAGTTTTGATAGTAACATTGGTACCTTGTTTGTTCTTCCAATCAGGACATCTTTGTAGAAACTTGTATCATGTAGAGTGGGGTCCCTAGAGGTTTCCATAGAGGTCTCACCGCTGGTATCCATCTCATGGACATGTGATACGTGTCATTTCGCGCAACAAAATCTAAGTGATTAATACTAGAATTTATCCTTTTTAACTGGAACAAGAACCAATTAAGGTAATTTATTAGTATAGAAAGGGTCGATCCATAGATAACATTTTAAAGATTGAATTTTAACCCAAACACTTGTGAACAAAGAGATGTAGAAAGTAAAGATCCAAAAGTTGTTTGTTAATTGTACAAAAACAAGGAAATAAATATGTAAGGAAATAAAATTTACGCTAAAAACAATTTAAGGAAAGGGTTAAATTGAGAACAAGCAAAGAGAATTATTCTAAGAAACAATAAGGGAAGAATTTATCTAAGAGCAAGAAGTAAATTACAAGCAAAAAAAGAAGAGGATTGAAAACAACGGTTGAAGAAATGGATTGAACTAGAAGAAAGAGATATTGTGTCTATGGGTTTTACCACCACAAACAACATGAAACAATATTGAAGGAATCCATATGATAAAAAAAAGACATGATGAGGCCATGTAAAAATATTTGTAAGTGTATCGATAAATGACAAGCTCCTTGTGAACCCATTGGTCCTGGAATTCACATTTACTAGCCCGATCATCCTAATAAGGATCTTTCTGTAGTCACATCCAGTTCCTTATGGATTTGGTTTGGTTGTTCCTAGCCTTGGGTTTCATGGTCACATCCCCTAAGACCAACTTTCAATAAATACGAGAGATCTAATAGTTTAAATTGGGTGATTATCCAAACCAAAATTCATCTATTGAATAAAATTATATAGGAAAAATAAATCTATGTAACACTACGGCTGTGGGGCTACACCCTACACCTCAATATGTGGAACTACTCACTAGATATAACAAAGGAAGGAAAAGCAAATGAAAGAAGAAAGGAAGACATATACTAGATAAAAAAGAATCCCCAATTTGATCCTGCTAGTGATAATTAAACAGCTTGCTCGCATAATTCCCCTCTCCCAAGGATGAATACGAAAATAAATTACGAACTAGAAATATAGAGATGAAACACTAATCTTAATTGAAGAAGAAAAGAGTATGCATGCAATAATTGAAAAGACAATGCTCAAAATAAAGTTGCAAGTACAAAAAGTTGGATCCCCATCTTTGTGGAGTCCACCCTCCTTTTATAGGGGAAGGAGGGGTGGAAACCCTACAAGGAGGGGGAGTGAAATGAGGGACATGGTGACTATTGGAATCTGGTGATCGTCAGATGTGACCGACTCATTCATAGAGTGAACTGCTCAGTTGGAATCAGTAACCATCGGGTTTGCTTCTTGGACCACCCAGTTTGCTTCTACAGGAGCATAGATCGGGGCTAGCAATCAAACCCTAATGTGAGTGGGGTGGTGGCACATAGGCTCGGTCAAGTCATGGTCATAAAGCAATCCTCAAACCAACCATCTGTGGAAATGAGATGGTCGCTTGGAAATTGAATGTGCACATTCAAGGGTGGTAGGGTGAAAAACCCTAGATAAGGTGGCAAAGCATTTTTTAAAGGTGGCCCGGTCATGGAGCATACCCAAATAGCTATTTGGGCTTCATGGAACACTCGTCTAAGTGAACTAAGCAGCGTGTTGGGTCAAGTGGGATGTTCATTTGGGTCTTCGATGTGTGGCATCCTTGGTGAATGCATCGGTCATTTGGCTTGGAAAATCATTCCGTTTGTGTGTAAAAAAGGTCAGATCTTGCCCTTGAAGGTGAAAACTGCAAAATGTGAAGAAAAACGAATAAGAAATTGCATCATAAGGTGAAAAGTGAGTAAATTGCAGCCAATGAAGTGGCACCCCAGTGGTAAAAGTGATGGTGTAAGACCGAGAGGTCATCAATTCGAACCCATTCAACGAGATGAATGAGTAAATTACAATTAGTTCTAGAAAAATGGCAAAAAGGAGATAGTTCTAATAAAACGATTATGAATGATACATTCAAAAATGAGATGAAAACATTCATCAAAATACCCTGGACTTGAATCTTTGCTTGTCATCAATAAAATAAAATCACAAATAATTCCAATTTATACTAGCAACATGTTTATCCTCACCCTCATAGCATCACTTTGTTCATTGCCTCCTTATTTGGCCAAGCAACCCAATCTCCTAGAGCCACGTAGCACAAAATTACATATTCCATATCAAAACAAATTTCATATCCTATTTCTAAATCAAGATTTTATAGGAAACAAGCTTCTTCTTACTTCTTCTTTGACACTCCCATTTTTTTTGCAACGGAACAAGATGAAGGAGGTGTAGAAGAAATGATCCCTCCTCTATTTGACTTGGGATATAATTATTCATGGACTTGTCGTTACATTGACCACATTTTTTTTTGCACTCTTTGGGAAGCAAGTTCAAGAGGAACTTGGTACAAGGTTGAAATTCAGTACCGCATATCACCCCCAGACAGATGGTCAGTTAGAAATGACAATCCAGACCCTAGAAGATCTGTTGAGAGCTTGTGTGCTCGAATGGGGTGGATCATGGGAGCAGTACTTACCATTACCTGAGTTTTCCTACAACAACAGTTATCAAGCTAGTATTGGTATGTCTCCGTATGAAGTTCTATATGGGAGACTGTGTCGGTCACCACTTCACTAGGATGATGTTGGTGAAAGGACCTTGTTGAGGTCAGATGAACTCCAAGTGTATTCTCATAAAGTCACTTTGATCATGCAAAGGATAAAGAGAGCCCAGGATCGACAGAAGTCGTATGCTGATGTGAGGCGGACTGATGTGCATTTCACTGTGGGAGAACATGTTTTTCTAAAAATCCGACCGCTTCGAGCTATAGCTAAGAACAGAGGAAAGTAGAGTCCCCGATACGTGGGTCCATTTTAAGTATTAGAATGGATTGGTGAATCCGCATAACGTTTGGCTTTACCCCCTCAATATAGTATGATGCATGATGTGTTTCACGTGTCCAATCTAAAGCAATATGTACAAGATCTGAGCCATGTGCTGAGCATTGAACCCATTGAGATTCAAGGGAAGCTAACATATCCTGAGTTACCTTTGTGTATTCTAGATACCAAGGTGAAATAGCTTAGAAATAAGAATATAGAGATGGTAAGGGTTCTTTGGAGGCACCATGGAGAGGATGAAGCCACATGGGATCTGAACATGGACATGGAAAAAGCATATCCTGATTTATTTGTTTGATTGTTTAATTTTGAGGGCAAAATTCCTATAAGAAGGGGAGGATGTTATAACCCCATTTTTTAAACCATGTAATGAGATTTGTAAATCTCCTTTTAAAAGATAAATGAAATCAATGGTTGATTTAATGGTTTGATTTGAATGATTTTTGTTCATAATAGCCTTGTTGGTTTTCTTAATGGGCTTTATTGGCTATTGAGCCCAATTGAGAGAAAAAGAAAAAGAAAAGGAAAAGGAATTCAACTGCATAAAGAAATAAATAAGAAAATATATAAAAGAAGAATAAAAGGCTAAGGAATATTTCCAAAGATGGAATTTCGAACCATTAAGGTTCGTTGAGGTTCAAGGAACTCAAGATAATAATATAAGGGCAAAGGAAAGAGAAAATATGTGGAAAATATAAATATTTAAGTGTTAACTTGCGACTAAAGAAAAGGGCTCGTCTTCTTCAGATAATGATCTCAAATTAGGCATGATGGGAGATAAAATCATCAACAAGGTTCCCTTAAAATTTGAAATAAAAAGGAGTTACGAATTGAGAGTTATGGCTTTTTCAAATTATCCTAAAAAATATGATTTATTTTGAAAATAGGAATAAGTTTTCCTTGTTGGTTGATCGTGTGAGATGAGAGTCATTGGATTTTGATCCAACGATGGCTGCTCATCATCTAGTTCCATAGGAACTAGGACTCTAGCGAGTTATAGAAGGATTTCCCCCCTCAATTTCCTCGCAATCCCAAGCATGTGCATGACTGTCTTTGGTTGCTTTGAGTTCAGGAGAGAAAATTGAAGAGAACCATCCCTACTTTGTAGGGGTTTGGTTGCCGATTGGGAGAGTCCCCAATCCAACAGGGATCTTCCTCTGACCCTATATATAGGGGAGGGTTTGTGAGGGAACCAACACACAAATTTATCAACCTGTGACCTTCGGAGAGCTGCAAGGAGTGTTTGTGTGCAATTAATTCAAAGATCAACCCTGACCTTCCCCCTCGTCCACCCAGTTTGCCTCGTCAGAGTTCGGCAAGTTGGTGGCGGTGCTAGCATGGCAAGGATGAGCAATTGAAGGCCTCGTCAAGTTTTTCGGAGGAAGGCGGAGCTTCCTAGACCATCGTCGTGCTAGTAGGTGGCAAGGATCTTAGAGTCAACCAAGTGGTTGACCATCAGGACAGCGGAAGGAGTGTCGCGAGGTTGAAGAAGGGACCCCACGGTTTTACCAACGTGCCCTTCGCCTCCTGTTGTCTAGGTAAGGGTAGTTTAGTCCTTTGCAACTTAAATAAAAGTAAGGCATGCTGACCTTGGGCCGTTGGATCCTGCATGGACCGGCAGACCATGGATCGAGCGGCCACTAATTTTTCTAGGATTATGGAATAAATTAGAAAAGCAATTTTTCTTGCAAAAATCATATCTTTTGTTAGAAAACTCTGATGGAAAAAGTTTATATATGAAAGTTTCTTAGAAAAATATGAGGAACAAGATAAAGTTTGGTAACCTAGTTTTGTCTCATTTTATAAAAGTGTATTAATTTGATAGAAAAAGGTATTAAAAGGTAATTAGAAACCCTAATTGAGTATAAAGGATGAATCTCTATGGTTAATAGGTTAATTTAAGAAGTATTAACTTGTGGAATATTAAAATAGAGTTTCAATCCATTTTACATGAAAAGTTGACTAATTTAGGTTTTTAATCTATAAATGAAGGATAATACATATAGAAACCCTAATTTAGGGTGAAAGAGGAGAAAAAACATGTTTATTTCAGATTAAGGAAATAAGTTACTAAATAATGATCCTAACTCTGTTAGGAGTATTAAGATGAGAAATTTAAGGTTTTTGTGTAGTTTTGTTGAATTAGGGTTCATAATACTAAAAGTGGAGGCAAAACCATAATTTCAAAGGAAACCCTAAAATTGGAATAGAATTCCTAAGAAACAAGATGAGCTTGGATAAATATTGATAAAAGAAAGTTTGTATGTTTATTTCAGGTTTTTTGTGCATATTTGCTTGCTTGATTAGGTTTTCTCTACATAGTTCATTTTGTCTCCAAAGCTACAGTTACAGGTATGTGGTTACGCTTATGGTTAATCGCTTAGTTTCACGGCGATTTTCAGAGGTTTTATCGGTTTCCTGAAAACAACTGCTTGGATGACTTTTATTTCATGCAACTATAAAGTGACTATGATTATCACCATAAATATGTATACATGACTGGCTCAGATCATGGTCCTCCTCTATGGCTTTGCTAATGATGAAAAGGGTAACCTAGTACAGGGCCTACTTGTTAGGTAGGACATTAGGTTATCATGAGTTAGAAATTGGGCTACGCACGTGTAGTGCCATGAGACTCTTTAGCACGCCATGAGTTAAGGAGTGGGCTACCTATGGGTAGTGCCATGTGACTCAACCCTAGAAATTGATTCCCTGTTAGGGAGGATCATGTGGGTTTTAATGGGGATCTACCATAAGGAAGGTAGCATCCAGGTCCACTGCAGGGATAGTGTAGAGGCTAGGGTATGTTTGGATTGAGCAGTTATGTTTAAAATTTAAAGTTGTTTGTTAAATCATAATTGACTGCAATGTGTTGTTACAGTTAATTGCATGATTATTGTTTCCCCCACATACCGGCATATTCTTTTATGCTGACCGACGTTTTGTTTGTCGGCATTTTAGGTACAAAACCCAAACGGACAAACAGTAAATTGGCATATTGTGAATACACGAATTAAAGTGCAAGGAGGATTAGTTAGAATAGTTCATGTATGTGGCTAGAAGTTTAGAAAAACAAGTTTTTCAAAAGGTATGCAAAAATTTTATTTTGTTATAGCTTTTCAGTATAGATGGTAGAATTTGATAATTATTACTGATTATTTGTCAAACCTTTGATCCGGAAATTGGGATAATAGCTCTGACCTCTTGGTCTCCCTTGATTGGGGGTTATCGGGAGGCAGGGTCATTACACTTCTCCTTCACCCCCTAGTCATTTTTGGAACCTTGCCAGAGATCCCTTCTTGTCATCCTCTCGACTTCAATAGGAACCAGGGTAATTGAGACCCTCGACATGTTCTTCAGGCCAAGCTGAAGGTGTAGGGGCTCTTGCCTAGCATCCAAGAGAGCAGTGGCTCGAAATGAAATACCGTCATTGACTCACTTAAGAAACTCACGAAGCAGTGAGGTTGAAGATGATCAGAGAGTGAAAAGTCCTCTCTGAGTGTCCCCTCCTTCAACAAGGTAAGGGGTATTCTCACCCTTTCACCCTTTTCTCATACCCCTCTCCTGCCTTAGCCATGCGAGCATGGGCGTTGATGCACCGTGAGCTGATTGTCTAGATCGTGGCCCCATGTCGCACTGGCAATACCTAGTCAGCCGATAGGTGGTAGCCTATGATTGGCCAGAAATATTTAATTTTTCTAAAATCATAGAAAATTATAGGATTATATTATATTTAAATATTATGTATGAAAGTTGATTAGAAAAATGAAAGGATTTTAATAAAATTAGTTGCAAGACCTAATTCTACATTGAATTTCCAAAGTTCCTAAAGTTACTAAATTTAATGTATTTAAAGAATGGAAACCCTGATTTCTTATTTTTAATGAATATAACTTGCTTATTTAATGGATGAATTTGAGTCTTTTTGGATTAAAAGTACATCTTTGACTTAATTTGAGATCAAGAACACATATAGCATGAAATGTAATGTTTGTGATTTAAAAAGGCATTAAAAGTGATGATTGGGGTTTGGAAATACAAACCATAATTTGATCCCAAAAAACTAACTTGGAACCCAAGTCAATCTTAATGTTTGATTATGGATAGATTAGTAATACTTGGAACATCATTTCTTCAAGTTTAATTTAATTCTGAGAAAGGTATGTGGTTACGCCTATGACTACTCGCCTTAAACAACTCCCATGGTTTTCTGAGGTTTCCCCGATCAATTGTAAACAAATTGATGGTTGTTTATTTAATTCCTACAATATATAAAGCCTCTATGAGTGCCACATTATATTATTATAAATTTTTCAACTATCTCTGGTGGATTTAAGTGATACATGTGGGATGTATGAAATGTCATTATGATGATGGGTGATCAAGCCGGGATAGGAAGATCTCCAATAAGACCAAGACGAGATAGGATGGTTGTTATAAGGCCAAGTCAAGATAGGATCGTCATTGTGAGGCCAAGCTAGGAAAGGAATGCCATAACAGACCAACCTAGGAATGAGAAGGTTATGAGAAGTCTACTACAGGGATAAAACCCTAGTGAGAGGGTACCCCACAATGATTAATCCAGTTAGCGAGCGTAAAACAATGATCGAGTTGAGAAGTTAGAAAGAAAATGCATGTTCAATTTTGTAATAATAATTATTTCTATGGTTGATTATGTTGTTACACCTACATGTAAATATTGTGTTTCCACCACATACCAGTATGTCTTGATATACTGACCATGTTTTGGTTTCACGACAGTTTAGGTTAAATTACAATTAATATGCAAAACTGGGCATTCAAAGAAGAAAGCATTAAAAGGAATTATGCTTAAAAAGTTACCATGAAGTATTTATTTAGATAGTTTTATTTCATGTTGCAAACATTAGATTTCCTTGTCATGTAACTCCTTTGTGGTGAGTTTTATTTTTATACCAAACTCTTTTTAATTTAGTGAAATTTATAATTATTTTTGGTTATTTGCTAAATCTCGATCTTGTAAATATGAAAATGGTCATTTCCCTCTCGGTCCACCTAAATAGGGGATAACAGGGAGAGGCTATCATTACACAAGTTGTGCACCTTGGAAATAAATGATTCTTTCACGCATTCTGGCCCACTGTGATTTAAATGCCCCCTAAGATGTGTGGGTAGCTGAGGGGAGTTGGGGTTTACACTTTCGGGGTGGGGTCACCAAATGGTTCTTCCTCACGGGTGGCTCCCACATCATCTAAAAAACAATTAGATATATCCTTCAGGATCCCTAAATTTTTGGGAATCATGACAACTATGTGTCTTGGTGATCTCCTATATATATTTGGCTCAAGTGGATATTCAGTTGGCTCTATGATTGCAAATATTGATGTGTTGTTACTATGCTCTGGCTCGAGTAGGGATTCAATCAATATTGTGACTACATATTTTGGTGTGTTCCTATTTTTCTCTGGCTCAAAAAGTAACTCAATCAATTTTGTGACAACACCTAGATATTTGGCAACAAGCTCCAGAGTTACTTTTGGAAGAGCATCCACTAGGAACATATCAACCCCTATTAGGTCTTAAATGTCATTTTTTATGGCTATACATGAGTATGCATCGTGTCCTATGACATAATCACAACAAATGTTGGAATTTTATTTATTTGGCACAGGATAATGAGGCTTCCATATGGCTAGGTGCTTCACAATTTGCTTGCCCAATGGGAGAGCCTTGATGAGAGGGACTCCCAAGCGCGTCGATCTTCTCTATGGTTTTGGTATTGCAATTTACTCATTCAGATGGGGGGGTATTTATCTTTTAAAATATATCCTATTTCATGACGCTTTGGTTGTCAAGCTTTGTGATTTTTCTGATGGTGGCCTTTGAAAGTGTCAATTCCTATTATCTTGACCTTTATATTTTTCATTTTTTACAAGATTTCTCTCAGAATAGGGTCATCGATATGTTGAACCTTCTAGTGGTCTTTGGATATCTATGTGGCAATCAAATCTAGATTAGGTGGGTACATGTATGGTCCTGGTACAAGAGGATAGTTACAGGGTGACAAAGGATGGTACATCATGAGACTAACAACATAAGACCTCTTCTTTTATGTTGGAATTGTAATCTTATGAAATTTTGTAGTTGTTTCCCTTCTTCCTTGATAAACAATTATTTTTTATTGCTCACTAGATTCTTCTACTTGATCATTAGTTTGGATGTTCAATGGATGGACTATGTGTGTTATAGATGTCTCCTATTGCAGATGCTCGGATGTAACATTCTTGTATTGGTTTACCATTCAAAGGAGTCATCCAAGATGGTAGAGTTGTTCACCCTACAAGCTTTATTGTGATTATAGTTGTGCATGACTTGTAAAGGGGAACATATGTACCTGTGGCTTTGGCTAATCCATGTTAGATTTGATTGTCTTCTTAAATCCAAACATAAGTGCCTCTTTTATTAGTGTCTCTTTAGCCTATCATGATTGTTGGATGGATCATGTGTTGACATGAATCTTTAGTTCATCATGAGAGTCTTCAACTATTGTCTTCATCACCTCACTAGTGTTGGAATGTTTGTGATGCTCTCCATTTGAAGAATCCCTTTCTAAAACTACCAGTAAGTGTTCTATTGACTGAGAATTTTGTGATGCCCTCCTAGTTGTTAAAGTTAGAATGATTGGTTGTTAGGATTGGGATACCAAATAGAAATCTTCCCTTTGTGTAGTAAAGAGATGAAAAGGAAAGAAACATGGTTGTAAATAAACTTCCCTTGTGTTATGCTACAGAATTCAACATATGAAATTCATGTTTTTACGTCCCCAACATTCGTGGTAGGGTGTAATTGAAACTACCCCTTACATGGAAGAGGGTTTCACAAGAATGTGATAGAAAAAGGTATACTTCCCCTTGCATGGATTATGAGACAAAGATCATGTTGAAACTAGAAACTTTGTCCTTTGTATGAAAAGGGATTGTTTATGGATCAATGCAGATTGTTAGATCCAATGATATGAAGAGAGGCATGTGCCCCTAGATTGAGTGATATGGAAGGATTTTTCTAGTCTTATTATGAATATGTCGATTAGCACCATGATAAAGCATGTGGATTGCACTTTTTGGTAGTAGAGGGGAAGTTAGGATAGGGAGACCCACTCAAGGCTAAAGATCATGGTTGGATGTAAGTGTGTGAGGCTTCTCTCTCCTTAGAGGATATTTTATGAGAGACACTCGTGAGGAAAAGGATTTCTAGGGAAAAGGTTACCCTCTCAAGCCAAACATTGTGGCTAAAGATCGATGAGTGAGATTTGTCTTTCCTCAAGGGATACTTTATGAGAAAAATATTCATACAAAAGAGGGGTATCCAGGGACAAGGTGGCTCAGTTAGGGTCAAATACTATGGCTGTATATTGGTTTCTGAGATTCCTCTCTCCTTAGGGGAGATTTTATGAGAGAAATAGTTTGCAAGGAAAAGGAGTGTGTTGCTCTAATTTGTTGTCATGGTTCGGGGCCATACATGTATGAAAAGGTATTTAAATAGGGTAATGGACCAGTTTTAGGGGTTCAGGACCATGGTGTAGGTTAGGCAAACATGGGAAAACCACATGAAACTAAATGACATCTCAGTTAAGCTAGAAAATCCTTTGGATTAAGCGGTTTTTGTATGATCATGATGTGTTGATATTTCAGTCATGACTAGGAATTTATATCCAAGATTGATGATTGGGTTGCCTTACAGAGCATTCTTGAAAGGATCAAGTTTAGTTATAGGACCTTGAAGAATATAGATGTTTGGTAGACATGAATATGTGTAGCTCAAGACTGGTGTGAATGGGGCAAAACTGGATGTGATTTGATCATGAGAGCACATAGCTCGTATGTAAAATTAGGGTGGTGGTAGGTTGAAGGCTTGGAAATTTAGTTATCATAAGGTCAAGTATCTAAACAAGATCCCCAAAAAGTACCTCTCTTTGACTCTTGTGTGATTAAAGATAAAGATTTAAGAGCATTTGAATAATTTGAATAGCCTTTTAGCACCCTTTTGGTGGATATGAAAGGGTCCAGGTATGAGTGGGCAACCTTTCAACTTGGGTCAAGTTTGAAGATCTTTGAATATGTTGTTCAAGTTTGGAACAATTTTTCTTACATCTTTTAGTTTAGAATAAATTTTTCACTTTTATTGATTATTGAAAAACATTTTGACTTTGTTGATTTTGAAATGATTGTTTGACTTTATTGAGTTTTGAAAACATTTTTTCCCTAAGATTGTTCACTCGAGATTGTAGAATAAGGATAATTTGGTGAGAGATATCATTTGAGATTATTGGAGATCATTTATAGATTTTCAAGTTTGAAGAGATTATGGATCACATATTGGTGATGATTGAGATCATTTGGGATCCTTTGAGATCATGTGAGATCCTTCCTATGAAAAGGTTATTGATTTGAGAATGTTGTTTTGAGAAGTTGTTTTAAACATTAGGATCTTAGCAAATGACCAAAAAATCCACATGCGATGATGACAATCGTTAAGCATAAATTTTTCAACAATCCCAAAATTGGAAAAGCATGTAACAGTCTTGAAAATTATAAAATAAGAAACCATAAGATGCATATGTAGAAGATAAACTTACCATTTTTAGACCATGAGTTTAGATATTATGTATGCCTTTACTCAAGCATGAACTACATACTTGGATATGATCCTTATCTTACCTATGGCATGATGCCACTCATTTTGGGGGTAACCTAGGTTCTTCGGCTATGATTATTACTCCCAATACACCTCATGACCACAAAGACCACAATTACTTAGGATTTTTAGGAGAGGGAGTTTCATCAAGGACTTTGGACATGCACATTAAGAATGCACTAATACCTTTACTAACACCACTACTACACTTTTAGGGAATCAAGGACTTTGGACATGTAGATTAAGAATGCACTAACACCTTTACTAATACCACTACTTCACTTTTAGGGAACCAACGTGAGTTTTGCCACCTATTACATGATGCATGGATTTGTACATGTGCATTGCACAAGCGTAAGATTTTGTATTTTTTAAAGTAAGCCCACAATAATAAATCATAAATTACAAATGATAAGTGTATAAACAAATAAATCACACAATTAATAAGAAAGAAAAGATCTTGCGGACCTGATTAAAGAAGATGGATGAAGCGAGCGACCAAGCATTGTGTTCCATAGGGGAGTAAAGGGGTGGTTATGGTATCCATGGACGACTAGTTTATGGCCATGGAAGGGGTGAATGGAGCTTCATGGAGGATATTAAAGATACTTCACTCTCACCAGAGGATACACAATGAGATAAAGCATCTATAATGGATGTTATTGTAGACTCTACTACTCCCATCGATAGTGACTCTACCACTCACACTGTGGATGAAATGCATCAAGGCTTATGATCCAGAGTTCTCCTCCTCTATGTCTCTCATAGCTCAACAACGTCTACATAACTTTGGAATACACCTAGTCTATTCTTGTATGCATAAAATTGAAATGTATGATATTGGATCTGATGTGGCCATGGAATCTTAGAGCCTAGAACCAAATCCAAGAACTAATGCATATTTTTGCAGTCTATATACTCGATAGAATTCATCCTATGAATTAGTATCTCCCCCAATTTCCTCTTTAAGAAGTTTTTGAGATGTACGAAAAACGTTTCCCAATTATCATCTTCATCCATAGATGAGAACCTCATTGATAGTATTTTTTTAGATGACATCTATCTTATATGAAGGAAAGGTTCTTTTGAAATTTATATAACACGAGAAGCACAGTCTATATATCATAAACCATGGGTATGCACTATTATCATCTAAGGGGTAGGTCGATTAGTGGGTTACTTGACCATATTCGACCGCCTAAAAGTAGTATCAAAACTTTTTGCTAAATGGAGATTTTATGAATTCATCATGAATTATTTACCATCCAATTTACTTACAATGCATATTACAACAAATTTATAACTGGTGGACCATTTTCCACCTACGGTTGTTGCCTCATGGAATGGTAGTGATCCACAAAATTCATTCCTTCTACAATCCCCACCAAAGATAATAGTTTAGGCACGGATTATGGGCTTGCCAACTCATATTTATAATAGAGTTATGTTTCAATGTATAAGTAAATTCCTAGGTCACCTCTTTTGAGTTGATGAACATACCCTAAAATGCTCTCAAAGTCATTTTAATAGCAATAGAAATAGACACTTCAAAACCTATTCTTTCGGATACCTTAATAGATGGTTCCATTTACAATGTTGAGTATGAATCTCTACCAATTCTATGCCATTTATGTGGAAGATTAGGCCATGCACAAAATTAGTATGTAACTACAGGTAATGTTGCTAATGATCCAAGTACATATCATACTATCTTAAAAGTTGTAGTCACAGGAACAAACTCAGATCAAGCAGGCATGAAGTGGGTTCTTGAAGAAGACTGGTGGGATATTTTTCCATGGAAAGGAATATCCACACCTGGCATCAACAAAAACAACCTCATAATATGAATTCCTCAAAGAGAACCATTGACAAAGTCACAAAACAAGGTGAGGTAATCATTTTGATATGTTGCAAAATGAAACTGAAGACATTGTTGAGACACAACATATGAATTCTCATGATACTGACACATATGTAGTTCTACATTTGGCTAATATTGAACACAGTGATCCAAAGGTATTTGGACACAAAAATTAAAACATGCTCCAGTAGTGGGGAATATGCAGGGACTACTTGGTGCTTTACAAACTCTATTGGAGGATCTACACCAAAGGGATCATTCTACCAATCATTCTATTGAAAGTTCATTTATGGTCTCTGATGCTAATCATGATGTAACACTCTCCAAATTGTATACCACTAGTAGTTGAAGAAGCCATTATTCATGATGACCTCCTTCTAGAAAAGCATATTGTGGATATGGTAATACTTGAACAAGAGGTTTACATTAATGTATGTACTTTTTTGGAAGATTCTTTATAACCCACTTCCTCTTCCAGTTTCACAAGAAAAATTGGGAGGGAGTTGAAGGGAAAAATGGGAAAATGAAATCCTCACCGTACCTAACTCACAGTCAGACTAAAAAAATATTGATACATGAAGAATGGGAGGTTGATGTATCATCCACATATGATAGTAAAATATGACAGATATATTGTCATGGAATGTCTGAGGTATTGGGAATATATTTATCCAAGAACGTCTAAATAAAATGATCAAATTATACAAACCTAAGTTGGTGGGAATTCTTGAACCCGAATTTCTCAGGAAAAAGCAGTTGATGTGATCAGAAACATTGTTTTCACCTGCTCTCATCATGTCAATTCTTAAGGGTCTGGAGTCATTTGGTTACTATAGAACTCGAATGAGATTTATGTCCATCTTGTTGTGAGCCATAGGAAATTTATCCATTGTTGTGTCAATAACACCTTCTTTGTCACATTAGTTTATGTAAATCCAAACCCGTACATAAAATAGTTAATTTTAGAAATATCTTCCACAACTAAGTCACTCCATCACCAGACCATGGATGGTCATTGGTGATTTTAATACTATGCTTCTCCTATAAAAAAATAGATCTACCTTCTTATTTAACTTCTCTAATGCATCAACATTCTAGGATTTCTACTTCATTTTCATCTTTTATATTTGGGTTTTTTGGGGTTCCCTTCTACTTACAAACCAGGAACGTTACATGAACATTTGAATCAACCCCTTGGAAACTCTACTTGGGTTCTAACATATGGTTTCTATGTGGTTCGTCATCTTCCTTGTATACAATCCAATATTAATCATTTCCTACTCCATAATCCACATAACAAAAGGCTCCAATCAATTTTTAAAGAAAAAACTTGTTGGAATGATAATTTATTATTCAAATAGTTACTTAAAAATAACTAAAAGAGTAATCTAGATTTAGATGAATCTATCAAGGAATTATGACTGACAATTATTTAATGGGATAGAACTACAACACATAGTGTCCAAATTGTTAAACACACTCTTCTACAACAAACCAAAACTCTTCAACAATAGTTGTTAGACCAATTTTTACTTAGTTTTGATTCTCAGTGTAATTCATTACAGTTTCAATATCAATTTATTCATAATAATGAAATCAAAAATATAAGACAGAAAAGCTACATTAACTAGATTCACAATCAGGACTCTAATTTTGCATTTTTCATGTGTTTGTTAAAGATTGACGCCGTAAAAAAACCATTACATCTTTGAAAAATGATAATGGCCAACGGATTTCAGATTCAATATAGCTGAAAGTACTACTTCATCAATACTTTATAACACAATTCAAGCCTTCTTTCTATGCATCACAAGTTCCCATTCAACTAATTTCTCACTTGGAACACCCTCTATCAACAGAACAAGCCAATCATATGTTGAGTTTTGTTGACTATATTTGAAATATTAATGAAATTAAAATCCATGGATAAACATAAAGCTCCATGCCCCAATGGTATAGAAGTTGAGTTCCTTCATCATCATTGGGATATTATTAATATATCTCTTATCAAACTATACACTTTGCATTCATGGGTTACCCTCCACCTAGATATTTTTGTGATGCATATTGGTTCTCATTAAAATTATACCTCTCCCCTAGTCATGTGGTGATCTAAGACTGGTCTCTTTGAATAACACAACATTGAAATTAACATCCAAGATTACTGTGAACTGGTTGAAACCTTATTTAACTACCTAGGTAGGTATAGTTCAATCCAGTTTTGTTCCTAGATGTTGCATTTTAGACAATATAATTCTAGTTTAGGGGTTGGTTCATAATATGACAAGACCTTTTGTGGGTTAGAATATGGATATTAAGATTGATCCAGAAAAAACATATGATAGGGTGTCATGGGAATTTACTCTCAACACCATAACATTTGTTGGGCTACCATCTATTCTCACTAGCTATATCATGAACACAATTTGTGGTAGACACATAAACATTGCTTGGAATGGAGAAAAACTTGAAGGTTTAAGGCAACTAGGGGGCTATGGAAAGGAGACCCCCTATCTTTTTATCTCACTGTAATGTTATTGAACCGTCTAAGTTTACAGATTGATATGAAGGTGGTAGATAATATATGAAAACCTCTAAAGCTTTATTAACAAGGACCTCAAATATCACATCATGCATTTGTAGATGATATTATATTATTCCCAAAATTCTATGTCCAACATATTTCTTTAATTCAAAGATTTTTTGAGGAATTTGCTATTGCATCTGGTCAAATTGTTTCAGCTAAAAAAAGTTCTATCTACTTTATGGCTTATGTATCACAAGTCTTAAGGGATACATATCTTCTCTATTGTTGGCATGAATGAAACATTGGATATTAGCAAGTATTTGGGAGTACCTTTACTTCGTGGATGGATCACTAAGCAGACTTATGCACTTGTACAGGATAAGATTGATAACTAGATTTCAAGCTAGGATTTGTGAACGTTAAACCTAGTTGGGAGAGTGTGTTTTGTTAGGTTAGTATGTGCTACTATTCCTATGTGTACAATGTATACTTGAGTCTTGCATGTATCTTTGTGTGATAAAATAGATGCTACATAAGGAAGTTTATATGGAAATGTTACTAGGGACGTGTTCTCTTTTATTTGTTTCTTTGGAGTAGGTGTTATCTTTTCAGCAAAATGGGGGTCTTGGTATTAAGTCTATGCACAAATGAAACATGTCACTTCTCATGAAATTTACCTAGGACCTTCTTTTTGACAAAGAGTATACCTAGACTGATGGTTTAAGGCATGAATATAGATATTTTTTACCACAAAGTGGTCATTGATGCACATCCTTCTATCAAACAATTGCCTCACTTCTGAGATTTACAAAATCTTATCCGGTTCAAGGTAGTTGTAATGTCCATTCTACTTCTCTATCGTATGATAATTGGATCCATAGAGTATTAAAAAGTTAACAACATTCTTCAACCAATCACATAGGATATCCATGATCTCAAAGTATCATCAATATTTACCAGATGAGAATCTTGAGATATTGAATTTATTCACGCCTTTTTCCCTTCTCACTTTGCAACAAAGATCAACTTTACTTGTTGTTCTGACTGACAAACCTAAAGACACATGGATTTGGAAGCCATCTAGCTCTAGTACATTTACTACCAACTCTTCCTATGAAGTAATATTAAAGAAAAAGTCAAGACAAAGGTTGGGCCATGGAGTTTGACTTGGAAACTGAAGATCTCTCCTAAATTTAAATATTTTGTATGATTGGTATCAACTTGAAGCGTTACTAACTAACTCTAGAAGGTTGCAACATTATATGACTTTAGACTACACATGCTCTGTCTTTCCAAACATCCCTGGATCAGTTCTACAATTGCTACTAGATTGTTAGGATGCAAAACCCTTTTTGGAAACAAATCCATATTCAAAATGAAGTACCTTCCTTCTTTATAGGTGGTTTCAATTCATGGCTTCTAGCAGGCATTTTCTCAACTACCTCTACAACTCATATTTTTGTTACTAGATGTTATAACTTATTGCTTGCTAGAAACAATCGTGTCTCTAATGATAATAAATGCAACATATGTCACCTAGTCAACATTGTTCTTTTGTATGTGACTCAACTAGCCATTGCCTTCTGCAGGGGTTGTGAAGCTCGGATTACTCAAGAACCAATTGCTGATGTGGTCAGATTATGATTATCTATTTTTAACACATTTTTTGCAGATGCATGTATGTGGTGTTGAAGATACGATTATTGTAGTAGATACCTTTGACTCAAATAACTGGTTGCGAGGATGGACTTGCTGAATTTATACAACACCAGTGACTTGAAAGTGTAGTTCGGCGATCCATTTTTCTCTTTATAACACTTGCAATGAGACTTGGAATTCAATTGTTATATTATCTGACAGTAATCTAGCACTGCCAGCTATTAGAAAACAAATGCAACATCATCCAAGACTACACACATGTCTATCTTCAATATTAAATCTCTTACAGACACTTGGGATAGTACAATGTGTTAAGAGTTCTAGATCACAGGTGTAGTATGTATGTTATCTTGCAAAGTTGCATCATGCCTCAGATGCAAATTTCATGTGTTATGATTCTCCTCTTGTTGGGATTCCATATGCAATATCAGTAGATCAACTTTGATGTAACTTACATTCAAGCCCTAGGCATGTTTCATAATGAAACTTAATATTTCTCAAAAAAAAAAGCATGCCCATCATGACGACCTCTTACATCATTTTCTCTCTTTCTTTATATTTTGCAGGAAGCATAAGAGAAGAAAGAAAAAAGGAGGAGAGGGAGGTATAACCCTAAATATAAAAAAATTCAAAAACTTGTGGTAGTTTTTGTATAGTCGAAAACACACAAAACAAATCAAAGTGACAGGAAAAGTAAATCAGCAAAAAAACTACTTTCTTTCACTAGTAGAACTGAAGATTCTCCCAACACTTAACTAAATACCACAAAAACAAACGGTGGATCTACAAAAATATTTTTTTGGTAGATAGAGTAATCTACAATGAAGGTTTTTTTTATGAAGTTCTTTTTGGTGGAGGAATCCTTTCATCCACTATAGAAAAAAAGTTGAATAACATCAGATTTTGGTGATAACAAAAATAATGAAATAAAAATAGATAGAAAGTAGACTTGATCAATTAATAAAGCATGAAATTACTAATAACAAAATTGCAACCCAAATTGTCAGTGTCTCTAGTAGAATCACTAAGTTGTTGTACCCAGCCCAAAAGAATCCCCTAGGTGAGGATGATCATACATACACATGAAACAATAGAGGAGTAAAAGAAAATGATGAATGACAAAGCTTTTGGATTCATGGATTAGTTTTATTTGTAACATCATAAAATAGAAATAGGAGTTTAAGTCAATCTGAAAACATGAAAGATCCAATTCTGACTCCACCCAATGGAGGATAGAAAAGTATGTGTAACCTTAGAGATCAGACTTAGTGATCATGTTACAAGTGGGGAAGGTGTTAGCCACCTCATCTTTCTCGGTCACCAGTATTGCATATTTCTTAGACATCTCAAATTAAAATGATGGTGATTGAGTTTATTATTAATAAAAATGGCAACAAACTTTTATAAAAGTATTTTTTGGTGGCGAACCTTTGGGGTGGAGAAGGTCTTGGCTTTTCCATCATTGCCTTGAAGGTCCTAATGTATTATATGTGAGGGCCCCTATTGCCATAGGATCTTCCATAGAAGAGATCCTTCCTAGATAGTTAGGATTGATTCATAGGGAAAAGAAGAGGATAGTGAAAAGGAATACAATAGAAGAAAGATCAAACTTCCTTTGTGTATTCAAATCAAGTTATATAAGCATATCACATAATAACAGTATAATTTAATTGGACAAGAAAAAAGGCAGGTATGAATGGTTAAAATTAATCACAAGAAATAGATAGTAGTTAAAACTAGTTACATAGTGACAATTTTGATATGAGTGATTTCCTTTGTGCATCCTAACAACATTCAAAAAATGGTGTTTTAGAGGATGAATCCACTGAAAACAAAAAATGTAGGAAATAAAGAGGAAGATAGTTGGTCGTATGGTGTCAGGAGGATCATAAGGGTACAAGAGTACACTGGATATGGGAGTATTTATAGGATTGTTTTAGGGTTCATTGTTCTAAATAGAGGACCCTAGAAGTGGTGGCAGAATTAGGCAATGTGCCACGAAGGTGTAGCTTACAGATTGAGGCGATCCCCCACATCATGTAGAGGATGGTTCTAATCTATCGAGTGGCCAACAGAAGAATACAATATATTTCCTAATTTTCAAGATATTTTATGAACTTTTTTGAGATATATTAGAAGTTGTGCATTTTGTGAGAAAAGGGCAATTTCATATCTATTTTAAAAAAGGAGAATATTTTATTTAGGAGAATTTAACTAGGAAACTTATAATAAAGGCTTGTGTAAAATAGAATTTATTAGCCAATTGCATTTAAGTTTGCAAAAGAATATTTTCTATATATGAAGCTTGAAATTAGAAAAAGTGTGTGAAAATGTATGGATTAAAGGGTAGAAAATATGAAAACTATGGAAAATGGTTAAAATATAGAATGAACTTCATTATTATCCATAGGATGAACACTAACATGAATTTCTATTCAGTGAGAAAAATGGGACCAAAACACATAACTCATAGGTTGATTCTAATATGAATCTAGATAGGTGATGAATGCATATTCATCCTAGTCATAGTTGCATTTTCATATAAATTTTATGCTCAATTTCATCATTTTAGCTTAGAACTAGCATCCATTTAGGTTTTATTTATTCCCCTCCTCTTATGGCTTCTCTTACATTCTCATTGTTGTTTAATATGTCTCCAAATGGGTTAAATTCATCCCCACAAAGTCTAGTAAGACTAAGACAGGGATCAAATTGTTCAAAGACAATATCTTCCCACACTTTGGAGCCCCCTACATTATCAATTTTTATGGGGGGCACACTTTCTTGAAGAACCTATAAAGCACTCCTTTGCAAGTATAGTGTCTCTCACCATCTAGATACTCCATATCACACTCAAATGAGTGGTCATGTGAAGGTTTCCAATTGTTAGATCAAGGTCATCCTGGAGAAGACAGCCAATAGGATAAGGCAAGATTGGGATAACAAGTTGAACAATGCACTCTGGGCATACAAGACTATCAATAAGACTCCACTAGGAACTACATGTTCCAACTGATTTATGGGAAGTCTTGTAACTTACTATTGGGCCTTAAACACAAGGCTTAGTGGGCCATCAAGAATCTCAACATTGACCTCCATGCATCAAAGGAAAATTATCTACTTCAACTATAAGGGCTAGAAGAGTTATGGTTAAATCTGTATGAAAATGCACATATCTACAAAGGGTGCACAAAGATGTGGAACAATGGACACCTGAAGAGGAAAGATATACAAATCAGAGACCAAGTATTATTACTCAAATCTCGTATCTGTCTCCTTCCATGAAAGCTCAAGACCCAATGGTCGGGTCCATTCATTATCAAGTACATTTTCCCCCATGGATGTAACCCCCAGCTTGCTAAATGAGATTTATCAAGACAAAACACGTGATCGATCACTAATTAACCACATATCCAGAAAAGAGGGTAAAATTAAAAACAAATTAAAACATCACTAACATGTTCAGGGATAATTACATATAATTCCAACTACTTGTATAACAATACATACCATATCAGGTATTTACATATATGTTCAGTTGCCTCATCCACAACTTATATACAAATGGTATGTTCCACATATATACATGTGATATACATCATCGGAGTACTGCCTAAAACTTGAATCGATATACATATCATCTACCAAACATCCCCTACTCAGACCTAAGAGTATAGGGACGACTCTAGGACACTCTAACTACAAGCCAACCTTCTTCTCCTACGGCTCTCTGAGTTTCTCTCCCTCACCTCCACAAACCTGATGAAGTCACCGATGATCACCTAAAAATATGTTGTGACACATGAAGTAAGAGTCGTGTCCCATCAAGAGATATAACTCTCAACAATGATTATTGGTTGCATTAGGTTGTTTGATAAATAAGTTAAATAGATTAAGAAAATGGAACAAATAGCATTATAGTAAGTATTACTATCATGATATCTAGAGGAACAGACAAATCTATCACTTTCTTTAGAATATTTGATTTCTCTTACCACATTATGTAATCAATAAACATTATAATAAACAAGCAAGGGTTATCAACCAATATGAATCATATTTAACCCTAAATAGATATGCTACACAGCCGGATTATGTCTTTTATTAATCCCTGGGGAATTTGAGGTATACCACTTGAAGTAGAACTAACCACTACAAAGTCGCAATCAATTCCATACAAGATCTAGGAGAGACAAAATTCTAAGATCTCACCTCCTCAGTCAGTACGAGTCAATTGTAGTGACATATCAATCAAACTACTTGCAACGACATATAGTCAAGTCACAATTTTCCTAGTCCGTCATTGGTATATAGGTCACAAAACTAGTATCCAAGGTATACAAAACTCTATCATCTGAGGTACAACTGAAGTTGTCCTCAATCACATCACATACACAAATATCTGAGAATGGCCTCAACCACTCTCAAGCTCAGCCACAACAACAATCATCTTCCAATGGATAGCATATCTAGACTCCATATGGATTATTATCTAGGCTCTTTTGATCTAGAATCAATGGAAACATGTGAATCTTGTTTATTGGGTAAGATGGCTAAGACCCCTTTCACTAGTAACAATGAGAGGGCTAGTGCTCTACTAGGACTCATACATACATACTGATGTGTGTGGACCTTTTAGAACAATTGCTAGAGGTTGGTATTAGTATTTCATTACCTTCATTGATGACTTCAGTAGGTATAGCTATGTTTATTTAATGAAACATAAGTCAGAAACTCTTGAAAGGTTCAAGGAGTTTATGAATGAAGTTTATAACCAATTTGGTAAAAGATTTAAAGCACTTCATTCTGATCAAGGTGGAGAATACTTAAAACAAGAGTTTGTGAACCTTCTAAAAGCCCATGGGATTGTATCTCAATGGACTCCACCTAGAACACCACAGCATAATGGTGTGTCAGAAAGAAGGAATTACACATTGTTAGATATGGTGTGATCACTAATGAGTTTAGATTAGATTCCCTCTACCTTCTGAGGGTATGCTCTAGAAACCGCCACGTTTACACTAAACCGAGTAACACCTAAATTAGTTCAAAAGACATCATATGAGATATGGCATGGGAAACATCCCAAAGTGTCTTTTATGAGGATTTGGGAATGTAAAGCTTATGTAAAAGAATTTTTTATGATAAGCTTGGTCCTAAATCTGAGAAATGGTATTTTGTTGAATATCCTAAAGAAACAATAAGATATTACTTTTATTCCCAATTTGAGATCAAAGTATTTGTTGCCAGGGATGCTGCATTCCTTGAGATAGATTTCATTTCCAAAGGAATCAATGCGAGTAAAGTAGACTCGAAGAGGTTCGAGACCAACAAGAGAACATAGAACTGATAGATGAATAAGAGGAACAAAGAGAATCACAAGGTGTTGTGCAGTCTCAAATTCCCCAAGTAATACAAGAACCTTGTAGATCTAATAGGACACACCTTGAGCCAAAAAGATTTGGTTATCTTGTGACTCGGGAAGGTAGTGAATTAGTCATATATGATCAGCCAATAACCTATCAAGATGCTATAGAGGGAGCAGAGTCTGAGAAATGGCTTGAGGCCATGAGATCTGACATGGAATCCATGTATACCAACTTTGGTGGATCCAACTGAAGGGGTAAAACCCATAGGGTGCAAGTGGGTCTTCAAGAAGAAGACTGACATGGATGGTAAACTTCAAAACTAAAGGGCAGATTGGTTGCAAAGGGTTTCAGACAAGTTCAAGGTGTTGACTATGATGAAACCTTTTCTCCAGTGGCCATGGTTAAATCCATTAGGATCATGATTGCTATTGCATCTTATCATGACTATAAGAGTTGGCAGATGGATGTTAAAACTACATTCCTTAATGGGAATATTGTTGAGGATGTATATATGACACAACCTGAGAGTTTTATAAATCCAAAGTTTGCAAATAAACTCTGTAAGATAGAAAGTTCAATCTATGGATTGAAGCAAGCATCTCAGAGTTCGAATCTTTGTTTTGACGAGACACTCAAAGAGTTTGGTTTTATTCAAATGAACATGAAACTTGTGTGTACAAGAAGGTTAGTGGGAGCATAGTGACATTTCTAATATTATATGTAGATGACATATTATTCATGGGGAATGACATCCCTACTTTACAAAAGGTAAAGACATGTCTTAGAAATATGTTTTCTATAAAATACTTGGGAGAAGCATCCAACATATTGGGGATAAAGATATACAGAGATAGATCCAAAGGGCTTCTTGGACAAAGTCAAAGAACATACATTGATAAAGTGTTCAAGTGGTTCAGCATGGAGAGCTCAAAGAGAGGAAACCTACCTATGCATCATAGTGTCCCCATCTCTATATCTCAATGTCCATATTCTTTTAAAGAAAGGGAATGCAAGAGTTTGATTCCATATGCCTTAGCAAATGGATTAATCATGTATGCAATATTATGTACCTATCCAGATGTCTCATATGCCTTGAGCATGACAAGCATATATCAATCAAACGCAGGTGATGCTCACTGGATAGTTGTGAAGAAAATCCTCAGGTACTTGAGAAGAACTAAGGATCAGTTCTTGGTCTACGAAAAAGAGGAAAAGTTGGTGGTAAAGGGTTACATCGATGCAAGCTTCCAAAATCATCAAGATGATTATAAATCACAATCAAGATTTGTGTTTTTCCTAAACAATAGAGTTGTAAGCTGGAAGAGTTTCAAGTAAGAGATAGTTGTTGATTCTACAACAGAGGCTGAATATATTTCCACATCGAATGCAGAAAAGGAGGTTGTATGGATCAAGAAATTCATTATAGAACTTGGGGTTGTTCCAAGAATCAATGACAATATCGAGCTATATTGTGATAATAATGGAGGTATTGCACAAGATAAGGAACCCAAATTGCATCAGCGCTCAAAGTATATACAAAGGCAGTTCCATCTCATATGAGAGATCGTATAGTGCGGAGATGTAAAGATTTGCAGAGTACCAACTAAGAATAATATTGGTGACCCCTTGACAAAGGAACTTTCACAACAAAAGCTCGACGGTCATGTTAGATCACTTGGGATAAGATATGTGGGTGATTGGATCTAAGTGCAAGTGGGAGACTATTGGTATGTATGCCTAGAGAGCCAATCATATGATTATTGTAATGGCATTATTTGTAATTATTTGATTAATGAATAAAGGAAAGCTTCCAATTTCTTTTGTTTAATTTACTTATGAGATAATGATGTAATATTATAAATGTATATAGAATTATATTACTCAATGATGTATGTCTTGAAGTACATGACTTGGGGAAATGATATCATATGGATGTTAAGAGTACATATATATTGTCATTTTGTCCCTGATCGGTTGTTATTGTGGATGGTTGATAGACAACAATGACACACAAGATTAGAGTGTGAGTTGGTTGATGATAGAATCTCATTAGTCATTATATGGATATATCAAACCAAGCACATAGAAACATGTTAGAGAATAGTGTATCAGACAGACCCACCATGAGACTGATACATGGAAACAATTACTATAGTAGTCATAGTCATCTCTCATAGTGATGGTGGTGTTTGTGGTTCTTAGACCTAAAGTCACTGCACTCATCACATGTCGTTCGATATGCTATGACATCATCAAATGTAGTCCTAAAACATGGGTTATTATAACGGTGATCATTGATGACTGTGACACATGGGGACTAACTATGAGTGATAGAGATGGGATTTATCCCTCCTAAGGGAGTATGATATCCAAGGCCTCTTGATTAGAGAGATTGAGAAATGCATGGCCATATACATGTGAGTCAATATGTGATATTGAGCTTACATATATCTCAGAATTCTTCTTTGGTTAAAGAAATAAGATTGAATGTTGAAGTGGGTGACTACTCCATGCCTTGAGTTGAATCTAGATATTAGTGACAAACGAATTATACAAACACTATAACACCAAGCACAGATTACAGGTTGAAGTTGTTCTCCAACTTTCATTCACTTAGGTAGCACTGACGTGTGACTAGGACCACTCTTTTCTTTTCATGTCATAAGTTAGTTATGGACATTCACTGCTAATATGATATGGGACCTATAGGGTCACACACATAGGTCTTGACCTAGAAGAGGAGTTTAAACTTGAATGATGATTGAATTGGTTACTAAAGTGTTTAGGTATTCAATTCATGCAACAGATCAGATGTCTACACTTCTAGATGATCATCTCACCCAGTGAAATGGATGTTTGGAGAGTCGGATGATCGGCTCAAATGTTAAGATGGTCGTTTGGGTTGTCTGGATGATCAGAAATTGAATTGGCTAAGTTCTGCCCAAACTGAGGTGTGAACTGATCAGTTCATTCTAATGAACCGACCGGCTTAGCTGGGTCACCAGATGACCATCTAGGTGAGCGAGACGCATGTCTCACATGTGCAAGATTGCTCATTTTGGGAAATTCAATTGCAACAAAGAATCAATGTTGACGTCATGTTGTGCATTAATTGGATTGAAAATTGCAAAATTCATATGCAATTGGGAAACGAAAAAATGATTGTCTCATGTTCTAGATGCCCATCTGGGTTGCCAAATGACCAATTGAGTGGTCACAGATTGTGAAAATTCAAGATCTTCTAGTCCCTTCCACTCCTACATAGACTAGGAGCCCTGACCTCTACCATAAATAGATGGGTATTGGGGGCTTCTAAGAGCACAACATAGACAATTGAGAAGTAGTTGCTCTAACAATTGTTATCCTCACTAGTTGTGGTAACCAAGATAGCTCAAAGAAGTCCTACCCGACTAGGGAGGGATAGTTATGGGAGAGAACAATTGAGGATCATTGTTGTGGGAGAGAAAGTTAGTGACTAGTACGCCAACAGGAGGGACAACTCCATCTTGTCTGTTCTAGCAGGATGACATGAGTTCTAGGTGGTCCATGTGGACTAATCTAGAGGTAGGAGTCCTTTGGTTGTTGCTAAGAGGGCAACGTCAACCTACAGTCTGTGGTGAGACCATAGCAGCCACTGCAGACATTGTTCAAGTCTGATGTATGTGGTGAAGACCAAGAGCTGCACAGACACTGTCCAAAACCAACTAGTTAATAGATGTGAATCTACAACAACGAGGAGATGTTGTTTGACTTGCTCCAGGACCATGTATATTCTTGAAATAATCCTTCACATCTTATAGTCATTGACGTGATCTGTTGGTTTATGGAGAATATGGTAGTTAAAATTTTTGTTTTTGTTGCCTAATTTGTAGCCATATTTCCCTATAGTGGTATCAGAGCCAATGTGAATTTACTATATTATGGGATAATTGATATTATCGGATCTTGGTTATTCATTATATTATTACATGTGATGAGAACAATTTCCTGACTAATCAAATACCATGATAGTCCCAAACTGATATATATATATATACATATATATATATATATGCAATTTACACGCATTGTCATAAAAGTGTTTTGATGGTGGATGTATAGCATGGTTATGTCCAATAACCCCTATTATATGTGAACAGTTGTGTAGTTGGTTTATCCTTTTATCTCAGTCTGCTACTGAGCCTCTATATTATCTTCCCAATGTAAAGTTACTTCTTTCCTACCCTTGATCCCCTCGAATGTAACTCGAGGTTTATCGATAATTATGTAAAAGTAGGATAGTTTACTTTCCTACTATGAAGAAGAAGAACGTTCTAATAATGCCAAACTGACCATCCCAAAGATGACCCGACCGGCTGGAAGACCGAGGAGGACCATATGGACGAGTCGAATCAACCGGATGGACCCAACCGATCAACTGGAGGAGCCATCATATGGTGGATAGAAGAACTAGATGACGAGTAAGACAACCAAACGACCAACCAAGACCACTGAGACAACCAAACGACCAACCAAGAGGGCAGCTGATTGGTTCAAGGGTTGAAACGATCAACCTAGATTGGCAAGCATAAATCTTCATCAAAAATAGGTTTATGCATGTGATGTGAACGTAGAATGTGGTAATTCCTTGTGGCTCTAAGGAATTACATTAGGTTGTCTATAACCATCAGTTTTGTTTATTGCATGTTTTCATTGATACTAAATATGTGGTGAGATAAAGTATATGTATTTATAAATACAAAGTCCCTCAAATAAAAATTATATTAAGTCTTAGATGTTTTCCAACAACAACCCACATGAAAATCTTGAAGTTATATAACCCGCCTTCAATTGAGCTTCAAAGCTTGGAGCTTCATGTCAACAATGGTGGAAGAAGCTTTCTCTAACCACAAGGATCGTTCCTCAAGCTTTTGGGTGAAAAGGAATGGTTAGAAGTGAAGATGGGATCGAGATATGAAGGAATCATGCATTGATCTGTGATTTCCACCATGAAATCAAGATGAACGAAGGTCAAGAAGCTTACCAACAGGTTGAGGGTCATCTTCCTGATGTCCCTAGATCCCTTGATCATTTTTGCAAGCAAAGGAAAGAAGTGGATTCGAAAAAGTCCTTGGTTTGAGTGGTAAAGGGTCTTTTTATAAGGAAATCAATGAGAAAGAAAATGCCTTATAAAAATCCTTTAATTCCAAAAATTGTGCCACCTCTTCCTCCTCAATTCCGTGCATGCAATGCTATCTTACTTATCTCCAAATTCCCTTCCATTATCCATGAATTAAGGAAAAAGAAATTAAGCACCTTAATCATATTATATTAATATCCCATTTTTAGTAGATATTACTTTCCATTAACTTAATGTGAGTGGACTCTCCACTCAAGTTAGATATCTCGTGGCCTAGAAAAGGCATAAGGGTGTTCACACTTGAAAAAATCCAACCATCTTGTTTTTGGTTGAAGGCCCTTCAATTATTATATTTATTCTTGCATTAATTTGAAGTAAAGTTCCATTTATGATTAAATCTTGATTATTTTAATATCAAGATTCTCTCTCCTTCAAAGTAGCTCAAATGAGATGCCCCTCTCATTTTCTTGCCTCTAAAAGATTCCAAGAATATTAAGTACCTTATTGAATTGGTAAATTGCATATTGAACCCTAGGTTTTGGGTAAATTGCACATTACACCAAAACTAGGTTTTAATGCACAAACATTGCTTTATCAGCTCTTTCTTGGTACTCAAGCTTTCACTAGCCATACCTCTGTATCATTTTCATTCCCATGATGCTTCAACACATGAGTAACATATTATCATGTAAAATTTGTAAATTAACCCCTCAACTTGGGTAAATTGTACTTTAGTCCATAACAAACAAAACATTATTTTCAATATTATTCAAAAAGGACTAAAATGAAATATAAGTTCCTCTTGAGCCTTAATTACTTTTCAAAAGATAATATCAAGCATATAATTATCTTTCTTAAGAAAAACACCTAGGGTTAAAGCATAACCCAGGTCAGGGATGTTACAAAAAAGTAGAGTAACTATAATAATATATGTCTTTTACATAGACTACTAACCAAAATTTGTACTTCAAAAATAGCAAAAGAATTCGACTTTCATAGGATTCGAGCACTTTAGAACAAAGGAAATGAAAGAGGATGTCAAAGAATTTATTGACAACATTGATGAAGTGTAAGTAGATACTTTCTAAAGTTCTATCAGTCACATTTTTATTGTAGATTAGTTGATCAATCCATAAATTTATGTCTCACATCTTCAGTATGAATTCTTTTGAAAAAAAAATGCACAGGTCAAGAAGAGAATGGATTTTTGGAAAGGAAGCATGGTGCACGGGAAAGGACTTATTAGCATTGTTGTTTAAAGATAAGATGATGCAGTCACATGTAAGAAATGGAATATTAAACATTTATTACGAAATTATAGATTGCTAATTGATGCTTGTGCATTTTCAGATAATGGATTGCTTTTTATAAATGTTGAAAGAGACAATAAGTAGAAAGAGGAAGAAGGGACTGCTTTCACGACATTTCTTGAGCACTTATGTTCCGGTAAGATAAACAGACTATCACACTAGATTACATTTATCACAACAAGACCACTAAAGGTTGCAGAAAAGTAATTTGCAATATTGTTTTTACAACAAAAGCTAAACATGATGGTGGATGAGATAACACTCAAAGAGATCGATATGTTGTCACCACTCTTCAATGTACTTGACAAGGAATTCATGACAATGGACTCCGTGTTTACAATACTTAACAACGACAATCACTGGCACTTGCTTGAAGCAAGTTTTAGGGATGGGGTGCACAGGTCTTATAATTCAATGTCAGGAAATTCAAAATCTGAGAAAGAAGTGAATAGATGGGTAAGGAACAAAAAAGAAACACTTTTAGAAAATAGTTGAATGAAATAGTGTAGGTTACATTATACTTATGAATGTTTTGTTGTGCATGCAAGTGGGGTTCGTTCATGAATTCTTCAGGAGGGTGCTTGAGCATGGAAGTCAACTGTCTCAATGGGCAATAGAGTACCCTGATTGCCCCCAACAAGAATGTGATGATGTTGACTGTAGACTCTATGTTATGAAGTATCTGGAATGCTTAGTGAATGGAAAGGAAATGAACTTCACGAGCAAAGACATCCCTACAATAAGGGCAGAGATCTTCCAAACAATGATGAAGAAGGGGAGACTGCAGCCAGTTAAAGAACATACTAGAGATCAACAAGAGACCAAAGAAGGAGCAGGTGACAAGCAGAACAAAGAAAAATCAGAAGATTTTGTGCCAAGTCTAAATGCTTGGCTTATGTCATATTAAAAAGAACTCTTAGATAAACAATGTAGTACCACAATGTGAAGTGTATGTTACAGAATATGAAGTAAACTCTACAACCAGTACTATGTGTATATGGTTATGGTTATGTTTTGTTACTTTTTGTTTGACATTTGAACCTATGGGTTCATCAGTTTTATGTGTATATGGTTATGGTTTGCTGCCAATTCTGAATGCATGGCTTATGTTATAGAATCTGAAGTAAACTCTGCAAAGTTATAGTACATCAGTTCTATGGGTATATGGTTATGTTTTGTTGATTTGTGTTTCGCATTTGGACCTATCAGTTTGATCTTAGTTTAATGTTCTTATAACTTTAGCTAGTTGTTGTTCTTTTAAGGATAATTATTGTGATCAGCAGGTGCTCATTGCATGAGTGGAGTAACTCTCTTCTGCACTGAAAAGTAAATATGTAAAATGAAAAGTAACTATGTGAGAAGGAAAGTAACTAGATGAACTAACAAGTAACTAAATCGACATGAAAGTAACTCTCTGGATCAAAAAGTAACTATTATACATCAAACAGTAACTTTGATCCAAGAAATGTAAAGTAGCCTTACACAGTGTAACAGGAAGTGATTGTGTAACGCCCGGGCCCACTACCCAAGGCTCTAGTAGAGTTTAGGAATGATGACTGGCCCCACAGACCACCACTAGCCTTAACTGCACGCTTTGTCCCCACTCACGCGCATGCCAGGATTAACTTCCCGACAGGTCACCCATCCCAATACTACTCCAAGCTGAGCACGCTTAACTATGGAGTTCTTAGTGATGGACTCCCGGAAAAGGATGTGCACCAATAATTCCTTTTAAGATCATGTTATCTGAGGCCTCAAATCCTGGGATGTTACAATCTCCCCCACTTAAGACTCTTGACATCCTCGTCAAGGCTCAACTATATGGCCTCATAATCTGACCCCATTTTAGTGCAGACCCACAATGGCCCATGGAGACCCAGCTCCCAATCACGGAATACCAGCGTAAGGGTGGCTATGTCAACCATGGATAACCCTTTCCTACATGCTTGGACCGCACGGCTCAAGACTGGCATGCCACATGCCCATGTGAGCCCCACCTACTGGAGGGGTTATGGCTCTGATACCATTTGTAATGCTCGGGCCTACTGCCCAAGGCTCTAGTAGAGTTTAGGAATGACGACTGGCCCCATAGACCACCACTAGCCTTAACTGCGTGCTTTGTCCCCACTCACGCGCATGCCAGGATTAACTTCCCGACATGTCACCCATCCCAATACTACTCCAAGTTGAGCACGCTTAACTATGGAGTTCTTTGTGATGGGCTCCCAGAAAAGGATGTGCACCTTGGTGATATGGGTAGTCCAATCATTCCTTTTAAGATCATGTTATCTGAGGCCTCAAATCCTGGGATGTTAGAGATTGTTTCCCTTTAACATAAAGTCCGTAATAAATTATAACGATCTCATTACATATCTCAGGTATGTCCAGCATGATTAGGATATTCAAAACGCTCGCCATATTATTGTGATTGCTGCTGAATAATAGTTTAAAAAAACTAAGTGATGTATAACGTAACTTATTGAACCGGGAAAAGTTATAGTTTGATAAAAAGAGTAACTCGTCCAACAAAAAAGTAACTTGTGTGATGTATAACGTAACTTATTGAATCAGGAAAGTAACACAACAAATGAAAAAGTAACTACATAAATTACAGTGTAACTATCAAAAGTACTTGTTAAGTTTTTTTTGGTGAAAGCATCATATCTCCCAGACATTCCCGTTCTTTAGTGTGGTCATGGTATTATCAAGTATGAAGATAACAAAGATGTGTATTTCTATGTATAAAGTAATTTTGTTGACCTTTAATTAATTATATGAACTGTAAAGTTACTGTAACAGATAAAAAGTATCTGGTGCACACAAAATGTTTGTTTTAGATAGGAAGAGTAACTCTGAGGTACAAAAAGTAACCTTCGAAAATCAATAACTTCAGGAAGCCAAAAAAAATGAAGCCCACATCATCCCACAGCAGCAGTAACAGCAGTACCAACAACATTCGAATAGAATGAGCAAGGAGCACCATTACAGATCAACCAAGAAAAGTAACTTATCAAAAATAGTAGAATGTCTGCAAACTCTACTGTGCATCTTTGTAACACCAAAAGCACATATGACTGCTACCATCATTTCGCCCTTTCACCCAGAGCTCTTATTTCGCCCTTTCACCCGGATCTCTCATTTCGCCCTTTCACCCAGATCTCTCATTTCGCCATTCACCCAGAGCTCTCATTTTGCCCTTTCACCCACTTTGGAGAAGCATAACTTCTTCTACCATTCCTAGTGTTCTCACAAACCCCAACACAACCTAGCATGAAGCTGTTCATCCAACCTATGAACTACACCCTTGACGACTGGTGCGATTCCTCTAGAGGTGCAACACACTAACCGATTTGACCCGACTAGATGCGCCACACGAGGTCGGAACGCACATGATGGGGTTTTTGCTTTTGAAATTTATAAACCTAAACTAACACACCTACGTCTACTAAAACAACTACACCCGCAAGCGCATGGGGTCGTGTCGTAGTATAGGAAGGTGGCAAGTATATGGTCGATCCACAGGGAAAAGAGGGGGCGCTAGAGCTAGGTTAGTTTGGCTAGGTTCCTACTGTGGAGACTAGGGTTAAGGGTTTAAAGGTGATTTGATTTTTACACTACTATGAACAAATGAGGAATTAAAGGCAAGAATGAAATCTATGTTAACCCTCGTTAGATTAAGACTAAGCAAGCAAGGAAAGACTAAGCTAGGTATGAAAAGGCAAATTACACTAGGACAAGCAAGAAAGAAGCAAAACAAAAATTGAAGAGCTACACTAGGCAACAACAAGACAAGAGAAAAGCAAGAAGCTAACTAAGCAGGTAAAGAGCTAACTAAGCTAAGCAAGCACAAAACTAGGGTTTTAAGCAATAAAGAGATGTGTGGGTTGTTTAGGGGTAAGAACTTATCACTTAAGTTGGGGGTGACATATGAACATTATGATTTCATTTTTATTATCCAAACCAAATAACAAGTTAGAGTCTAATGAATTAACCTAATCTACTAGCTGGCCATGGATATGCTAGGTTGTGCATAGGGGAACTAGTCCCTAACACCCCCTACTACCCTTACGAGGCTCAATTGGGTTAGGGATTAGGTACAATTCAATTAGAGTCTAATCAAGTCTAGGTTTCTAGATTAGACATTCCTAGGGCAATTAGAGGCCGAGGATAGTAATGGGGAGTTGAAATTAGGGCTTTGGACCCGCATTCCCCCACATTCTAGCCTTGAGAAGGCTCCATGCTAATTGCACTAGAATTATCCAATCTAACTACTTAGATCTCTCACTTAGGTTTAGGGAGATTGATTAGGATGTAGGAAGATGGGAGGCAGCCTAGGGATCCAAGAATTGGACCTAGGGGCAAATCCCAAAATTCACACATATAAGCAATTTGCCTTAATTCCTAGGTGATTCCACACACAAACCAACAAGCAATCCATGGAGAATGAGATGCAAATAAAATATAATCATTAACAAATGGAATTACAACATTTACATGTCATTTCCCCCCAACATGGTATCATAGTAACATAATTTCCCCCAAACAGCCCACCCATAGGGGCCTAGCTACTCATAGAAATGGAAAATACAAAAAGAGAGAAGAAAGAGGTAGAAGAAGCCATGGAGCTCGGTGTAGATGAAGCAATCCTCCTCTCCAGCAGCTGCAGGACGTCCTCCTCCCGTCTCCAAGGATGAAATGATGAAAGGAAGTGGATGGAAGGCTTAGATATGGGGGGTTATGTGGTGGAAATGGTGAAATGGAGTGGATTTGAGGTGGATACGGAGTGGAATGGAGTGGGTGGTGATTTGGGGAGCTAGGAAGGGGTAGAAGGTAGCTAGCTTCATGACCCGGCCACCACCTTGGTATATATAGGTGTGGGGAGGAAGCACTAGGTCAAGTAGGGGCAAAATGGGCAAAATAGTGAAAACTAGGTGAGTTTTGTGAGTAGCACGGCCGTGGTGGGTCACCGCGGTCGTGGTGGGTAGGGTAGGCCACGGCCGTGGTATATGGGCACGGTCGTGGGAATTAAAATGGCTAAATGTCAGGTTGGTGGGTGAAAAGGCCACGGTCATGGTGGGTTGAGGGTAGCACGGTCGTGTTGCGTAGCACGGCCGTGGTGGGATCTGATACCACGGCCGTGTTGCATGGCACGGCCGTGGTGGGAGATGGTAGCACGGCCATGCTGCATGGCACGGCCGTGGTGGGTGATGGCAGCACGGTCGTGCTGCGTCGCACGACCTTGGTGGGTGGTCGCAGCACGACCGTGCTGCGTGGCACGACCGTGGTAGAGTATGCTCTACAGCTGCTTCAAAATTGAGATTTTTCTTGTGATTTCTTCATTTGCAGCACGACCGTTCTGTGTTACCATGGCCGTGATGGGGGCTTTTCTTGCACTTTTAGCTTCAAACTTTGTTATCCATGGACTTCTTTGCTTAAGCTTGACTCTTGGCCACTAGGGGTAGGTTGGGGGAGCTCTGGGGCCTTCTTTGGGCACCTCCATCTCTCTCGTCCATCCAAGTGTGGTCCAAGTACCTGAAAAACATGCAAATAATGTCCATAAGTGCATTTTACACAAATATGCATATTAAGGGAAATAACATGTAATCTAATAGGTATAGATGTGATTGAAATGCAAAATGCCACAAGATGAAGCCCTAAAATAGGGTTGAATCACCACCCCAAACTTGAAAATGCTTGTCCTCAAGTATGCTCCAACTGAATCTCTCTACAAATCTTCCACAAATAAGAAATGACATATGCAATGTAAAAGATGATTGTTGTTGAATGGGATCAAAGATGACAATGTGTATGCATTTCACCTCTCTCCTCTCCTACTTTCACAATCCAACCATGAAAAGAGCACAAAGCATATGAACTTCAAATATAGCGCATAGAATACACAAGTTAACCATACTTCTTCCATAAAGTTCCGGGTAAACCGTTTCATGATGGTGTTAATCAATGATGACTAGGAGTGTTGTTTCACATTTATGCATTTAGTCTTATATTTCAAATCATACCAAATGACCCACGTGGCTGCGGAAAAAGGCAAAGTGAGCTAAGTTTGATGCTTCTTAGCTTAATGGGTATGAAAGTGGAAGAAAGGGTTGCGGTAAGATTTTTGGAGTGTTTTTACACACTCATCTTTTCTTTATTTGAATGCTCTTAAACAGGAGCATCCTTTTATTTTATTTTTGCATTTTTTCCTTTGCCCTAGGGGTAGGTAGGGAATATGGTGATGGGAGTGAAGCGGTGAGATGTAGATGTGGCCACCCCAAACTTTTAGAGGTGGCCACGGCTAATATGTGCACTTTGGCATCCTTTCATGAGGCGGAGGGGTAAGAAGATGGTGAGTGAAAAGTTGGGTCAAAGAGGGGTCATAGGTATGATTCTCCACATAAGACATCCTGCATGAAAATTAATCCAATACTTCATCCTAGATATCACACCACATGAATGAACACGATGAAATTGATATATCAAACAAGTGATTCCACAAGCACTAAGCGTTCAAAGCTTGCTCAACTTCACAATTCAGCCAAATCAATCACAATCATAAGAGAGGTGATGCACATGTAAAAAGTCAAACATTGATACCACTTAGCAATAATTCATGACATTTCACTTGCATTTGTCAAAGGTCATCATTTTCACTCAAAACAGTAGAGATTGGGTCAAAACACACTTTTTAGACAAGAAATCTCAATTTTGGGCAAAATTGGCCAAAATGGTGCCAAGTTACCTCCAATCACATCTAAACCTATATTATTGAACTTAAAACAGCAAACAAGCAAATCCTAGCTAAAACATGCAAAAATTACCAAAAATCTACATAATATGCAATGCATGGCAAAAAGAGAAATTTTTTTGAAAATTACGCAAAAATAGTAAGAATGTAAACTACATGGTATGCAAGGATGCAAAGCATAAAAGATGACTAAGATAGATACCAAAAACAAGAAAACAAAAGTGGATGTGGCAGGTGAAATGTAAAGTGAAACTAGGGCATACCTGCCCTACCACCCCAAACTTTTTGAATCATGATGTCCTCAACATGATCCTAGAGTTTAGGATGATAGGGTAGACAATCATGGCTCTCTAGAGGCTCTGGAAGTGTTCCTCCCTGTGGTGGAGGATATGCGTAGTAGTTGTCGCACTAATCTATCTTCAGTGGATGAAATTGGTCTGCAGCACGGCTGTGGTGGATTCAAGTTGCACGGTCGTGCTGCCTGGCACGACCGTGGTTCAGTCCTTTGGCAACTTTTCTCAATTTTGCTTCTGAATCTAGGGACTTGGTGTGTTTTTCATGCAAATGACCACGGTCATATTGATGTGCCACGGCCGTGGTGGTCCCTGTAGCTGCTACTCTCAAAATGAGGAACATCAAACACTCAAAAACTTGACCCAAAGTGATTTTTCTTTGAATCCTTCTCTCAATTGTACTCAAATTTCCTTCATTTCACCCTGTTACCACCTGCACATCTTAAAACTAGACAAAAACTATTAAACACAAGTGTGTGTGTGTTTTCTTGGAAAGTGTAAAAACAGAGCAATTGTATCAAAAAGTGAAGGTTGGGTCAAAATTTCCCAAACCTATGTGGGTTGCCTCCCATAAGCGCTAAGTTGCATGCCTTTAGCCAGGCTTCTTGTTCTTTCACCATCAACCATTGTCCAAAAACAAAATGTTTGCGCCCCCATCATAGGCAATCCTCTGAAATGCTTTCCTTGATTGATCTTCCTCCCAATGGTCATGCAAGCTTCTTGAGTGCTTCTCAACAATTTCCTCTCCTTGGGGATCATCATCATAGATCTTAATCAACCTTAAAACCTTCAGTAATCTCATGCCATAGTTTCTCTCTCTCTTAAGAAATGGGTCTTCATAGGCATCAAAGAGGGGGGGTTCAATCATATGGGATACTTGCAAACAAGGACTTTCTGGCAAGGGATCTTCACTAAGATCTTTGTCAACTTGATTCCCTCCCTTGATAATCTTCTCAACAACCTTGTCACACCCCATGATTGAAACCATATACATTTGCTCATAGGAAGTAGGGGGAGCATGTGATAGTTGTGGTGGTGGCATTGTTGTTAATGGCCTTGGGAATTGAGGTGGAGAAGGGAATTGAGGTTGGAAGGTGAAATGGTGGGAAGGTTGTGGCGATGGAGGTGGTGGTAGTGTGTAAGGCTTAGGATAGCCTTGGAGGTAGGGTAGTGGAGGAGGGAATTGAGGTTGGAAAGTGAAGTGGTGGGAAGGTTGTGGCAATGGAGGTGGTGGAGGTGTGTAAGGCTTAGGATAGCCTTGGAGGTAGGGTGGTGGAGGAAATGGATGGGTTTGTACATTTTGGCCTTCCATCTTGTCTTCTCCGAGTGGCTTGTCACATGCACAAGGCACAACCAAACAAAAGAAAGCAAGTTAGAAAACCAATATACACAAAGAATGCAAAGAGTAATGAATAAAGAATAGCAATGATGAGGGCAGTAGGAAAAGTCAAAGCAAAACTAACTATCTAGGTCGAGCGCCTCTAATCCCTGGAAATGGCGCCAGAAAGCTTGGTGTTTTTCCGCTAGAGGTGCAACAAACTAACTGATTTGACCTGACTAGATGCGCCCCACGAGGTCAGAAAGCACGTGATGGGGTTTTTGCTTTCAAAATTTATAAACCTAAACTAACACACCTACGTCTACTAAAACAACTACACCCGCAAGCGCATGGGGTCGTGTCGTAGTATAAGAAGGTGGCAAGTATAAGGTCGATCCATAGGGAAAAGAGGGGGCGCTAGAGCTAGGTTAGTTTGGTTAGGTTCCTACTAGAGAGACTAGGGTTAAGGGTTTAAAGGTGATTTGATTGTTAAACTACTATGAACAAATGAGGAATTAAAGGAAAAAATGAAATCTATGTTAACCCTAGGTTAGATTAAGACTAAGAAAGTAAGGAAAGACTAAGATAGGTATGAAAAGGCAAACTATACTAGGACAAGAAACAAAGAAGCAAAAGAGAAATTAAATAGCTACACTAGGCATGAACAAGACAAGAGAAAAGAAAGAAGCTAACTAAGCAGGTAAAGAGCTAACCAAGCTAAGCAAGCACAAAACTAGGGTTTTAAGCAATAAAGAGATGTGTGGGCTGTTTAGGGGTATGAACTTATCACTTAAGTTGGGGGTGAAATATGAACATTATGATTTCATTTAGATTATCCAAACCAAACAACAAGTTAGAGTCTAATGAATTAACCTAAGCTACTAACTGGCCATGGATATGCTAGGTTGTGCATAGGGGAACTAGTCCCTAACACCCCCTACTACCCTTACGAGGCTCAATTGGGTTAGGGATTAGGTACAATTCAATTAGAGTCTAATCAAGTCTAGGTTTCTAGATTAGACATTCCTAGGGCAATTAGGGGTCGAGGGTAGTAATGGGGAGTTGAAATTAGGGCTTTGGACCCGCATTCCCCCACATTCTAGCCTTGAGAAGGCTCCATGCTAATTGTACTAGAATTATCCAATCTAGCTACTTAGATCTCTCACTTAGGTTTAGGAAGATTGATTAGGACGTAGGAAGATGGGAGGCAGCCTAGGGATCCAAGAATTGGACCTAGGGGAAAATCCCAAAATTCACACATATCACCAATTTGCCTAAATTCCTAGGTGATTCCACACACAAACCAATAAGAAATCCATGGAGAATGAGATGCAAATAGAATATAATCATTAAAAAATGGAATTACAACATTTACATGTCATTTCCCCCAACATGGTATCAAAGTAACATAATTTCCCCCAAACAGCCCACCCACAGGGGCCTAGCTACTCATAGAAATGGAAAATAGAAAAAGAGAGAAGAAAGAGGTAGAAGAAGCCATGGAGCTCAGTGTATATGAAGCAATCCTCCTCTCCAACAGCTGCAGGACGTCCTCCTCCCTTCTCCAAGGATGAAATGATGTGGAATGATGAAAGGAAGTGGATGGAAGGCTTAGATATGGGGGGTTATGTGGTGGAAATGGTGAAATGGAGTGGATTTGAGGTGTATATGGAGTGGAATGGAGTGGGTTGTGATTTGGGGAGCTAGGAAGGGGTAGAAGGTAGCTAGCTCCATTCCTTAGCTGCCACCTAGGTATATATATGTGTGGGGAGGAAGCACTAGGTCAAGTAGGGGCAAAATGGGCAAAATAGTGAAAACTAGGTGAGTTTTGTGAGTAGCACGGCCGTGGTGGGTCACCACGGTCATGGTGGGTAGGGTAGGCCACGGACGTGGTATATGGGCACGGTCGTGGGAATTTAAATGGATAAATGTCAGGTTGGTGGTCAAATTTGGGCTGAAAAGGCCACGGCCGTGGTGGTCACCACGGTCGAGGGTAGCACGGTCGTGCTGCGTGGCACAGCCGTGGTGGGATCTGGTAGCACAGCCATGCTGCGTGGCACGGTGGTGGTGGGAGATGGTAGCAAGGTCGTGTTGTGTGGCACGACCGTGGTCGGTGATGGTAGCACGGTCGTGCTGTGTCGCACAGCCGTGGTGGGTGGTCGCAGCACGACCGTGCTGCGTGGCACGACCGTGGTAGAGTATGCTCTGCAGCTGCTTCAAAATTGAGATTTTTCTTGTGATTTCTTCATTTGCAGCATGACCGTTCTGTGTTACCACGACTGTGTTGGGGGATTTGCTTGCACTTTGAGCTTCAAACTTCGTTATCCATGGACTTCTTTGCTTAAGCTTGACTCTTGGCCACTAGGGGTAGGTTGGGGGAGCTCTGGGGCCTTCTTTGGGCCCCTCCATCTCTCTCGTCCATCCAAGTGTGGTCCAAGTACCTGAAAAAACATGCAAATAATGTCCATAAGTGCATTTTACACAAATATGTATATTAAGGGAAATAACATGTAATCTAATAGGTATAGATGTGATTGAAATGCAAAATGCCACAAGATGAAGCCCTAAAATAGGGTTGAATCAACGACACAACTATGGAATCCATTCAACTTCCTATAGAATGGAAATATCTCCATTTTCACATTAAACCAAGCAACACCACCTTCCGTATCGGAAACCAGTCATTTCATATCAACCTTGTTAAAAATAAAAAAGGATCACTTTCCACTGGTAGCGGCAGGAAAAGGATGATCACACAGCTCAAGCTTCGCATAAATTGGATCATCTTCCTTAGGCCAACCAATCACCAGACTATCACAACATGGATCACAGATTCTTTCTTAGAAACACCAACCGAACTAATTCTACTCTTCAGAATGGCTGGTGAATCTAGAACGGACGACTCTGCAGATAAGCTGTTTGTTACGGAGAAATACCAAGCACCGTCGGGTTCATGGGTGAATCCTTTGCAAGTTGACTCATCTACGACAGTTGACACCACAACATCTATGGAAGACACTGCTTCTTCTTCTTCTTTCCAGCCTTCCGATCATAAATAGGTATGCATTGCCGCCCTTTACTCCTTGATTTTTGGTCGATAATCTTCCCCATCACCGCCTATACAGTCTACTCCTCCTAGAGATTTTTACTTCACAGAGCTATATATTGTCTGATTTGATCCTGGTTCTTAAGTGTTTTTTGGTTTTGACTGGCTGTTCCTTCTATGAACCAGTGTGCTGGTGCTGACCCGTTGCACTAGAGATCAAGAAGATACCAAAGAAGGAGTAGGTGACAAGTAGAATGAAGAAAAATCAGAAGATGGTGTGCCAAGTCTGAATGCATGGCTTATGTCAGATTAAAAAGAACTCTTAGATAAAAAAATGTAGTACCACAATGTGAAGTGTATGTTACAGAATTTGAAGTAAAATATGCAACCAGTATTGTGTGTATATGATTATGGTTATGGCTTGTTACTTTTTGTTTGACATTTGAACCTATGGGTTCATCAGTTATATGTGTATAGGTTATGTTTTGTTGCTTTGTGTTTGGCATTTGGACCTATGAGTTTCATCTTAGTTGAATGTTCTTATAACTTTAGCTAGCTTTTGTTTCTTAGTGGATAATGATTGTGATTAGTAGGTGCTCATTGCAAGTGTGGAGTAACTCTCTTCCGAACTGAAAAGTAAATATGTAAAATGAAAAGTTGAAAAGGAAAGTAACTAGATGAACTAACAAGTAACTATATCAACATGAAAGTAACTATCTGGATCAAAAAGTAACTGCTATACATCAAACAGTAACTTTGATCCAAGAAAAGTAAAGTAGTGTTACACATTGTAACAGGAAGTGATTCTTCAGTGCGGTCGTTTTTCAGTAAAAAGCATCATATCTCCCAGACATGCCCGTTCTTCAGTGCGGTCGTGGTATTATCAAGGATGATGATAACAAAGATTTGTATTTATATTTATAAAGTAATTCTATTGACCTTTAAGTAATTATATAAACTATAAAGTAACAGGAACAGATAAAAAGTAACTGGTGCACACAAAACGTTTGATTTAGATAAAAATAGTAACTCTAAGGTGCAAAAAGTAACCTTCAAAAATATAAGTAAGTTAGTGATTAAGTATAGGAGAATGACCCTAATCTTAAGCAAGGATTAATTTTTATCAAAAAGGAATTCTGAAGTATGATGCTAATATAAAGGAAATATGAGACTAATTAAGAAATACATATATAACATAAAATGGAAAAACATATCACATAGCAAACAAATTTTGGATGATCTTTATAAAAGATTTAAATTTGATACAATTGAAGCTACATATAAAAGAGTAGCAATAAAACTAAAGTATAATCAAATATCAATTACAACTGTTACACAGTACATCTTGGCCATTACAATTACATCAGAATTTGACATGACTCACACACTAAAGAATAGGATACCATTATAGTAAAACTAGTGAATAAATCAACTTCAATAACAACATTGTCGGCAGTAGCAGAAAATTCGCAGCTTCAGGAAGCACAACAGGAAGCCCACAACAGACCACAACAGCAGTAGCATCAAATCCGCAACTTCAGTAAGCCATAAAAAAATGAAGCCCACAGCAGACCACGACAGTAGTAACAGCAGTACCAACAACATTCGATCAGAAAGAGCAAGGAGCACCATTACAGATCAACCAAGAGAAGAAAACTTATCAAGTCAGGAACACCACGATTCACAAAAAGTAACTTTGTCAATATAAAAAGTAATCATGAGAATATCAAAATAACTATGTGAAATAAAAAAATAGAAGAAGAAGCTAAATTCAAACACACACCTATTTCTTCAATGGGTAGTTTCTGCTGTCATGGTTAACACCATATTGTAAACAATTCTTACACTGTCTCATTTTAGATTGAGAAATTTCAACTCCAGATTTAAACCGCACATCAGTAGATCTAGGTCTACCTTTAGTTTTACAAACACTGGGAATATGGACCTTGACAGCAGAAGAAGAAGTTTTATTCGAACCAGTTACACCAACATCAGCAACATCTAATTCTAACAGCTCCTTTCGCAAAGCAATGAGTTTTTAAGACACATATCTATAGCATTGTTCCTACATGCTATATTAACAATTGAATTGCAAGCATATACCAACTGCAGTCTCTTCCCAGTGGATAGCTGCATGATAGATGATTTTCCGAAAAATAAAGGATGATCTTTATATCCTTTAGTCCACCTCTTCAATATATATGGCTCAGGAAGAGTGCAAAAATCACGACTCTTTAGATAAGCATGTATGTGTCTACATGGAATTCCTTTGAATTCTAACATGAAACAATTGCATGATACCATACAAGTGGATGAGTCTTTCTTCAAAAGATGAGGAGAACAAGAACCACCAAGACGATATACCTCAAACACAACATCATCAAAAGTTTCCTTTACATTATACACCATACTTTGATGAACTTCAGCTTGAAAGATCTTAAAAATAGCCTTGGTGTATATACCTCTCATTTGCTCCTCCAAAGGCCACACTGATGACAAAGGAAGATTGTTGTAATCATCATCAAAATATTTGAAATTTTCAATCTCCTGCACATGAGAGTAAGCAGTCTCTAAGCAACATACAAGTTCAAAAAGCATTTTCCTACTGTTGACATGACTTCGAATGAAAGCATTCAAGCTCTCACTTCTTTGTGTTGTCCTCATACCAGCAAAGAAAGAATCATGTATAAAACATGGAACCCAATCCCACCTCATATCATACATATTAGAAAGCCAACTAATATATAATAGGTCATTCTCTTAAACTATAGAATTCCAACTCTCTTCAAATGTGTCTGTATCGTCTGTGTTCCATACACAATCATTCAAAGAGCTAATGATCCGATCCTTATTTGGAACACTGCCAAGCTTAGATGGAAGCTTTCGTAGGATGTGCCAGCTATAGAAACGATGCTTACAATTTGGAAAAATAGTAATGATGGAAGCATTCATAGTCGGGTCTTGGTCAGTTATAATGGAAACTGGCTCTTTGCCAAAACAAAGTAAGTATTTCTTGAAAACCCAAACAAAAGAGTCATACTTCTCATCAACCAATAGAGCTGAAGCAAACAACAATGTCTTGTGATGGTGATCCACACCACCAAACATTCCAAAAACCATGGAATACTTGTTGGTACGGTAAGTGGTGTCAAATACAATAGCATCTCCAAATAATGCACAGTCATCAATAAAAACTGGATCAGACCAAAACAAATGTGTCAAGCAACCATCAGAAGCATTTTGATAAGAGTGAAAGAATTTAGAATCTAAAACCTTCAAGCTTGAAAAACGATCCAAAACCATGTCCACATCATATAAAGATGACTCCTTCCTCTTGCTACTGAGATGTCCGTGAGCTTGTCTACTTGTAAATGTCAAGTTTTCATAACCACTAGACTCAGTTGCTATCAATGCAAGTTGTCTGGAGATAGGTATATTTGCTTGACTCATAGAAGAAAGCATCTCTTTTTGAGTTTGGTCAAGAGATGAATTACACTTCAAGTAGCACAAGTGAGAATCATCGACAAGATCATGATTGTGTTCATCAACAAAAGTAGTAACAAACCATATAGATGAAGACTTATCTAGTATAAATCAGATCATTGCTTTATAACTACACCTTTTCACAGAACGTTTGTGCTTCTTAGATAACTTCTCATGTAAGTCACCAACATTGTCGCACACAGGTCTCAAAAGACCTTTAGATATCTTAGAACAACTACTCTGACCTTGCATATCACATACCAAATCTTTAGCAAGCAAGATCTTAGTACCTCGTTCATAACGATTATCATCTTTCCTAACATTAAACACAATCAAACCAGCACACCTATAGTAAAACGATATGCCATCATCTAAACTTCCAAATTGTAATCCAATTCTAGGGACATCAACTGAGGACATAGTATCAGCAGCAACAGATGAAGAAGAATGAACATTATCATCGTCAATGTCAATAATAGCATTAGCAGCATCAGTATCAAGATTAGCATCCATTGCAGAGATCGAAAAGTAACTCTGTAAACAAAATAGTAACTATATAAATATAAAAGTAACTAATACAGCATGAAAAGTAACTACAACAAATAGATCATAGAAAAGGAACTACAAAATAAAATAGGTAGTACGACTGTGTTACTACTAATTAAATAGACAAATACATATACATTGAAAAATACTAAAAAAACTTCATTTAAAAACATATAGCACGAAAAGAAGGGAAATAGAAGGGATTATACTTAGCAGAGAATCAACTTCTCAACATAGAATTTGGTATCAGGTTGTAAACCGGAATTCAAAAACACACATACTTCTTCAATGTGGGTTGCTGGTCAGCTGCTGGTGGGGCAAGACAGTTTTTAGCTTTGAGAACTTTTACCCCTATCCTGCCAATAAGGCATTTCAGGAGGGAGCCTACTAGTCGATTGTCGGATACATCCACAGACTCGAGCACCTAGTCACATGTGACCACAGCCACACTACTGGATGTTCCACTGAATTTATGTGTAGTAATGAATGTGATTACCTCCAAGGGTCGTCGTCGTTGAGCTACCTTGGTTCTTCAAGTTCTTCTTCTACAGAACCCATCCCTTGCTCTCTGAATCCTCAGTCCCTGTCCCGTGTGACAAAAGTGAAGACTGCTATGCTGCCGATGACTCTGACGATGACGCAGATGAGCTTCCCATGGTTTCCTCCCTTGTGCTCTGCTTCCCTGCCGTTGGCTTCAATTTTAGCGGTCTGACGGTGGAAGACAGGAAACTGGGGATTTCAAATTAATTACAAATACTTCCACCACATCAAGGAGACAAGTAGCGTATCTACAGTACCCGCGCGGGCAATAAAAAAACTGCTTATATATATATATATATATATATATATATATATATATATATATATATATATATATATATATATGTGTATATATATGGGCGTTCATTCATTGTCCGCGTAGGTAGCTTGGAATTTCACTACCCGACAGCCAAAAAAGTAACTCTTCTGGCCACAAAAGTAACCTTGCTGTAAAAAAAGTAACTATGGTGATAAGAAAGTAACTACACGACTAAAAGAGTAACTCTATACAAAATATACAACAGATATATATAAGGATGGGTTTTTTTATTTTGGTGGGGAAAATGATATTATTTTTGGATGAAAGTTTTTTGGGAGCTAGATAAAATGCTCCTCTGCAATTGCGAATTTTTTTTCTTCAAAAAAAGTGGTCAGAAGGGTGGGCGGGTAGCTACCTGCACGGGCAATAAAGATGGGCCCTATATATATATATATATATATATATATATATATATATATATATATATATATATATATACATATATATGTATGTATCTATATATATATGTATGTATATGTATATATATATATATATATACATACATATATACACACACATATATATATATGTATGTATGTATATATATGTATGTATATATATATATATATATATATATATAGAGAGAGAGAGAGAGAGAGAGAGATAGAGAGAGAGAGAGAGTTAGGCTAAAATACACTCGAGTGTATTCAGAGCAGAATACACTCAAGTCATTTTTCATGATGCAATATTTTTTTTTAAATCTAATCCATTGATCTTCTTAAACATCTTGTGAATATATACAAAATTTGAGCACATTTGGATGTTTATAGGTCATGTTATAAAGACCGTAAAAATTATGCATTATAAATTAGTTTTATGCATCGATTTTGTTGCCCTCGTATGAGTGACTTACACTCATCCAAATGGGCTCAAAATTTTTATGTGGCCTAATTATAGTATGATAGTGAAGATCAATGGTTTACATTTTACAAAAAAAATAGTCTTGATATGCAAACACACTTGAGTGTATTCATGCGATCTGTACACTCGAGTGTATTTTATCCTGACTCTCTCTCTCTCTCTCTCTCTCTATATATATATATATATATATATATATATATAGAGAGAGAGAGAGAGAGAGAGAGATAGAGAGAGAGAGAGAGAGTCAGCCTAGTGTACACTCGAGTGTACCGGAGGCGTTGTACACCTCAGTTGTTTTTAAAGATGCACTAACTTTTTGAAAAATCTAAACCATTGATCTTCTTAAATATCTTAAGAACATACTATATAATAAATTTCAGCTCATTTGGACACTTATAGGTCGTGCATCTAAAGGAGGTAAAAATCATGCATTTCAAATTAGTTTTGTACGTCAATTTTGTTGTCCTTGGATGAGTGACTTACACTCATCAAAATGAGCTCAAATTTTGTATGTGGCCTATTATTATTATAACCATGAATATCAATGGACTAGATTTTGGAAAAACATGGTCTAGATAGGCGAACACCATTGAGGTGTACGACGTGATCTGTGCACTCGAGTGTATTCTAACCTGACTCTCTCTCTCTCTCTCTCTCTCTCTCTCTATATATATATATATATATATATATATATATATATATATATATATATATATATATATATATATATATATATATATATATGAAAATATATCTAGAGGCAAGACAAAAATTTACATTGTATCCAAACATGTATACGCAAGTTAGTAATGCACTATGAAAGAATTAGAAATAGTTTTTGAGTAAGAGTGTGAAGAGAATCACAAAATACCACTTTTGACTCAAAAACCATATGCATAGTGCACACTAACTTGACAAAAACAAGTTAATATTGGTTATAAGAAAAGAAAACCTTTACCTTTGTCCTTACCATTCCTTTTCCACTTGTTTCCACAACATACACATCTCACCTTTCTTCATACGGATTAAGAAGTCAATTCAATTCAAATAGCTCATGTCAATCCTTTAGCAAGTGGCATGCAAGAAGAAAGATGAAATGGTCCCCAATCATATTTTTGGGTCCAGAGGGATTAGCTTAACAACGCAAATCCTAGTGCTTTTGGGTGCTTTCTTAAAAGTTCAACAATTAGAATAATGACCAAAATCATTGCAATAGTTGCATGTGCCCATAGACTTAGAACTGGAGGATTATCCATGGAAGATTTGAGGTCCTTTACTTTTATTGTTCTGTTGCCTACCATCATACCCTAAACCATGTCTAGCGATTTTTTTAGTAGTATGGTGTAGGATATCATTAAGATTCTTTTTACCAACTAAGAATATTTATAAGGAATATCTCAAACTATCATTATCATGCATAAGAGAAGCAATAGTAGAAGACAATGTACTAGTTTATTATGTAACATTCCTATCTACACCTCAAGAACATGGTCATCTTTTCACTAAAGTATCAGTTCTTATTGATTCCCTTCCCGGTCCCCCTTTCATTCTCATGTCTACTACACCCAAAGTTATCTCTTCACCTTCATCATCCCATTCTACCCCTGAAGTTGTTTCTTCAACTACACATGGATCTGAAATTACTTTTCTAGCACATGACCCTACAACTTCCATCTCTTCATCAACAACTTCTCATTCTAACCTTCCACCTCCTCATCCCATGATTACCAGGACCAAGGTTGTCATATTCAATCCAAATTCAAGATATGATATGTTTGTGTTGAAGATACATTTAATTCCAAAGACAATAAAAACAATTATTAAACATGTTGGTTAGTGAAAAGCAATGGAATAAGAACTTCGACTCTTGCTAAAGACAACACTTGAACTTTGGTTCTCACGATCTAGTTGTCTTTGAATGGGTTTATAAGATAGAGATTAAGGCTGATGGTAGTCTAGAATGATTAAAGGCTTGTCTAGTAGAATGAGGATACACTTAAGAAGTTGATGTATACTATGTTGAGATGTTTTCTCATGTGTCAAAACACCAACGATAAATATTGTCATCACTCTTGTTGTCACTTATGGTTGGAATCATCGTCAAATTTATATTTACAATGCTTTCTTGAATGGTGACCTCTATGAGTTAGTTTATATGGAGTGTCCTCCTGGGTACAAAGATGTCTTTTATTCTGATGATGTGTCCAATCTTTATAAAGCTTTGTATTAGCTTAAGTAGGCACCACGTCTTTGGTTTGATAAGCTTAGTAATTTTCTTGGCTCCTATGGCTTTGTCTCTAGTATTGCAGATCCTTCTCTATTTTTTTTCTAAATGCTTAAAATATCATTTACTTATTTCTCTATGTGGATGATATAATAATAACTAGCAATCAAACTCAGTTATTGAATGGGTTTATTTTGAGATTATCTCAACAATTCAACCTGCATGACTCAAAAGTTGTTCGCTATTTTTTGATAATCCAGTTACAAATATCATCTTCTAGATGTTTAATGAGTCAAGAGTAATACATCGTGGATGTGCTTGAGCAAGTTCACATGATGGATTGTAAACCAATTCATACTCCTAATCCCCAAAATTTCAAGCAATCTCCTCTGATGTATTGTTCTCTGAACTAAGTATGTCGGAATAGTCTATATTGATAGACAGGTAAATATAACGATGAAGGTGGCCCATGGAGAACCACCCTTACAAGGGACCCCGAGGTGCAAGAGGCACCGGGTCGAACAGGCTCATGGCGAGCCTCAAACAGAAAACCCATGAAAATAGGACACTCCACACACCTGGTAACCAAGGTGTGGGGTGCGTCCTGCCATCCATGTATAACTACAAAAGGGGATGTGTATACGGTGGTAACTCTACAAAAATCCCGACTAAGCCCATGGGCTCTGTACAGAATCTAAACAACAAACAGCTAGTAAGTAAAGGAGATCCCCCACATCCTGTTGATGTGGGCCGGAATAGTCGAGCTCCATCTGCGTATCTCAACGAGCCGTCATGTGGTTTTGACAACCAGGTCCCGGCACTCCGCAGAGCTTAGGGATTGCTGATTGTGTTGTCTCTCATTTCGCTATTTCCAGATGAAGTATGCCGAACACGTCCAAGCAGCAATGGCCAGCCACTTCCACCCCTTCCAGCCCCTGGTTTTGTCCTTTATAAAGCTGGCAGTTTCGGTGATGGTAGCATTCATAGGGACCCTCAGCCCGCACAGGCCCATGACATGCGTAAGGATGTGTTTGGAAAAGCGGCAGCAGAAGAAGATGTGCCGGACATCCTCCCTTTGTCTGCAGAATGTGCATCTATCGCTGGCCTCACTATTCCATTTGTGGATCCGGTCCGCTGTGGCAAGGGCCCCATGGAAGGCCCTAAATATCGTGAAGCTCTACCTGTGGATAAGAGTTCCAGCCCAAATGGTCTTGCCGACGACGCAGGGGGCTTGTTGGGGTTGGATAACTCTCCACAGGTTGTTGTTGGGGTTGGCGAGCTTGACATGGCCATGACTGGACTGGTCGAAAAGGTGGCTGTGTTCCACCCATGCCCTCTCACTCATCGATCCACTATAACAAGGCCTAATATCACATACGATGTAAACATTACTTGTCAAATTTATGGCTTCACCTATTGTGCTATAGTCAAGTGCATGCTTTGATACCTCAAAGGTTCTATAACTCTTGGGTAACATATTTAGTGGGCTTCCGATATTTCTGTAATAGGTTTTTGTGACTCTAATTGGCATGGGTGTCCTCTCACTCATCGATCCACTATTGGATTTGTTATTTTTCTTGGTAATACATGTTTCGTGGAGCTCTAAGAAACAAAGTATTGGTTCCAAGTCAAGTAACGAGGCCAAATATCGATCACTTGCATTTACCACCATTGACATCACTTAGATAGATCACCTTATTCGATTTAAGTGTTGTTCAGCTTACGCCTGCTACTATCTTTTGTTATAATAAAAGTAATATTCAACTAATTATTAATCCAATATTTCATGCTCGGACAAAGCATATAGATATTGGATTCATTTTATTCAAAAAAAAGTTGCTGAGCAAACCGTTCCACAACTTTGTTAGACCTTCTATTATCATAATGCACATTACATGCAGCTCTACTATCCGTCCCGATGATAATATCTCTAGGCTCCTCCATGAGTCATGACTGACTGCAGTTTGCAACCCCTGTACGATAGAGGGGTTGGGTGTGGAGGATATGTCCCGAGCTCCTCTTCGGAGACTGGGACAAGTGTCATGAATGATACAGTTCTTATCTGTTTGCCTACTTCCACAGGGCACGATGAATAAAATCTCTCAGATGGTTGGAAAAAAAAAGTTTTTGCTTTGTAGAGTGGGAGTTGCAGAAGATAAACAGTGGGCGCACTATTGTTCATTGGGTTCTCTCATATATATGGTGATTGTCACATACACCGTCGGTGTTAGGGTTATTAAATATCTAAGCAAACTGTGTCTCTTCAATAAAACAACCGTAATGTCAAGGTTATACGGAAGGAAAAAAGCACAAACTCCTTGTAGTACATCCCTCCAAAAACCTGCTCGATCCTCACTGTTAGCGATTCCCATTTCCGGTAAGCTTGCAGGAGGCTAGCTGTATATTGGCGATAGAGGACCTTGCGAAGTGATTGTCCTCCTTGGCGTCCAATAAACTAATGATTACAAAAATTACTGCCCCGCAAACCTTGTTTAACCTGTATTCATAACACCATGATCGTCATCGTTACCGTCAACCATGAGATGAGCAGCCTAACCGCTGCCCCAATCGCATGCAGCTAGCAGGCTGCGGGTGCCTCCTGTCCCAGTGCACGTTGATCCTTCATATTCCATATATCCAGAGATGAGGCGCCTGCATATGCAACAGAAGCAGGTAACATATGATCTAGATGTAGATGTTGCACGTACTTGAGCTGCTTTGACAGCTTGAAGTGGACAGCCGTTTAAAAAGAAAAAAAAAAACTATAATAGCACAGTTTGAAAAAAAAAATTCCGGATATAGCACATTTGTCAAAATAATTCCCAATATAGTCTATTTTTTGGTCAAAATACGCCATCCAAATTGGAGCTTTCCGCTGGAAATTAAAAAAACAAAACAAAAACGCCAAGTGAATTGGCGTTTTCACTTGACTTATGGTTAGGTAAAGGCGTCAATTCACTCATCGTTTTTGCCTTGTTTTTATTTTTTTTGTATTTTTTTCATATGTCATTGAAAGTTCCAATTTGAATGGTGTTTTCGCTAATTTTATCCGAAAAATGCTAATTTAAGTAGCATTTTTGAGTCTCAAAAGTGGACTATATTGGAAATTATTTTGACGGGGTGCTATATCCAGATTTTTTTTCTCAAACTGTGCTATTATGATTTTTTTTCCTTTAAAGAACCTCGTATGTTCTTTAGATCAGTTTTATCAGGGGTAAGTTTTACGTTCAACTGCCCAGCACATGCAGGAAAGAAAACGGGTTAATGCAGTGGCGGTGGCAAATGTTGTTTGAACTCAATCTCAAGAACGACCTAACCTAATCTGCGGACGGGTATTAAAGAATCAGTAGCTAGCTGCCAACTGATCAGCGTTGCAGTGCCCATACATTCATCCTAGGATATCACCAGCCGACACGAAGCCAGATCGACAACCACCAAACACTTTATGTTTTTTATCGTATTCTCCAACACTATAGCTTCCCTCAAGGAAACCCTTTTATGTTGGAGTTACGAGTAGGGAGAGGACGGTTTCCTGACATCAAACCAGAACTCGATCGCCTCGTCCTTAAAAATACAAGGCCGGAAAGGATCGGCTATCCTTGGGAGAGTACTACGAATGAAATCCAGCTATTGCTAATTTAAATATTCTATTCCTTCGTGGGCTGAAAGAGACTTAACAGGCCTGACGTCTGGGCCTGTAATAAATTTTGGGCTTGTCATGGCCTGTGACTGCATTGCACCGCAGACTGGCCAGTCTGGTTCGTTAGACTAAATGCTCGTATTCATCCTTCCCCCAAACTCATGCCAATAGTTCACATTTTGATAGTTCATCAGCCTTGAATCTTGTATACTCGACGTAAGAGAGCATTTTAAATCTGAAAACCTGACGTAGGATATCACCACACAGACTCACATTATACGTGCCTATATGTGTAGAAATTGTGATGCATGAGAGATAACAACCAATTGGATTGTTACCTTTGCGCCAGCGTACGGCATGTATGTGCTTGCTTCTAAAAATTGCACCGATTTATTTAATAACCTCATTCTGTTTGTCTTGGCGGTATTCACAAATGTTGTCTTTGCTTATCTTCTGAAAAAAAACATCATAAGTAATGTTATCCAGGGTCCACGCTATTATCTTATATTGTCTTTATCACCCATAAGAGACATGATAGTGACATCCTTAAGCAACCTCAGTCATGGACTCAACGTTACCAAGCTATTTTAATATACGGACCCCACTTTGCCACATGTAAAAGGGCTAAGGTTCTGCCTCATTTTGATGAGAAGTAGTTGGAGTTGTGATAAACTCGATCATGTATAACAACATCCAAATTTTCACCCTAAGCCTATTAACCGTGTGCAACTCGAAGCAAAGGTAGTAAAGTATGTGTTTGTTGTTACATAGGGCTCGAATTTTGTATTGAGTAAAACTTAACAAATTTGCCTTTTTGTGTGTTGTGATGCAAGGTTTCTAGCCCTCCCCAAATTTATAATAACTACATAAAAAAAATCAAAGTAGGGTTAGTACAACTAGAAGAGATACATTCTTCACTTTTCTGATTTTGGAAAGTGTCAAATCGACCACTAAATTGCGCTTATCACTCTACTTTAAAATTTTGTCAAATTTTCCGCTCAAAGCATGTGAAAGTTGAATGTACATAGATTTTATTTTCCCTTCCTATGTCGGTACTAATTTGAAATACTTACATCTTGGGTTTAAAGGGTAAATTAACCATGAAAATGTTTAAAAAAATCATGATAGTTTTTCTTAGATACATTATACCATAAAGTATATTAGGGGAAAATTGTAATAGTAACATTTTTAAAATAAAACATTTTTAAATGCTTAGAACTCTCAAATCTACCAGGATCATTTTGTTGGAATATCGAGCTATTTGTATAGTGTTATTATACACTTTATACTAGGCTAGTGGACCGAGTTTGATGATTATAGGACTTAGTCATGCTTTAGAAATTACAAAAAAAATCTAATAGAAAGAACAAGTTACAATAACCTGATATACAAGTGTAATTATATGTCCTGCAATTGGGTTTTATATGTCGATACATCTAGTCCATACAAAATTCTATCTTTGGCCAAATTATAGAAGGTGGGGTTCTTCCAACACTTTGCACCACACAGTCGATGAATTGGGTAATTCCAACTATTAGATTATCATATTGGTCCATGTGTCTTTCCCTTAGAAATAAGGAAACAACATGAAAAGATTCAGACTTTCATCTACTAAATTTTCATAATCTAGTCATTCTAAGATCATAAAACTTGGTAAGATTTTTTCATACAAACATACATACCTAATACAACCCCTCAATTCACTAAACTTATAAACACCCTATTAGCAAAGGGTAGAAATCACAACTTAAAGTTACAAAAGGAAGCCAACAAATCATATGCCTATATAAGAAATCAGTCACCTTTCTACAACCTTATATAGATATGCATATCTTAATTTTTGTTGAAAGAACTAATACCTCATCCCCGACTTTGTCACCGACCTATGAAACTCAACAAAGAGTATGAAACAATTTTTCCAACAAATTTCATTGGACATCATGAAAGCTTTCAAAGTGTATCCTAGTCCTAATTTTTTCATGTGTTCTTGTAATTATCTTCTCAACTCTTTTCATTTGAAGTTTGGGATCTTCGTTGGTCATCCATACCATATAACCCCTAGTGGTTGAAGGAGGAACAAAAGATTTTATATCTAGCATACTAGTTTGGATATAATGATTTTCTTTTATCCTATTTGGGATTCTATCCTATTTCATGCCATTGTGATTTATTTCCATGTTGACACCACTCTCTTTGACACCCATTAACCAATCTTATATTGAATCTTTCAGTCTTGAACTTCTAGTGACCTATTCAACCACCCTAGACCACATGTGACCACATCCTAATGTTCAAATGGTCTAATTGAATATAGGAAAGATGGTGGATATCTTAACTTAATGAGATTTTAGTCATGGTCTTAATTAAGATTTATGTTTCTTAATTAGAGAAAGAATTAAGAAATAAAGAAGAATATGCTCAAAGATCATACAATGAGAGAGTTGAGATGTTGGACATTTATTGGTCCACCTCAGCTAATGAGAATACGTAGGTTATGTGCTCTTTTTGTAATTGGGAATAAGAAGAAAAGGGTATTGGAGATCTAAATTTCTTGGGTTTAAGGGATCCCAGGCAAGATCTTGGGTGGCTAGTAAACAAAAAATAGAGATTTTAGGAAACTTATGTAACTAATATTATATTGGTGAGAACTTAGAAACCTCAAACATTTCAATCATTGTACCATTTAAAAGTGTTCTAAAGGAGGGATCTAGTGGTATAGTTTTTTACACTTTAGGTGTTTTCTTTTAGAGGCCTAATTAAAAATATAAGATAAGGGATCAATAGTAATATTTTGATTTACATGTATCTTTAGAGAACGAAGGCCTAAATAACAATCCATACTTCAAAGACAGAGATTCTCATCCATGAGGTAAGTGAGTCATTTCCAATAAGCATATACTAGCATATTGTTTTTCTTATTATGATACATGTATTCTTTATAAACACATGATTATGAATATACAAATTTATTCTTCTTTTTATTAGGAATATAATTTGTAAGTGAACAAGGGAAAATGATGTTAAATTTCCAATTTATGATTTATTTATGATGGTGATAAAGTCTCTAATGCATAATAAGAGACTAAATTTAATAATCGGTCTCCCCATGTGTAGGTGAAGTAGGCAATAGTAGTTATGATTTACCAAGCACTTAGGTATCCATGTTAATGTTTGCAGCATAGGAACCATAGATTGAAAGATACTAAAACTTCAGGTATTGTACAAATATTTCATTATCTAGTTTTTATAGTAGGTATCCATGTTAAGATATCATGAAAATTTCTAATTCTATGATTATGTTCTATGTTTAGTGATATGTTACACATAGATATTGTATGCACCTTTTTGTACATAGATAGGTATGGATTTACATAGGTGAGGAGCACCATAATAGATAAAATATGACAATAACTTGAGAATCTAGATCATGTAGTGTTGAGATGCCTTCTAAGCTTCTTCTCCATATTTGATATAGTATCTAAAATTATTTTTCCTTATTATTGTAAACATGTTTAGGCTTCATGTTTACGTGTACTTTTATGATAATGGTGTATCAGAAGTCTTTACTTTTAAACATGCATATAATTTCATTATTGCTCATTATTATTCAGCTTAAAGTATGGCCCAATAGTGCTAGCACGATGGTGTTCTCTAATGGCTATCTGTTGGTATGTATGCCCTGAGAGCCAATCATTAGATGATTGGTGGGATACATTAAGATTGATTTGATAAACATCAAAGGCAAGCTTCTAATTCTTTCTGGTTCAGTCATATGAGATAGTGATAGAATAGATTGAATGTCTAGAGAATGACAGTACTCAATGATGTATGCCTTCGGGTTGAGGACCTGAACGATGAGATCATATGGATGCTAAGAGTTTGTACATTCTTGTTATGTCCCTAGTCGGATGTCATTATGGAAGGTAGATAGACAGCAATGACACACAAGACTAGATTGTGGTGTTGGTTGATGACAGAATCTCATTAGTCATGATATAGAGATATCAAACCAAACACATAGGTACTTGTTAGAGAACAAGTGTACCGGACAGACCCACCGTGAGTTTGACACATGGAACCATGACATGGTAGTCACAGTCAGTACTCACAGTGATGGTGGTGAATGTGATTCATTGACCTGAAATCACTACACTCAACACATGTCATTGGGCACACTTTGACATCATCAAATGCAGTCCTGAAACATGGGTTGTTATAAAGGTGATGATTGGGTGGCTTTGACACATCGGGCTTTTGAGGGGTGAGTGATAGATATGGGATTTTTCCCTCCTGAGGGAGTTTGATATCCAAGGCCACTTGCTGAGTAGGATTGAAATAGGCGTGCGCATGCATGTGTGAATCAGTATGTGATATTGATGTCATACATATCTCGTTCAATCTACTCTGAGATCAAGAAAGAGAATGCACGTTGACAGGATGACTGTTCCATGCCTCGAGTTCATTCGGGATATCAGTGACAAAGGAATTATACATTCACTATAACACCATTCATGGATTGTAGGATTGAAAGTTGTTCTCCAACTTTCTATTTCACTTGGGTAGCACTGATGTGTGACTAGGCACCGCTTTTTGCTTGTGAAGTCATAAGTGTTATGGACTTTCACTGCCAACGTGAAAAGGACATGTAGGGTCACACACATAGGATTTAACCTGGAAGAGGAGTTTTGTCCACAAACAATGTTTAGATTGATTACTAAAGGAGTTTAGTAGTTCAATTAAACACTCAATTAATTGATAGCTCAAAATCATAGTGTTCAAGGTGTTGGACTGATTGATTAGAGTATCAGATTGATTGAAACTGCAATTGACTGATTTTGCACAATCTGCACTCCCAACCGATCAGCTCATGAGATGAACCGATCGGGTCAGCTTGGTGAACCGATCGGCTCAGGTGGTGAGTCGATCCGCTCATGGACAGGGTGAAACAATTGCTTCAAGTGTTGAAACGATCGATTCAACTGGTGCAACCGAGCAAGTTGGGAAAGTAGGATTGGTGAGAATTTTCCTTTCGTTTCACTTGCCCAATTTGATTGGAACAAGGATTGGTATTTGATACCAATTAGAAACAAAAGATGGAAAGTCAATCGGGAACTGACCAGGGCCACGAACCGACCAGTTCAGAAGTCAACCGACCGGTTGAGGTGTCCCAACCAATCGGTTAAGGTGTCAACCGATCAGCTCAGGTCCCCAACTGACCGTTGCAGTTGTGAAATGATCGGTTCAGGTTGCGAGTTGGTTGTTTTGTGGAAAATCTCAAACCCATCTACTCCTGCTTTTTGTCCCGCATTGCCCGGGATGGAGAACCCTGTCCCATGACCCTCCTATATATAGGGGTATTGGGGGCTTCTCAAAGTACAACCCAGTGCAACCAGTTTCTCTGTGAAGTTGTCATTCTCTCTGGTTTTGGTAACCGAGAGAGAGCCCGAGTAAGTGCTACCTGATAAGGGAGGCACAACAAGGGAAAGACAACTGCAGTTGCGACTGGTGGCAGGAGAGTGTGTTGGCGACTAGTACACTGACAGGAGGGTGTGACTCCTTCCAATTCCTTGTGGGACAAGGAGATTGGAGTTCCAATTGGTCCGTGTGGACTACTTCAAAGGCGGGAGGTTTCTGCCACTAGGAGGACAGCCTTCAATCCCGTCAGTCCCGGTGCGACCAGGAGCTGCACAGACACCGTCCAAGACAGGAGATGAAGACCGTGTAAGGCGCTAGGTATTATCGTCGAGCAAGCCTCGAGACAAGGTATGATTCCACAAACCATCCCTTTCCTATTATATAGACGTTGACGTGTTTCCTTGTTCTGGGTTTGGGGAGGAAAATTTTTTGTTTCTGCTGCCTTATCTGCCTCCCCTAAAACCCAACAGTGGTATCAGAGCCAGGTCAACTGCTCTATACTTTAGGAATTATCGATGTGATTGATTTTGGTTTGTCTCCTTTATTTATTGCATACAATGCGAATAAAATTGGCTTTATGCATGTCCAATCCTAAATCCACAAATCCCAATTTATATATATGATATGTATTATAAATGCACTCGATGCGCGTCGCCCTTAAATGAGTTTGGTGGTGGATGTATATTGTGGTTATGTCCAATAAACCCTATCTGTGTATGGTTGTATGTGGTTGCTTGCATCTCGGTCTGCGCACTGATCTTCCTTCTCCTATTCCTGATGTAACTCAAAATAATTAGAGATTTTCTTTCCCACCTTTGTTCCCCTCGAATGTAACTCGATGTTTCTCCTTTTACAATGTAAAATAGGATAGAATTTTATTTCTTGTTATGTCGAAGAACGGCGGACATCCTGACGACAGCTGAGATGATCGGTTCAAGGTGTGAACCAATTGGTTGACATTCCAGACGATCGGTTGAAGGAGTGAACTGATCGGTTGATGACCGGTTCGAGGAGTGAGACGAGCGGGTGGTGGCCATAAAGAGATGCATGACGACCAGGTGAACCGATCGGTTGGAGGAGCCAACCGATCGGCTGGTGGCACCCAGCTGACCAGTCTGATAACGAGCCGATCATTCATGTGATGAGTTGATCAAACCCAGAAAGGAAAAGCACAGAGTTCATCTTGTACAGGTAGCATGTGATGTAGACCTAGATGACCGTGATTCCTCTTGGCTCGAGGAATCACATTAGGATGGCCATAATCATCGCTTTTATCGTTTTGCATGTTTTCTGTGGGATATAGCATGTATATGATATGTACTATGTATTGTGGTGATTGGATATGTATATGTATATAAAAACCAAATCCCTCATTAAAATATTAAGTCTTATATGCTTTCCATTAGCAGCACACATGAAAAACTCGATCGACCAAGTGTAGGTTACGCCAAAGCGTGGTGCGCCGTCTATCTTGTAGAAGTGTGAAGGGTAGACATGTAGGTTCTTCCAAAGCAGGGTGCATGTTTACCGTGTCGGCTTTTGGGTTAGACTTAACTGGTGATTCTTAGAGTGTCTGAGCCCAGAGGCAAGGAATGTTCATTGCAAGGTGTTGTGTATGTTCATTCATCAAGAGTTGCATATGATGCAATTGGCAAAGGTTGCCTACTTGGAAGATCTAAGTTGTGGGTGACAGCCCTAGCTGGTCCATGACTTAGAGGATTTTAGGATCTTGCCCACTAGAAGGTTGCACGCTGCAATCTTCCGAATTGATGATGATGGCTACCAATTTGAACTAAAAATAGTGGGAGCGATAATTAATTAAAGGCCTAATTATATCGTCAACTTTTCAAATCAATCAAACAAGTCAAAAGAGTTTTTGACTAAAATTGCATATATTTCCTTTTGTTAAAATAAATGGTTAATCAACAAATCACTTTATTTGCGATCGGTCTTTGAGACCAACAAATTAAATGGGAATAATTCCACGACTGGTTAGGATGATGAGAAGTGTTCTCAAGGAGCGAAAGCTCTAAGTCCTAGTTATACCAAGACCAGATGAACTCAATCCACCACATCAATGGCTGAAAGTATGCTTATGGAAGCATACTGAGGATGACATTAATGAGGAGTGATTGATGTTGTGTTCTCTGAACTATGAGTTGCAGAGACAACATGAGACATATGATGTCTCAAGGACACTGTCCTAGTATGTCATGACAGAAGGAGATCTAGTAAGGTATTCACGCACTCAATATGATTGGGTATGTGGAAAACTTGACTAAGAAGGATTCCCTCTAAGCCAAGAGTTGGCTATTGGTATGATACTCCAAATGTTGCAAGAATCATACAATTCATGGTAAGCTACAATATGAACAACTTTGACAAGCGTTGACAGAGTTGTTGGACATGTTGAGGATGGTAGAGGCAAAGATGAAGAAAGACAAACCATAATCTTTGATGTGATCAAAGAAAAGGTAATTCTTAAGGGCAAGGACAAGGGAAAAGCAAAGAAGTGTTCTGATGCTAGCCAGCAATCCAAGCCGTCTTCAGCCTCAAGGCACATGGGTAAAGGGTGTATGAGGGAATTGCCCTCTATATCTGGAAGAACGAAAGAAGATGAAGGAGGGGATAGATATCTCCACCTAAGGTATCATGAAATGAACCGCTTCTTTATCTGAGGTATATGATACCAAGATATGGATCTATCATATATGATATGTAAGATCCACAAAGAAGTGATGGCCTTTGTGAAAGGACCAAGAAAGAAGTACCCATCATTGGAGAAAGTGTTAGTGACATAGATAGGAGTATCATTCAATTTATTTCAGCCCAAAAGGGCATGAAATCGAGTTGAGAACTGCTATTTCATATATTGTCAATAGATAGAAACACTTTATTTTTGAATATTGTATGACAATGATGGCAATTAATAAAGTTGATGTTTCAATCTTAAAGATATGATCTTTGTGGCAATGCCTTGTTTATCTTGTGATACATGGTATGCATAAGATAAAATGATACCTAAATTTATTGATAACTCAAACAATCAAATTAGCATAAATCATAAGAAATTCATTTCTAGTTTCCATGTGATGGATAAATCTAGACTCTTTTGGTTAGAGAACCAGTAAGAGACATGAATCTCTTGTACATGATTAATCAATCTTCACTAATGGTAGTGGGAGAATGCTTATCCAATTAGGTATAATACATGTGATGTATTTACATACCTATTGGAACAAATGCTAATACTTCAAATGGTATTTAGAAATATACCAATATGAATATCTTGAAGTGTTCAAGATTATCATAGATGAAGTGCAAATTTGGTAAAATGTTAATTCTTGATGAGATCAATGAATGAAATACTTGGACCAAATGTTTGAGATCCTTATGAGTGATTATGATAGTGTATCATAGTGAACTCATGATTAAGGCATGGTGATGTCTAAATCAAGAAGGAATCATACTCTAAGGAGTTAGAGAATGATTATCAAATAACTGAATTCTTCTTAATAAAAGAATACCCCTCACTAATAAAGGACATTAAGAATCACAAGGAGTTGTGAGTTCTTATATCCTGGACGGATACACCTCATTTATCTATGTTATGAGTCAACTATCTAGATGAATATGAGGAACCAAATTTTGAGTTATGGTTTACATCCTAAATGACATCCATTTGAACCATAAGGTATGACCTTGATGGTAGCACTCATTGGATGAAATCCATAAGTGAAAATGAGTCTTAAGTGTTAAGACATATGGATAACATTTTGATAAGGATGATGCTTGTTGATTGCAACTTGATGACTAAGACATTTGGCATATGGATACTAAAACCGCATTCCTATGAGGAATAAAACAAGGATGTGTACGTGACACAACCTATAAGGTTTATGAATCCACTAATGCAAATGAAGTCTATAAGTTACAATGGACTAATCAATGTGATTTATTGAGTACAAGAAACTCAGAATTGGATCTTTACTTTGATGATATAGTCAAAGGGTTTGACTGATATGTCAAAGATAAAGAAGGGATCTGTGATTTAGTGGGAGCGTGTTCACATTCCACATGTTGATGTGAAATGGAAATGTTCTAGAATGGAAATCCAAAAGTGGAAATTATCTTTAAGGAAGATAGAGATGTTTCCTATGTGATAGGAATAGAGATCTATAGAGATAGTTCTCGAAAAACCTCTTGACCAGAAAAGAGAAAGCATACATTGGCAATTTGTACTGAAGGGTTCAGTATGCACAGATTCAGTGGGAGAAAACTTGTCCATGATACATGGAGTTAGTATCCCAAGGCCAAGTGTCCAATTCTTATGAAGAATGGGAACACTAAGAATAGATATGGATCTATCATGTATGTAATCATCCCATTATCTTGCATGTATCGACATGGCAAGAACAAAATGCATTCATCATCTTGTATGTAGGACATGACAATATGATGTGCTCATCCTGATAACTCGTATGTGGGACATGACAAGTGGATGTCTGTCTACTTCTAGTAAGGGTTACTGGAATACCATGAGAACTTGATAAGTACTTGAGAAGTACTAGTTCTATGGAGATAAGGAAGAGTTTGATGTAAAGAGTTACATTGATGTGAACTTCCAAAAAGGACAGAAAATTAATCGCAAAATATATATAGGATATATAAAAGTGAAAGTTTGTTGATAATTGGAAGTGTTCCAATAAAACCATTTAAAAGGAAATGTCGAGTATCCGTGTGTTAGAGAACAACAATGGATACTATATGGATCTGGAAGTTCATGAGATGAACTTATAGATATTCCGCTCATTGATGATAAGTATGGAATCCTTGATCATGGAATGTGGCTAAAGGTTAGCAAAGGAATACTGGATCGCATATTACGGAAACTCCATCTCATACGTGTGACGTACAATGAAGAGATGTGAGACATGCAGTTTATACTGACTTTGGCAAGGTGTTGCCATTACTCACTATGATCGCACTAGAGCAGAGTAACATGTGGGACATGTTTGAAGATCACTATGAATATGATTCAAGGGTGATTGGCTCACAGTGCAAGTGGGAGTCTGTTGGTATGTATGCCCTGAGAGCCAATCATGGGATGATTGGTGGGATACATTAAGATTGATTTGATAAACATCAAAGGCAAGCTTCCAATTCTTTCTGGTTCAGTCATATGAGATAGTGATAGAATAGATTGAATGTCTAGAGAATGAAAGTACTCAATGATGTAAGCCTTCAGGTTGAGGACCTAAACGATGAGATCATACAGATGCTAAGAGTTTTTGCATTCTTGTTATGTCCCTAGTCGGATGTCATTGTGGAAGGTAGATAGACAGCAATGACACACAAGACTAGATTGTGGTGTTGGTTGATGACAGAATCTCATTAGTCATGATATAGAGACATCAAACCAAACACATAGGTACTTGTTAGAGAACAAGTGTACCGGACAGACTCACCGTGAGTTTGACACATGGAACCATGACATGGTAGTCACAGTCGGTACTCACAGTGATGGTGGTGAATGTGATTCTTTGACCTAAAATCACTACACTCAACACATTTCATTGGGCACACTTTGACATCATCAAACGCAGTCCTGAAACATGGGTTGTTATAAAGGTGATGATTGGGTGGCTTTGACACATGGGGCTTTTGAGGGGTGAGTGATAGATATGGGATTTGTCCCTCCTGAGGGAGTTTGATATCCAAGGCCACTTGATGAGTAGGATTGAAATAGGCGTGCAGACGCATGTGTGAATCAGTATGTGATATTGATGTCATACATATCTCGTTCAATCTACTCTAAGATCAAGAAAGAGAATGAACGTTGACAGGATGACTGTTCCATGCCTCGAGTTCATTGAGGATATCAGTGACAAAGGAATTATACATTCACTATAACACCATTCACGGATTGTAAGATTGAAATTTGTTCTCCAACTTTCTATTTCACTTGGGTAGCACTGATGTGTGACTAGGCACCGCTCTTAGCTTGTGAAGTCATAAGTGTTATGGACTTTCACTGCCAACGTGAAAAGGACCTGTAGGGTCACACACATAGGATTTAACCTAGAAGAAGAGTTTTGTCCACAAACAATGTTTAGATTGATTACTAAAGGAGTTTAGTAGTTCAATTAAACACTCAATTAATTGATAGCTCAAAATCATAGTGTTCAAGGTGTTGGACTGATTGATTAGAGTATCAGATTGATTGAAACTGCAATTGACTGATTCTGCACAATCTGCACTCCCAACCGATCGACTCATAAGATGAACCGATCGGCTCAGCTTGGTGAACTGATCGGCTCAGGTGGTGAGTCGATCCGCTCATGGATAGGGTGAAATGATTTCTTCAAGTGTTGAAACGATCGATTCAACTGGTGCAATCGAGCAAGTTGGGAAAGTAGAATTGGTAAGAATTTTCCTTTCATTTCACTTGCCCAATTTGATTGGAACAAGGATTGGTATTTGATACCAATTAGAAACAAAAGATGGAAAGTCAATCGGGAACTGACCAGGGCCACGAACCGACCGGTTCAGAAGTGAACCGACGGTTGAGGTGTCCCAACTAATCGGTTGATGTGTCAACCGACCGGCTTAGGTCCACAACTGACTGTTTCAGTTGTGAAATGATCGATTCAGGTTGTGAGTTGGTTGTTTTGTGGAAAATCTCGAACCCGTCTACTCCTACTTTTAGTCCTGCATTGCCCAGGATGGAGAACCCTGTCCCATGACCCTCCTATATATAGAGGTATTGGGGGCTTCTCAAAGTACAACCCAGTGCAACCAGTTGCTCTGTGAAGTTGTCATTCTCTCTGGTTTTGGTAACCGAGAGAGGGCCCGAGCAAGTGCTACCCGATAAGGGAGGCAGAGCAAGGGAAAGACAACTGTAGTTGCGACTGGTGGCAGGAGAGTGTGTTGGCGACTAGTACGCTGACAGGAGGGTGAGACTCCTTCCAATTCCTTGTGGGACAAGGAGATTGGAGTTCCAAGTGGTCTATGTGGACTACTTCAGAGACGGGAGGTTTCTGCCGCTAGGAGGACAACCTTCAATCCCATCAGTCCCGGTGCGACCAGTAGCTGCACAGACACCGTCCAAGACAGGAGGTGAAGATTGCGCAAGGCGTGAGGTATTATTGTCGAGCAAGCCTCGGGACAAGGTATGATTCCACAAACCATCCCTTTCCTATTGTATAGATGTTGAAGCGATTCCTTATTCTGGGTTTGGGGAGGAAAATTTTTTGTTTCCGCTGCCTTATCTGCCTCCCCTAAAACCCAACACTATTGTACTCGGCTCCAAGAGATGCCCACAATAAAATATGGTATCCATTGTAGTAAATGGTTTCAAACACAAATAAGGGTGGCAATCATGTAAGAAACTAAATGTCTTATATGTTATAAGTCAAAATAAAATTTCGGATTGAATGTCCCAAAACTGATTGGAGTAACTAACAAGGGAAAAAATCTAAGTCACAAAGCTAAAATAGATAAATAAGATTATGATAAGAGGAAACTTGGACTGGATTTCACCAATCAAGATTCCTTTCTCTCTCTTTCTCTCTCTTTCTCTTGAGATGAGGGTAGATTTATGCCAAATGATGCAACTTTCTTGAGATGTAGGCAAACAACTAAGGAAAATATGCATATGACTATTTCTTTAGTGAACCCTTGCTCTCATGGGTTCTCATTGCTCCAAACTATGGATCCTAAACTTCTTCCTTTAAATTCAGTCAATAAGTTAGGTAATCATGTGAGTGATGCATTGAAATATGAATAAGTAAGCAAATATAGCAAGAACATACATTAAATAAAAGAAGAACAATTGCATAGTTGGGAGGGATTGATCGCTACTCCTAAACCAAGAGGTATATCCCTTCATGGTGAGGGTGGACATTATGAAATTATAACTTGACATGGATATTTCCTTCTAGAATAGATAACAAAATAATGAGAATGAGAAAAGAGATTGATTACATGGTAGATCCACTAAAATCTACCCACAACTGGCTTAAAATCTTCCCTTATTGTTTGATTCATCAAGCTTTGTATTTGATCGACCTGGCTAATCGAGAGAACTAATTGATCACTTATGTTTTGGTTGAAGGTTGAGTCCTTACATAAGCTCCTCTTGAGGTATCTGACTGATCAAATGGTAATGACATGATAGGTGTAGAATGAATGGTCAATCATGTTAGATATGGATCAAGTTTACTTTAGGACTTCGACATAGAAGAGAGTATCTCCTCTTACCTGTCAAATTTATGGTACCTTCAAAATAAGTCTGTGGGGTTCAATTTTTAGGTAACACTTAGATTTGTATCTACTATTCCACGTAGAGGTTAGTTATTCATATTTCTACTCAATTATCATGCTTGATTATTGTTGAGAGGATCGATTGCTAACTTGAGAGCTTGTGAAATTTTGGGACTTCATTTGATTCCTATCAAGATGTGTTGACCTAATAGTTATACATTGTCCATATTTTGATGATGACTTAACCATTCCATTCATATGTATCTAATATGTCCATTTGAGATTTATTTTAGGTATTATGTACAAGAAAAGGATTAATTCATTCAAGCCCTAGCTTGAACAATACAAGCCAAAGTCAATGCAAATTCACTTTCATGGAATATGCCTAAAACTATTAGGACAATTTTTTTAATCATTTGCATTGATGTTATGACTTGTAATTAAGATGAAAAAAATAAGTAGCTCTAAAAATGAATGTTTAATCACTCTAATGACAATTTCCAAAATTCATTATAGGGTGTTTTGTTGTCTGAGTTTCATCCTTGATAAAATCGATCGACACCCTTGATGGATTTTGGAAATTTCCAGGGTCGGTCGAGTTTCCTTAGGACAAGCTCGACCGACACATTGTACTTAGAAAATCAAATTTAAACCATCGGCCGAGTTTCATCTAAGATAAACTCGATTGACACTTCAATTTTTATTTGTCTCATAGTGTTATTGATCGAGTTTGATTTATTGAAACTCGACCGACCCACTATATGGACTGTGTAGAAAAAGTGTTTCTGGTCATTAGAGAGTTGCAAATATCAAAAATAGATATGTTGCAACACCCCAAATGACTAGAATTTTTTCCAAGTGCTTTTAGTGGCTATTAGACATCCCCAACAATAAAGAGGGACCCTTGGGATTCATCCCAAGTTTGCTTCTTATGCTCCTAGCTATAGTTGAGTAGATTTTTCTATTAAGATCCCCTTTCTCTTTCTTGCTTACTAATCAAAATGTCAATCTGATTGAGATAGGTTATTTGTGAGAGAGCTACTTCCTTTTAATCATTGTCAAGCTCTCAAATCTTCTCTCATCTAAATCCCTTTCTTCAAGCAAAGTTGGTGAAAGCTTCTCCTTGGTAAAGGAGAAGGTGAAGGTTGAAGATCCTTGAGAAGAGGGGGTAATTCCTTCACGGCAGAAGACTTGTTGCAAGAGGGAAGCTTCTTGGTGAAGGTGTCCAGCTCCTTGCAAAAGTGGGTAAGCCCTTTTAGAGGCCTAAGGCTCTTGAATGAAGGATAGGTAAGACCTTGTAAGGTTTATTGGCTCATTTTGATCCTTAAAAAGGAAGTCTAGGTATCCTTGCCCTGCAATGAAAGGTATTATTGTATGTCTTATAATGGAATCTAAGTATGCAATGGTTGTACAATCCTAGAGGTTGACCTCTCTAGGTAGTGGAAGTACACTCTCCTAGTTTGGAGTTTAAAACCACTATACATATCTTGTTCTTGATCTCATACAATATCTCTCATCCTTGCTATGTATGTTTAGTTACACATCAAATTCCATATTTGCAATCTTATCCCTTGATATAAGTTGAAGGTCTAATGAATCTTGTTTAAGTTTTTTAATCTCTATTCAACCCACCCACCCCTTCTAGAGCCCATCGATCCAACAAGTCTTATAAGTGCCACAGTCTTCTCCAACTAGATCACCCACAAGACGAGAATATGGGTGACTACCTTCTAGATTCTCTTAACTAAGGAGGGTGGATTCTCCATGAGACATCCGATCTTTAATGGAACAAACTTCCTCTATTGGAAGCCTAGGATGTAGTTCTACTTGCAAGGGTTGAACTATGATCTGTAGAAAGTGATCATCCTTCCCTACAAGGATCTGGGAGGAGATGTGGCTACTTGGGATGAAGCTACATTTAAGAAGGCTCAACTGAATGCAAAGGCTATTAGTATCATTTATGCAGCCCTCACTCCTTCTAAATTCAACCAGATCTCTTATTAGGATACCACCTATGAGATATGGAACAAACTTTGCATCACATATGAAGGGACCAAGTAAGTCAAGGAGTCCAAGGTGTACACATTCTCAAAGGTCACCTTGAGAACTTCAAGATGTGCAAGAATGAGAGTGGTGGAGATGTACTCAAGGCTCAGCACCATTGTGAATGGACTTGCTTCTTTGGGCCAACCCATGGATCAAGGCACCATCAACTCCAAGATCCTTAGGTATCTTCCTAAGAGGTGACAATCCAAGGTGACCTCCATTGAAGAAAAAAGAATCCTTGGTGAGATTGCTACCTAAGAGCTTATTGGAAATCTCCAAGCATATGAACCTAGACTTCACAAGAAAGAAGAAGAAGAAGAAGAAAAGCTTGAAGATAAGGAGTAAAAGAAGATGAAGGAAAATGCCTTCAAAGATCAAGTAAAGGCCATTGTTATTCAACAACAACTTGCTTGATAGTCTACTCCCTCATGAAGAGAAGATGAAGCCCCTAATGATCATGAATCTAACTACTCCAAGGGGAAGCACTTCAAAGGAAAGCCCTTCTGCTCCTCTGTTCCAAGGTTCTAGGAGTGTGGCCTAAAGGGACACTACAAGAATGATTTCCCTAAGGCAAAGAAGTAGCTTGTTTGGTTTTTAGGAGGCAAAAGGCGCAACGAAAGCAATATAATTTTTTCCACATACCCTACTCGAGGATCTCTTCAAAAACAACACATTCAGAAAGAGAGTGTAGGGATATACCTCGTCTGGAGTGAGTCCAACGACGTCCCTTGGCACAACGAGTCCACGCGGTTGGACAGGCTCTCCACATCGTGCTTCCTTAAGCCAGTGGGAAGGAGCAACCTTCTTCTTGATGTTGTGCTAGCATCATTTTCTCTTCTTCTGTCTCTCACTTGGGGAAGATGATGGATAGGGTTCATGTGCAAGAGTGTGACCTCAACATCTAAACGTTAGCATCATCCAAAAGTCGAATGTCATGCCCCTATAAATAGCATAGGAAAGGAAGACAAGTTTTCTCAAAACCCTTAGAAAACAAAAGACCTATGGCTGTGTTTAAAATGAGCCACTCGTAGACCAATAAAAGAATATTCTGGAAACAATTAATTAATCCAATTATTCATATTAATTGATTACCTTTTTTTATTATCCATCTATAGTTAATTAATCTATATTAGATAGATGATATAACAATGCAATCTAATTAATTGGCTCTAACACTTTAACCAATTAACTCATATTATATTTGAATATTATTATAGAAAATTCCTAAACATTTTAGTAATCAATTCAATTCGGAACATTTCCAATCATGTCCACAATTATACTCCTATTCCAATCACATCCTATGTGTGTGATCTGGTAGGCTCGACATTACATTGGCAATGATATTCATAATCATATTATGATTTCACAATCAATGATTGTCATCTAAAAAGACTCCATTGCTACCCAAGTAATTGGAGAAGTTGGAGAACAACTTAACCTATCATCTATTATTGGTGTTATAGTGAATGTATAGTTCCTTTATCTCTAATATCCATATTCAACTCAAGGAATGGAATCATCATCCTCTTCAACATTCAAATCATGTTACTTAAACTAGAGCAGATTGTGTGAGATATGTGTAAGCACAATATCATATACTAACTCACATCGGCATGGACATGCATTTCTCACTCTTTCTTATCAAGTTCCCAGGATATCAAACTCCCATAAGAGGGATAGATTTCATCTACAACACTCACAGTCATCCCCAAGTGTCATAGTGCACCCGAGCACCACCTTTATGTCAACCCTTATTTAGAATCACGATAGATGATGTCAAAGTACACCAAATGACATGTGATGAGTGTAGTAATTTTAGGTCTAAGAACTAAAAACACCACCATCACTATGAGAGACGACTTTGACTATCATTCATAGTTCCAAGTGTCACTCTCAAGGAGGGTCTGTCCCATACACTATTCTCTAACAAATATCCATGTGCTTGGTTTAATATCACATATCATGACTAATGATATTCTATCATTAACCAACACACATTCTAGTGTTAAGTGTTATTGTTGTCTATTAACCTTCCACAATAACATCTGACTAGGGACATAACAAGAATGCATATAATCTTGACATCTTCAGGTCCTCAACCTGAAGACATACATCATTGAATGATATCATTCTTTAGATATTTATTATGTTATATCATTATCTCATAACTGAAAAAACAAGATAAATTAGAAGATTAACTTTATTATCAATTAACTCATTTATAAGTTACGCCATTGAAATCATCATACAATTGGATCTCTCGGCATACATACCAACAGACTCCCACTTGCACTAAGAGCTAATCACTCATGAACTTAATTCCAAGTGATCTAACATGAACTTCATGCTTCTACTATAAAAGCGTTTTTGTCAAGGGGTCAGCCTGTCACATCCTTTTTTCATAACTATTTATGTGCATTATTGGTTCAAAAAAAGGATTTGAGATTAGTGGGCCAAGGTGGATAGGTTTTTTCTCATATTGGAGTCCTTTTATATATAACTAGAATCTAAAGACATTTTGGTAAATTTACTATCATGGGATGTTATACAAGTCACATATAAACTTAAGGCTAATTAATACGATGAGACCAAGATTCTTCAAAAATTTAATGATGATCTAATAGTTTGAGGACACATTTTATCACTGGAATTTTGGGTATTCAGTGTTGGCTCCATTATGCAGAAGTGATGAAATTTTTGTGTTATGTTCATTATGATATATGAGGGAAAAAGAATGTTTTGGTGACTTCTGCTTTTGTTGTTCTCAAGATTTCAATTTGAGGGTATAATAGTATTAATAGAGAATATTACGATTTTTAGTAATCTTGGGATGGTACTTTATATATGATTCAACGTTTAAGCATATATATCCATAGATAAAAAGACTTTTGGTTACACAAACTGTTTGGTCATTAGATAAGGCATGTTTAGAGATAAAATGATTTCGAATATATTTAGGCCGGTTAAAACTTTTGACTAGCGGTTTAATTAAGAAGCTGACTATTTTGGGTAGTTAATTAAATACAAAGAAAAGGGAGAGCATTGTCCCCTTCCTAACAAAGAAAGAACACAGAAAGAAGACCCCTCCATTTGGGAACACACAGTCAGTGGAAATTTCTCCATGTATGCATTTATATATCTTAAACTAATGGGGAATGGTATATCTATTGGTTTCCTTCTCAATAAGATTTCAACTTTCGTATTTGAACACATATTTGATCCTAGATGAACTAGAAATCTGATACTGATTGACTATTATTGGGATTTTAGGTGTGAGGAAAGACAAAGTCTTGACTTATATAATACAAGTAGTATAAGAGAGAAGGGTAGGTGAAGACAGAGTTGGCTGGTTGGAGAATTGATGTCTCACCCTTCCCCAGACTTACATTTGTAGCAATTAAGAGGGGAACACACACGGGAGGCAGACGAGTGAAGATCAGGCATTGATGCGCCAGGAATAGAGGTGCCAAGGAGTCCCCTAGTAGGTGGCAGTGTGAGGTAGGCGCAAGCCAGGGAAATTATCCCCCAGATCAAAAAGCAAAGAAGAGAGGAAGGAGAGGCTAGAGAGTGACTACCCAAGAACTAAGGAGGAATACAAACCTTTTGGCACTCTCATCAACAGTGGTGGGGTGAGCTGGTGAGGGTGCAAGTGATGGTTGGATTCCGCACCAGCACCCAATGCTCACATGAGTGAGAGATAGACACACAATGACCTTATTTAGTTGAGTTGTGAAGAAGCCAGATCCAACTTAGGGATCCACAAAGCCTGGTTCAACTCACGACTGGAGACATCAAGACCGCCAAATTTATTTCGAACGATCAAGTTTGCTTCCAACTAGATAATTGTTGTAAAATTCATATCTTGGGATAGGGAGCTTGCTTTTTAGCAAAAAAAAGGTATATATGGAAAGATAATGATGTCTACTATCTCATAAAAATATGCCAGAGTAGTGACTTAGATGTTTGATAATTATAGTAATTTTATTACTAAAAGATATGAGATATGAATCTTTTGAACATTAAAAATAGAAAACGAATTTCAAAATTAGAGAATATTTTTCCTAAGGTATATTTTGATATGTTTAACATGATTTTAAATCCTGATCACACTAATTTTAAGTTTAACCAAGGATTTTGATATAAACACTAAGAATGGCATTATGGGCATTTCACCCATTGAGTCACAATGAAATGCTTTAAGATTTTTATGTAGACCTTAATATACATTGTTTGTACTATTTCTATAGTTTTATGTATATTTATATCAGTGTATGATTGTTGGGACCAAGTGGCCATTATGTAAAATGATTTATGATTATTTATTAGACAACATATATTTTATGTGTCTATCTATTTTGTATGGAAAATGATTCTAATTATATTTTCCTTTGATTTTATAACTAAGTCATTAAGATTAGTATATGTGAGTTTTTTTTACGTTTGCTATCGGTTCATGATGTATATACTTATATATATTAGGACATATGATGTTTTTGGTTTATATGGATATATCAAAAAAGGTATGATGTATAATATGTGAATTAAGTTTAATTTAATATTTAGACATTAAATTCGCTTTAAATCAGAGATAGTCTCGGTAAAATAAGAACCCTATGTTGGTATATAAGGTTGGGATGATGGGGTTTGACAATTTAAAATGAAGAAGGGAAATATACATGGACTTATTGACATTTGTTGATGTCCAGGTGATTAGGTTATGAAACAAGGAATCCATACTACATTAAGGATATCCTCAAATACGGTAAGTGGGCCATGTCCATTGAGTTTTGGTATTATTTTATAATCCATCCTACAGTTTCGTACAAGTAACTTCGAGATTAAATTACTTTCAGACTTTGATATTTCATGTACTGTCATGCTTTGAGTAACCCGATTTCATTTAGCTTAAATTATGTTGCCATAATATCAGATTTCAAGTAACTAAGATTTATATGACTTTTAGATACTCATAATTTGTATGTTTTGTTTAGTTTTTTCTTCACAAGCCTTTAGACACAAATGCCATATATTTGATATCAGAATGTAACTAAGTCATTTATGAAATAAGAGTTTTAGATTAAGACTTACTCACACAATAAGAATCTAGATTTCATATTTTAAGAATTAAATTACTCATTGTGATTAGTCATAAATTAGATCCACACACCCAATAAAAGTCTCAAATCCAATCTCAATTATCTAGTAATCCACATACATATTCAGATTTAGATTTAATTTAAAATTTAGAGAAGATATTCAGATCTAGAATTTAGTTTACTAAGATTTCAATTTTAAATAGAATAATTTTAATGCATCAGTTAAGTAATACAAGCTTTCTAAAGACTAGATTCAGATTCAAAATTCAGTACATGTTCAGCTATCAGTATTCACTTTTAGTATAAGAAAAGTTCATATTCAGAATTCATTAAGTCCAGATTTAAGATAATTAAGTCAAAGCCTTCACATAAGACATTATATGATACGTCCTCATTTAGTTACTCCCCGGGACAATTCATAGGACCTATTTCCAATTCAAAGGAGTGTTTACTCAAATTTATAGGTATTTTGGTAACAATTTAGGGTGTAGTCACGCCAATTCAGAGACACCTCAGTATCATTCAGAGGCATGTAGTGCCATTTCAGAGGTATTGCAGTCCCAATTCAGGATGTAGATACGCCAATTCATGAGGATTTGTTGTATAATGATGGCAACAAATCAGATAAAAGATGTAAATAAAAGACACATCAATTCAGTTTAAGTTCATACCTTTCAAATATCAGTTCATCTTTCAGTTATGGCATATTTATGTTTATCTTATTAGAAATTTGATGCCACGTAGTCTAATCTAGGTTACCCTTTATGCATGGCTGGGGACGAGATGTCTGCATGTATAGAACTTTAGGAGGTAATCATGACAAGATGATACAGCAACAACTTTAAGAGGTTTCCTAGGTGGGGTGCCATCTACATGATCCCTGAGCTTGAGATGAGTTTTTGTAAAGTAGTATCATTGTATTAAGTTTTTTTGTACATGCTAAGCTAATAGATTTCCTTTTCTAAGAATATGACTAGAATTTATTATATAAATTGTATGTATTGGCTCTTTTCTATTAATGTTGTTATGTATATCATGTTGGTAACACTCCCAGTGAAAAAAAATCAACTTCCGCTCATGTGATAAGAAAATCAGGGTGTTACAATATGGTATCAGAGCAATAATGTAGATTTCCATTAGGAAAATTTTCATATTCTTAGTTTAGATTACTCATTAGAAGCCATGTGAGACTAGACATATTTTAAAAGATATTTAGTAATCTTGGTTATAGAATAAGTGAGTGAAGGATAGTTTGCGGTTTAATCATGCAAAGGAGTTTGGATATGTATTAGGGTCAGTGTCTATATGCTTTAGATTTTATATGTTAACTTTAGATTTTTGCACATTGTGCCCTCTCTTTTTCCCACATGTTTTTGGCTATGAGACACAAGCTTATGGGGTCTTGTAGAGGGGATGCTATATGCATAAATCTAAACTTATCATGTTTGTATCATTCTTTCCAGTGCATATGATATGGGACATGTGTACTTTCAGATGATATAAATATGATAAGACATGGAACTTTCAGATGTATGACCAGTCAGCATGCATCGGGAGGTTACAGAAAAAAAAGGTTAACACAAAAAGTTTGAGGTAGATGGTCACCTAAACCTAATTGTATATCTATTAGAACCCTAGAATGCATCCCAAAGGTAGATATTTTGAAATAGATGAGTAATTTGGCTTTGAAGAGGAATGGTTGGAGAGAGGTGAGGTCTTTTTCCTACTATAGTTAATGGGAATTAAAGAACTCTTGATGTCTTTAGAACCTTCATTTCAAGGGGAAATTACAGTCGTAAGTCAAATCATGATGGTTGTTAAGAAAAATACTTGAGAATAATGGAATTGATGTTATGAATTGAGTTTAAGATTAAGGTATGATGATTTTTGGAGGTGACTAAAAGTATTTAAGGGTATATGTGGAGATGCTTTAAGCTTATGGTGATACAAGATATGTCATCGTGTGGATCGATGGTCTAGGATCACTATAATATTGGGTTTTAGATGATTTTGACATGGGATAGAGACTAGAGAAGTTTCTTTACCAAGATTTGATTTAGTTTTACTAGAGGTAAGAGCAGTTTCATGAGAGTGACTATTAGTACTTTATGTTTACCAGCCTAGAGCACCATAATAAGATGAAGAAAGTCATTAAGAGCAATATTAAGATAAAACATGGAAGTGATATTTTGTACTTTCATGTCTATATCCTTATTGTGCCTGAGATCTCATGGAGAGACACATTAATGAGGATTCTTAGAATGATTAACATCCACAAAAAAGTGCATGATAAGTTTTAAATGCATTAATCTACGATTATGTTTCCAAGAAAAGATCCATGTATTAAGATTTAAGGTAAGACCATGAGGTATAAATGCACTAAAATTTTTATAACATCATATTTATTAAGATGGCATCAGATTATAGAGTTGGACCCTGGCCATAGCGCAGGTTAACTCAAGACACGTGACCTAGGTACCTTAGTGCGGGTCATGAGACCCGAGTACCAGAGCACAAGTCTTCAGAAAAAGATACATAAAAAGAAAGAATATAGAGTAAAGAAACAATATTTGTTATGCGTAAGTATTTCCTACAATTTTCCATCACTACTACATAAAAGCCTTTTAGCGTCAGTTATTTAAGATCTTTAGTGTCGGTTTCAAAGCGACACCCAAGTGGGAGCCACTAAAGGGGGACACCATCGGCGTCGGTTCCCAACCGGCACCAAAACGTTTTCCGCCACCGAAAACGTGCCAACAAAGGGACTATAGGCGTCAGTTGTTTAGTAAAAACCAACGCCGAAACTCTTCCCGCCACCAAAAACGTGCCAGCAAAGGGACTATAGGCGTCGGTTGTTTAGTAAACAACTGACGCCAAAACTCTTCCCGCCACCAAAAACACACCAACAAAGGGATTATAGGAGTCGGTTTTCTAAAAGAAACCAACGCCGCATATGATGAAAAGACGTCAGTTTTTAACAGTAACCGACGTCATATCCATCCCCTGACAACATGGTCAAATAGACGTCGGTTTTAAGTGAAAAACTGTCGCGGTATGTCTTTGGTGTCAGTTTTCTTCAAATAACTGACGCCTATGTTATGATTTTTTTTTCTAATCAGTTTGCAGGCCTGCTGTGGCTAGTCGCAGGATGCAGAAACCTGTAGTTTAGTGGAACTGAACTATAGGTTTATGACATCCATTGATATCAGCCAACAACAGGCCACAAACCTGCAAAATTAACATGATGGACAATATTATATATATGTGATTCACACTCATGTAAAAGAACATTTAATTCATATTATTTTTTCATCACACGCATGTAGAAACCAGTAGCAACCTACAGTTCCATTTATTTCATCTCTTTTCACATTCAAACACATGTAGAAACATTCATGTATTGATGATTTTCACACACATATGATAATTCATAAAAATTCATTCACATTCACACAAAATTAATTATGAGAACAAAGTTATTCTTTATTCATCATTGTCATCATTGTCATCATTGTCAACAAAATTATATTTAAAAATTCCCACTCTTTGCAGGGCTTTTGCCCAATCTTCTCTTACAACATCTAATTCATCTCACATATAGGGAGCATGTACATCAAAACACTTTGCACCTGTGTTGAAGTCCTCAGTTTTAAAGACCTACAAAGAGAATGACGTATATACATAATTATAATAATATATAATAAGATTCATATATTTCATATTATCTAACGAGACTATGTATAATACCTGTTGTATGTTATCGATTTCCAATATGGCATGTTTGATGATTAGGTCCATAAATCGCATCACATAGTAGGCACATGCCCAGCCGTTGTCTTATGTAGCACACTATAAATTCAAACATACAAAATATTCAAAAATACAAATAAGCACAGTTCACAAAAATAATATATACATTGGATTCAGGAAATTACTTTCACATTCTCCCAAATGAGTGTCAGATTTTTTTTCCTGGGGACCTTTCCTCCAACTTTTTTGTACTCTTGTAAAGCCCTATATATGTTAATGTAACACATTAAATTGCATAATTAAATAGTAATATAGTAACAGATGTTAACAGATATAAAAACATAAAATATTTCTCACGAGAATAATGGCCTTTTAATTGCATGTCCATATAATACATCCAACTCACTCCCCGCAAGATCTAGATAATAGACAGTGAATGTCTTGGGGACAATAACTAATAACTCCCAATTCTTAGCACTACAGGTAAGAAAGTAGAAAATTAATAACTCAATATCCGCAATAAAAATGTAATTTACTTAAGGCCAAATTACAAGCAAAGTAAACTTACTCGACATTGAATGGAGCTATTATCACCGTCTTATTATTTTTACCAAAATATTCAAAAGTATCACAGCAGTATAAAGTAACTGAATACGGGTTTGTATCTACAAGACTAATCAAAGACAAAACCAAAAATCCCACATGGGAAAACCCAAAATCTGTACATGTCTTGTGTAAGTGGCTGCAAAACATGTATTACGTATGCATTAATATATAAGAAACCAGATTTCCATATATAAAACAAGGTATATGGATGTATAAACCAGATTGCCGTATGCATTAATCTCACCATATCCACAGCTCTATCATAGATGTGTTCAGCCATTCATAACTAAACAACTCCAAAATATCTTGTATAAATATGTTGTTTCTGAATGTTTGACCTGCATTAATACGATTCCAGAACTTCTATTACATATGTATTAATATGTATGCTAAACTTGTATCAATAGATTGTTATCATATGATTTACCTGCAGCATTCTCCAGAATAGTAACATTTATAGGGCAATTTGGATTATGTTCGTCGATCCATACTGCCACACTCCTACAATTAGGATCTATGGAGGCGTGTAGGTCCCCTGGAAGCCAACTTGGTAGTCGAGGAGGTGGAGGCCGAGATGTAGCGGGTCTCGTCTTTTTGACCTGTATATATAATTTCATATCAATTGACTCATATGTATATACACACTAACAAATTGAAGTAATGAAAATTTATCATACAATATCAGTATAGAGGACATCCGCTTCGGGCCACTGTATCACTCCGCCTACTGCCTCACCAAGTGTTTTAGCATCTGGGTGTGCATGAGGCAGTACAAGATTTGTCCAGCCAGGGAGTACATGTATCGGGCTCACACGTACCATGCCATCTGGTACTGGACTCCCATGAAACATGCACCCTTTAAGGGGTCGGTAAGCCGATGCCTCTGCAACGATATATCCTTCACTTTTTAGTCAGCATGGCTTCAACCCTTACAAATTTACGTAAAGAATGTTATATGCATATATATATACAAACATATCAACGTGAATAAACTAGCTATTATATATGTCATAAAAATGCTTACAGAGGACGTGCTAGGTTGTGGGTCTATAGGATTACTCCCAACCTCTGTAGTACGAGCAGTGGGAGAAGAGAGGTTCGCCACAGGTACTGTCTGAGTGGCAGTCTGAGATGCCTTCCACTTGTTAATTGCTTCATGGAGTCTTTTATCAATTACTTCCTCGACTCTCCTATCAATCAAGGAATCTACCTATACATGGATAAAAGAAATGCTAGTTTCTTATTATTGAATTCCCTTTCGCAATAACGTTCTAAAATAAGAATAAGTTACCTCATCTTGTGAAGGTCCCGCTTTTGGGATAGGTTTGCGCTGGGATGGCCCAAAGAACGCTTTAATGCCCACACCAGCGTTTGCACCCCTTACACATCCAGGATGCTCTAGGTTACCCAGAGCAACTATCAGTTCATCCCTTGTGCCCTGAGGGATGAACTTGCCTTCCTTCCTCTGCTCGTGCAGCTCCCTCTAATCACCATCAACAAAAATTCGTAAGTAAACATAATAATAATCAATATTGATAGATTGCTCTAAGAGTTAATTTTTACCATTTTTGCAGCCACCTCAGCAGTTGCGGGCTTCACTATCTCTCCCTTCTTTTTTTGCCTCCCAGCTATCCACATAGCATGGCGAGGTAGAGGTGTGGGAGCAGCAGTAGAGGACTCTGCAGTCTCCTGAGTAGCAGCAGGCTGAGTAGATGATAACACCAAATTTTGTGATGTTTTTGGCCCTTATTTCATTATCAAAATTGCCCTTTTAAACTGTTTTCCTCTTTTTTATATATGTTTCTGTAATAACAGGCCTCGCTATGCTCTTAACTCAAATTTATCATCTTTTGCAGAGTTTTCCCCGATTTTTAACTCATTTATCAGCTAAAAGGCACGTCCCGACCCACAAATGTGTTCCACCTACATTGGCCTTCCTACCAACCAATCGGCCGATACGCTCACTGCCCGATAGGGTAGCCGATATACTGCCGCGCGACATGAGTGTGTCATGTAAGAGGAAGCAGACGAGCGATACACCGTTTACCCGATAGGGAGCCGAACCCGCCACGACTGCCGAAGCGTGTCGGGCGATACGGGTCACCCACCGGCAGTCACCACTCGTCACGATGACCAACAACCCGGCGCCCTTGCGTCGGACGACATGCATATCGGGCATACCTGAGGCTGCAATGATGGAGCTGCAGGAAGGATGTGGCGTCTGGAGCACCATAACTTCCCGCAGCCGCTGCCTATAAATAGAAGCTACAGGACTTTGATGGGATGGGTCGGAACCCTACACAAGCCAACTCAGGAAAGCTTCAAGAGCTAGCATGTCATGCCTCATAGGTTGTGCCAGGCGATTCTAGGTGAGCACTTACCCATCCCGAGAGGGAGGGAATGGTTCACTTAGGGATGTACCAGGCACCACTACAGGCTGATATCGGCCAACAAGGATACCCGATACAAGTGACCGATACTAGAAGCACCACTCTAGCCCGGCACGATACCGAACCCCGATACACATTGCCGGTTATGGGCATGTCGCCCAAGAGGGTGCCACCCGACATGATCATATCGGGCAAGGGCAACCCGCACGATACATCTGCCTGTTATGAGCGTGTCACCCGAGAGGGTGCCGCCCGACATGGGGGTATCGGGCAAGGCCCCTGCCCGGTATCGGGCTAGAGAGTCTGCTAGTGTCTGTCGTCCTTCTAAATCAAGAAGGCTACTTTTATCTTTATGATTTCAGTCATTTACTTCATTTCCTTATGCAATGTAATCAGACCTTTATATGTTTATGGAATTAGAAGAGTTTAGCTATCTGCTGCTTTATGTTTGGTACCTTTGTTGGATGATTGCTATGTTTAACATCTGAACTCTAGCTTGTACGCTTGGATCGCATTTCGATTAGCTACCGAATCATGTTTTCCCATTGCAACAGCCTCGAGAGAGGTGTTGTGGATGTAGTGTTTGGTCCGATACTAGAGTACGAGAGTGCCCAGGATCGGAGTTACTTTAGTAACCTTTCCTCTCTAACTTAAGTCCAACGACCTCGAGAGGGGTGTTGGTGCTTGGTTAGAGGTACCCGCTTCGAGAGGAGGGGTACAGGATGTTTCTGCTGCTGCTTGTTTTACCGAAGGTTTCTCTTTCATTCCTTACTATAGCAATAGTGTTATCTCTCTGTTTCCGTTGCACGAAAACCCCTAAAAACTGATAAATGTTTAAACCCTTTAATTTTCCACGTAGATCCAGTTCGAGATAGATTTCTTTTGTTTTATCTGTCTTATCCTGCTGTTCCCATTGGGAATTTTACCATCTCCTTGCCCTTGCCGGAGTGTAACGTGTCGATTCAGCGTTCTCAGCACTACCACCCTTGTCCCTGTGTTCGACCCCGTATATCTACTTCGACCCCGTAAACAAAGTTGTGGGGGCCTAGAAGGTTCGGGTTATAAATTTAAAAGTCCGACTACTTCAAATCCGCCTCCACTTTTCGGACGCGCGATTTAGGCCGGTCAACTCTTTTGCGCCGTTGCCGGGGACAAGGAAAAATGGTACTGTTGACGAATCCGAATCCACTAACTACACTCCAGTGCCTCATGCTTAGAAATGAGCTTGACAGCACTCTCTTTTTTCTTTTTGTTATTATTATTATTCTTTGCCTGAAATGAATAATTCATATTATTAATAATAGATTTTCTGACTTGATTTTACACGATGCTCAGGTACTCAAAAGAAAGGCATTATGTTCAACTAAGCACCGACACCATCAACATGCAGCCTCACGTTGAGCAACCTCTTTCAGAAGGTGAATGCCAAGGGAGAACCAGACCTCTCTCGGGCACCAGTCAAGGCCAAGACGAGGTTTCAAACCAACCAAACTTGGTTGGACAATTATTTGCTTTTATAAAGAGACAAGATACAATCATAAACCAGTTGGCACAAAGTACGCTTCCCCATCCAGGAGTTCTAAACTCCATGCAGTTCCAGATGGAGAATATGTAGACACGCCAACATCAAATTGATTAATAGTTGGCCCAGATGGCCGATTTGATGAAGAACCCTTCAAGAAAGATGCTCTCCAGACCTGAATCTGCCAGAATGGTAGTGCTTAGATCTGGGAGGACAATAGAGCGTAGTGAGGAGATCAGACCGGAACCTGAATTGAGGACTGTGGATGTGAATCCCGCAGAAGATGAAAATCGACAAGCTGATGTCAAAGAGCCTGAACAGAGATCCTTTGAGGAGCTACCTGGTGGTAGAAGCCCTTATGCTCCCAGGCTACCTTTCCCATACAAGCTGATAAAGGTAAACCTGAAGAAGCGCCACGAAAAGTTCATGGAATCAATCAAGAAACTTTATCTTGAAGTTCCCTTTTTGGACGCCTTAGAAGAGATTCCAGCTTACGCCAAGTTTCTCAAGGATCTGATTACTAAGAAGAGAAGGAGAGGAAGAATTGAAACTGTGCATCTAGCAGTTGCATCCTCTGCTTTCGTAAAACCAGATTTGCCCTATAAAAAGAAAGACCCTGGGGCTTTCACAATCCCTTTCGCCATCGGAGATAACGTCGAACGGAAAGTCTTGCCGACTTAGGGGCTAGCATCATCATTATGCCCCTAAGCTTCATGAAGAGATTAGGTTTAACCGATATGGTTAGAACCAATATGAGAATTGAACTAGCAGATCATACCTTCAAAAGACCCATCGACGTTGTTGAAGATGTTCCAATTCGGGTGGGTAATTTCTTCATTCCGTGTCATATAGCTGTCATAGACACCATGGAGGACCCACGCTGCCCTGTCATCTTTAGACGTCCTTTCCTGGCCACGGGAAGGGCGTTGATCGATGTTTCTGAGGGGATAATCACTCTGAGGGTCAGAAACAACCACATAGACTTCAAGGTGAAGGATGCAATGAGGGGACCCTCCCTGTCTGAGTCTGCTTGCTTTACGGATAGCTACGACCAGTTCTGCGAGGAGATAGAAGAAGACATGTGAATGGTAGACCCCCTTGCAAGGGCGATAAGCAGTCATGATTCTGACTTTGATAGTCCAAAAGTTGCAGAGTGTCTCAGCCTTCTTAACCTATCTGATGAAGATTTGAGCAGTGAGGATGAGGTGGTGGAATCTATCAAGTATGCCTCTCTTGAGGGGGAGCCGCAAGAAAAGACATCCAGGTCCAAGCCTGAATTGAAGCCGTTACCTGAGGGGTTGAAATACAAATTCTTAGATCAAGAAGAAAGGAACCCTGTCATCATCAACGCCAATCTTTCAAAGAACCAGCTAGACAGACTTCTTGAGGAGTTAAGACTCCACCGGTGGGCTATAGGATACTCAGTGGAAGACATCAAAGGCCTTAGCCCCGCTTTATGTATGCATCGCATCAATCTGGAAGAATCTGCCAAACCTATGGATCAACCCCAGAGAAATTTGAATCAGATGCTGAAAGAAGTCGTCAAGAAAGAGGTAATCAAGTTAAGGGATGCGGGGATCATTTACCCGATCAGCGATAGTAACTGGGTAAGCCCGATCTACATAGTACCCAAGAAGGGCGGTATGACAGTGGTAAAAGGAGATAAGGGCAATGAGGTGGCAGTTAGGACCGTCACGGGATGGAGGATGTGCATTGATTACAGGAAGCTAAACCAAGATACAAAAAAGGATCATTTTCCTCTACCTTTTATTGATCAAGTTCTTGAAAGATTAGCGCATCATGACTTTTTCTGTTTCTTGGATGGTTTTTCAGGATTTTATCAGGTCCCCATCCTGCCAGACGACCAGGAGAAGACAACCTTTACATGCCTCTATGACACCTATGCCTTTAGAAGGATGCCCTTTGGCCTTTGCAACGCTCCCGCTACGTTTCAACGATGCATGATATCAATGTTTTCAGATTTTTTGGAAGATATTGTGGAAGTTTTCATGGACGATTTTTCAGTCTATGGAAAGGACTTCGATACCTGCCTTAAAAACCTATCTTTGGTCCTACAAAGATGCGAGGAGAATAGTCTAGTTTTAAACTGGGAAAAGTGCCATTTTATGGTACGAGAAGGCATCGTTTTGGGGCATAAAATCTCAAGGTGTGGCATCGAGGTGGACACTAGCAAGGTTGAATCCATATCCAAGCTTCCTCCACTGAAGTTTGTGACAGGAGTGAGGAGCTTCCTCAGACACGCCGGCTATTACCGAAGATTCATAAAGGACTTCTCAAAGATTTCAAAACCATTATCCAATATGCTGGTAAAAGATATTGAATTTGTTTTCTCTGATGATTGTCTAACTACTTTTCAGGCCTTGAAGAACGCTCTTGTCTCACCACCCATCCTCCAAGCTCTAGATTGGGATTTACCATTCGATCTTATGTGCGACGCCAGTGACTATGCAGTAGGAGCGGTCCTGGGGCAGAAAAAAGATAAAAAGCACCACATGATCTGCTACGCTAGTCGCACGTTGGACGAAGCTCAGGGAAATTATACAACTATGGAAAAGGAGATGCTCACGATCGTCTTCGCTTTCGATAAGTTCATGTCATACCTCATTGGAGCAAAGGTTAAAGTATACACAGATCATGGGTCCATAAGATACCTAATGCAAAAGAAAGATACAAAGCCTAGATTGTTGAGGTGGGCCTTATTGCTACAAGAGTTCAACCATGAGATTATCGACAAGAAGGGTGCAGAAAATGTGGTCGCTGACCACTTATCAAGGATCGTGGCCTAAGGACAGGGGGGACCGCCCATCAATGGCAACTATGTCGACGAAGCTTTAATGTTGGTTGAAACCAAAGAAGAAGACTTACCCTGGTTCGCAGATATCTGTAACTATCTTGCCTGTGGAGAACTGCCCCCTGACATTACCTATAACCAGAAGAAGAAGCTGTTCATGGATGTGAAAAATTACTATTAGGACGATCCTCTCCTGTTCATAAGATGTGCTGATAACTTGTACAGGAGATGTGTTCCCGAAGAAGAAACCCCGAACATTCTTAACGAGTGCCACGCCTCCCCTTATGGAGGACATCTTGGCGGCGAAAGGACTGCTGCCAAAGTGCTACAATCAGGTTTTTATTGGCCATCTTTATTCAAAGATGCCGCACAGTTTGTAAAATTCTGCAAAGAATGCCAGTCGACGGGCAATATAGGGCGAAGGAACGAGATGTCGATGGCAAATTGGATTGAAGTAGAGATTTTCGATGTATGGGGGATTGATTACATGGGGTCGTTTCCCCCATCAAGGGGGTATCAATACATTCTAGTGGCAGTAGATTATGTATCAAAATGGGTAGAAGATGTGGCAACCCAAACGTGCAACGCCAAGTCAGTGATCAAGCTATTCGAGAAAATGATTTTCCCTCGGCTCAGCGTACCACACACTGTAATAAGCGACGGAGGGTCGCATTTTGGAGAAAGACAGTTCGAAGCACTCCTACGAAAGTATGGAGTTAAGCACAAGATCGCTACACCCTACCACCCACAGACTTCCGAGCAGGTAGAGGCCTCGAATAGACAAATCAAGTAGATTCTGGAAAAGACTATCAGTCGGACAAGGAAGGATTGGTCAATGAAGCTTGACGATGCACTTTGGGCCTACAAGACTGCCTATAAAATGCCCATTGGAACCGCCCCATATAAGTTGATCTATGGAAAATCCTATCATCTACCACTTGAGCTGGAACACAAGGCCCTCTGGGCAATCAAATTTTTGAATATGGATCTGGAGAAAGAAAGAGAAAAGAGATATTTGCAGTTACAAGAGCTTGAAGAATTAAGGATTCATGCTTATGAGAACGCAAAAATCTATAAACAAAGGACGAAGGTGTGGCATGATGCCCACCTCAGGAGGAAGGACGTAAGGGAGGGTGATAAAGTTTTATTATTTAAATCCTCCATTCGTCTTTTCCCAGGAAAGTTACAAATGAGATGGTCGGGACCTTTCACTGTATCAAAGATATACCCATCAGGAATGATGGAGTTATACGACAAAGACGATCTGACCAAGGTCTTTCAAGTAAACGGGCACAGGGTGAAGAGGTACTATGAAGATGAAGCTTTTGTTAGGAGGGCAGAGATCAACTTGCAGGACATGGATACTGTTGAAGGCTAAAGTGAAGAACCTAAACCGGTCGAGCTGGCGACGCAAACTACAACGCTCCTCGAGAGGCAGCCTGAGCTTTTATTTTTCTTAGAATAGGATGTTATTTACTTTCCTGCAAAACAAACATTATGAACTTTTGGACTATAATAAGGCCCGAGTCAGCACATGTGCCACGTGCACTGACTTTTCTATTTTATGGGCCACCGCACAGTTTTATAGACCCGGATGAGTAATACTATCTGAGGTCAGGAACTTAACCTTAGGCCAATGATGTTTTACTCATCGACCGCTTTTTCCCACTCTATTTTTGAGTTTTTTCTTCTTGATTTTGTTCTAAAGGTTTCGTATCGGGCGGCAACTCAACCGGCGCACTGAACATGCTCATATCGGGCAAAAAGGGTCTATCAGGCATTGCATAAGTCGTGTCGGACGACACGCCCAGGGGGCAATCTCCCGTGTCTGGCAAGATGAGTAATTACCCTTGATTAGACAAATGGGACCGTTCATCTCGGGAATAACTTGTCTCAACGGCTGACACACGTCCCGGATTTACCCGTTTTACCCTCGGTTGAGATTGCTATATATAGTATGGAGGTTTTTACCGTGTCGGGCTACTACTTTTGCTCTTCGCGCTACCCGTATCATGTAGTATTCCCCCCCTTTGCTCGTATGTCGTCCTGCTAGCTTTTGCTCTCGTATCGCGCGAGAGTGTCCGATAGTAAAGGTATAGCCCGACAGCCTGCTTGCCCGTCACGACCTTCTTATCGCGCGCGGCGTACCGAGTTGACGACTTTAATCGATTTCCTTTATGTCGCCCGATATGTGGTCGCACGATCCGTCCTTAAAGCGCTTGCCCGATACGCTATGTCGGGCGACACATTTTTCCTCAAGAAAGTCCCTATCGGGTTGTTTGTTTCATGCAACTGTATTGCCCGACACACTCATGTCGGGCAACATTTTTAACGTGCAAGATTTTCTTTTCTATATCGCCCAACTTTGTATCGCCCTGTATGTTTATGGACGACACTCGGACCTTGTAACAGGAAGAATCTTATCGTGCATCAGTTTTTCTTGCCTACCTAACATTCGAATGATCAATGAACTTGTTTAAAGATAACAGATATGGCCCCTACAAAGAAAACCGCCCCTCGGATTGACAAACACGGCAGAAGAATCGACACTGAGGCCGCAGCTGAAGCAACAACGGTCGGGCGGATACGCCAGAATCCCGAGGCAACTGGGCCATCAGCCGCTGAGATGAGAGCAAGGAAGGAAGAAGTAACAAGTTCATTTTCTTTCCCAGAGGATGCAGCCAGAACAAGTGCAAAGCTCTCAAGGAAGAAGTAACGAGTCCATTTTCTTTCCCAGAGGGTGCAGCCAGGATAAACATAGAGCTCTTGAAAACACTTGTGGATACTATATCCAAAGAAGGTGCGCCCCCCCCATGAAGAAGGTGGCTTCACGGCTGATAAACCAAAAATACCCACATTCAATCTAGAAGCCACTAGAGAAAGACTTCCACTGATTTCCTCTTTTAGAGATGGTCCTAAACCACCACAGAAGATAGACTATGATAAGGAAATGGATCTCTCTTGGAGGCTACTAAATCAAGAAAAAGTATTGGAAGAGATAAGGGGACTTCTCTGACTAGTTTAATAGATGATGAAAGTTTAAAGAAACTGAGATTGATGATCAGTCCTTTTGTTCATGTTCACAATGGAAGTATCTGGTTTAAAGGAATGCCTAATAGTTTTGGAACTTTTTCCCTCAGCAAAAGCGCACGACTGATCTCATTGAATCTGAACCCTCAATTGCCTTTTGGTACAACTGACTGCAGCATCTTCATTCTGGTATGGATATCAAATAAAGAGACGCCTGACCAGCTCTGCCATATCGCCTACCACAGCAAACACGGAGAATATTTGTGGAGCTTCTATCTGGCGCAGGCGCGCTCACCCGCTAACCCTCACTGGGTTAACATTACACTACCTTATCCACTTCACAACTCTGAGACAGAGTGTTGAGTAAGTTTGGGGGGTACCATGTTCCAGTGAGGGAGGTACAAAAACTCAAAAAAAAAATTCTTCCAACTCCATCCCTTTTATCCTTTTTGTTCTTTTTCTTCAATATGTGTACATACAAAAATTTTGCTAAAAATTTTGAAAAATTTTGCTTATTTTGTCTCCATGCATATGTACAAAGACATTATATAGTAAAAATTAGATACGACTTCTTGCCAATTTATTTTCTATGTTCCTAAGGAGACGCAAGTTTTGTTATGTCTTTCTGATAATGCAGCCCCAAACGACAAAAGACTACGACCTTCCATGCCAAAAATTTCGAAAAATAATCTTACAACAGCTAAGAGACGTGTATGCAGAAGGAAAAAGTTGCCCAAACAGCAAAACTTTGTCTTGTTTCCCCTTACCCAACAAAAATCCCAAAAGAGAGAATAGCCTTATGGGAGTGAATAAAAGAATGAGAGTTGTGCCAAATGAAAAGAAAGAAAAAAATACATACACACTTGTTTTCCAAAAGTACCCATCTTTAGGCATGGTAGATCTGGGGCAGTGGTACGTAGGATGTGAAATCACTGCTCTAAAGCCAACTGGCTTGGACTGCAGGGACCACTCACCCGCTAACGGACCCGTACCTGGATTGACTAATGGGAAACAAGAAAAACCCAAAAAGCCTCATCCTACCCAACAAACAACTTTCTGCTCCCAAAAAGCTGTTTGGTGTGAAAGCTAACTTCGAAATCATGCACCCGAGTCTCACCAAAGCTGTGGAGAAAATTTTTCACTTAAATAAGGTAGGAGAAATAAAGTTTGTTATTCGTGGTTGGGGCGCATTCTCTGTGAGACATCTCAATGCTCTCTCAAACCCATGGACTGAAAATATCGGTCAAGAAGAAGCATCACAAAATAAAGATTAAAGATTGATTGAGGACAATCAAAATGCTAAGTTTGGGGGAGTTGATAACACCAAATTTTTGATGTTTTTGGCCCTTATTTCGTTATCAAAATTGCCCTTTTAAACTGTTTTCCTCTCTTTTTATATATGTTTTTGCAATAACATGCCTCGCTATGCTCTTAACTCAATTTTATCATCTTTTGCAGAGTTTTCCCCGATTTTTAACTCATTTATCAGCTAAAAGGCCCGTCCCGGCCCACAAATGTGTTCCATTTGCATCGGCCTTCCTACCAACCAATCGGCCGATACGCTCACTGCCCGACAGGGCAGCATGATATACTGCCGCGCGACATGAGTGTGCCGCATAAGAGGAAGTGGACGAGCGATACGCCGTTTACCCGACAGGGAGCCGAACCCGCCACGAATGCCAAAGTGTGTCGAGCGATATGGGTCACCCACCGGTAGGCGCCACTCGTCACGATGACCAACAGCCCGGCGCCCTTGCGCCGTCCGACATGCATATCGGGCATCCCTGAGGCCGCAATGATGGAGCTGAAGGAAGGACATGGCGTTCGGAGCACCATAACTTCCCCCAGCCACTGCCTATAAATAGCAGCTACAGGACTCCGATGGGACGGGTCGGAACCCTACGCAAGCCAACTCAAGAAAGCTTCAAGAGCTAGCGTGTCGTGCCTCATAGGTTGTGTCGGGCGATTCTAGGTGAGCACTTCCCCATCCCAAGAGGGAGGGAATGGTTCACTTAGGGACGTACCAGGCACCACTGCAGGTCGATATCGGCCAACAAGGATACCCGATACAAGTGACCGATACTAGAAGCACCACTCTAGCCCGGCACAATACCGAACCCCGATACGCATCTCCAGTTATGGGCGTGTCGCCCGAGAGGGTGCCGCCCGACATGATCGTATCGGGCTAGGGAAACCCACACGATACGTCTGCCCGTTATGAGTGTGTCGCCCGAGAGGGTGCCGCCCGACACGGGGGTATCGGGCAAGGGCCCTACCCGGTATCGGGCTGTAGAGTCTGCTACTGTCTGTCATCCTTCTAAATCAAGAAGGCCACTTTTATCTTTATTATTTCAGTCATTTACTTCCTTTCCTTATGCAATGTAATTAGACTTTTATATGTTTATGGAATTAGAAGAGTTTAGCTATCTGCTGCTTTATGTTTGGTACCTTTGTTGGATGATTGCTATGTTTAACATCTGAACTCTAGCTTGTATGCTTGGATCACGTTTCGATTAGCTACTGAATTGTGTTTTCCCGTTGCAACAGCCTCGAGAGAGGTGTTGTGGCTCTAGTGTTTGGTCTGATACTGGAGTACGAGATTGCCCATGATCGGAGTTGCTTTAGTAACCTTTCCTCTCTAACTTAAGTCCAATGACCTCGAGAGGGGTGTTGGTGCTTGGTTAGAGGTACCCACTTCGAGAGGAGGGGTACAGGATGTTTCTGCTACTGCTTGTTTTACCGAAGCTTTCTCTTTCGTTCCTTACTATAGATATAGTGTTATCTCTCTATTTCCGTTGCACGAAAACCCCTAAAAACTGATAAATGTTTAAACCCTTTTATTTTCCTCGTAGCTCCAGTTGGAGATAGATTTCTTTTGTTTTATCTATCTTATCATGTTGTTCCCATTGGGAATTTTACCATCTCCTTGCCCTTACCGGAGTGTAACGTGTCGATTCAACATTCTCAACACTACCACCCTTGTCCCTGTGTTTGACCCCGTATATGTACTTCGACCCCGTAAACAAAGTTGCGGGGGCCTAGAAGGTTCAGGTTATAAATTTAAAAGTCCGACTACTTCAAATCTGCCTCCACTTTTCGGATGCACGATTTAGGCCGGTCAGTAGACTCAGCCTGTAGTCTTTGGCGAACGCCTGCATATCCTCTTGGACCCATTGTGTGGTCGTGACATTCAGTGCATGCCTTGCTCGTTGAGCATTGCTGATAGCCTAGTTAGTTAGCACATTGATTTGGTTAGTAACACTAAAGGTTAATCTTGAATAGGTGAATACATAAAAACGTATATTAATTAAATTGGGAGTGACGCTTAATACCTTGAATTCATCTATTTTTCTTTGGGTAACAAACTCCTCCCAGTCTTTGGGGTCCAAGTAGTTCCATTGCTGTGTGGCTTCCTTCTTCCTATATTTATTTTTCAAAGAGAATACAAACAAAAAGTATTAGTGTAGAGTTCGTGAAATACTGATCAATGTCTAGAATTGGAATCAATCAAGAACCTATTCTCAGTATCGCGTATGTAATCTCAAGTGAGATTGGTCCTATAGTTCCTTAGGACCCTCCCACGACGTTGCATCACACATTTACGATGCAGCTTTTCATCCAGATCAAATATGCTCTGTAAATTAAATAGAATTGCTATTAACTAGTATCCTACAAATTAGTAATCTACACAAATAGAATTACAAATAATAATAACTCACGCATAGTTCCTTCCATATGTGGTCTTTCTTCCCCTTAGGAACTTTATGCCATGATTCTAGGATAGGACTGCAATGGCTGCGAGTAAGAACCCCAAGATATGAAACAAATGAGTTGCGGTTCACTCCATATGGATTTCCAGCCTGATCAAAATCCACAGCCAATTTGGGTCCATTACCCCTTTGATGTATTAACTTGTTCATCATTGTGATGCCCCTCACTTTCTCAATTTTCTTTTGTTGCTCATCAAGTGATGTAACAACTTTAGGGGGTACATCACCAACCTAAAATTTGATAAAAAAACACACTTACGTGATATAATTATAAATGAACATATAGATAGAAACCTCAGGGATATATTCATAATTAAAATTAACTAACATTGTCAGGCAGCATAATCAAGTCCTCACCCTCACGGTGATCATCAGCACAGTCATCATGGGAATGCTCAGCCATCTGAAAGTTAACATTCAAATTATAAATTTTACATTGTAAAGTAACACTAATTGTAAAGTTCACATTGTAAAGTACACATTCACATTGTAAAGTAATTCACATTGTAAATTTCACATTCACATTGTAAAGTTCACATTCACATTGTAAAGTTCACATTCACATTGTAAAGTAATTCGCATTGTAAAGTCCACATTCACATTATAAAGTTCACATTCAGAAAAATAAAACATAATAAAAATATAAACATCCATGCCTCTAATATTGTGATCTTTTATCAATTAACAATCCTTCATTATGATCCCCACAAACATACAAGTCATTGTGATCCCCAACTTCAATGTTTGGTGGTGTTGGCAACCCAATTGAGAATGGACTGGAGTCATCATACTTATCATAGTACTCTTCTTCATCTATAGGATCTTCAATGAACTGTCTTTTACCATGAAGAACAACCGACCATTTATCATTTGCAGGATCATCGATATAAAATACTTGTTTCGCCTGTGATGCCAATATGAATGGTTCACCCTTCTCGCCAATCTTTTCAAAGTTCACTAACATGAAACCCAATTCATCCACTATAACTCCTTTGTTGTTGTCGACCCATTTACATTTAAAGAGAGGAATTCTGAAATCTACATAGTCAAACTCCCATATGTCTTCAATGACACCTTAATATGACATTTTAGCTTCACATGGACTTTTATCCTTTGCACTTGCAAAAAACAATGAAGACGCTTGAAGGGTGACCCCGCTGTTTTAGACGACACTCTTATCATCTTGACGCTTTGTGTAATATGAGAAACCATTTATGTCAAACCCTTCATAAGACATAACATTCAATTTTGGTTTAAAGGCGAGGCATTTGATGGTTTTAGTAAGATTATCTGGTGTTTGAGATAGTTGATGTAAGACTTTATCTTCAAACCACTTAATAAATGTCTTGTTATGCTCTCTAGCAAGACACATTGAATTGGATCGAGGATATTGTCTCTTGATGAAATTGGTATGTTCCTCGATATAAACACTCACTTCGTCGATGTTGTGTAAAATATACAAGTGACCTTGCTCCAACTGCTCACGGCTAATTACTTTCACCCGTGATCCTAAAACTCCTTTGCCAAAATGCTCCTCAATATTCTTACCATTCACGGGAGCGTCATTACCACTCAGAAAGTCATTGCAAAAATCCATAACCTCTCACGCCACATAATCCTCAATAATACTCCCTTCAGGCCGATAACAGTTTCGAACATCACCTTTAAAAATGCTCATGTATCATTCAAAGGGATACATCCAATGCAAGAAAACTGGTCCCAACATTTTCACTTCCCTAGTCAAGTGGACAACAAGATGCACCATGACATCAAATAACGAAGGAGGAAAATACATCTCAAGCTGACATAGGGTAACAACTACTTCTCTTTGCAATTGGTCAAGAGTATCAGGGGCAATAACTTTGCTGCACAGACTGTTAAAAAAGAAACAAAGTCTGGTGATTGCAAATCGTACATGCTTCGGCAATATAGATCGAATGGCCACGGGAAATATTTGTTGCATTAGAGTGTGACAATCATGAGATTTAAGACCTATCAACTTTAGATCTTTCATTGATACCAATGTACGGATGTTGGATGAGTAACCATGTGGCACCTTAACATTTACCAAGCATTCACAAAATGCTTTCTTCTCCTTTCTAGACAATGTGTAACAAGTGGGAGGTAAGTATGTTCTCCGATCGCTACTAACTACTTCTGTTAATTCTGTCCTTATTCTCATTTCACATAGGTCCATTCTAGATTTTATCCCATCTTTAGTCTTACCTGGTATATTCAACAGAGTATTGATGACGCTATCACATATATTTTTCTCAACATGCATGACATCGATACAATGGCTGACTGTCAAAGAACTCCAATAAGGAATATCCCAAAATATCGACTTCTTCTTGAATAAAGACTTGTCACTCCTTGTGGCCATCGTACATTGTGATCTCTTACCAAATTCATTGGCGATGTCTTTCACTCTTTCATAAACATCCTCCCCTGATATAGGTTTAGGTGCACTACGTTCCTCATTCCGGCCATTGAATGCTTTGCACAACCTACGATACAGATGAAATTTTGGAAGAAACCTTTGATGAGAAAGATATACAGTCTTGTCATTGTGTTTTAGTCGTATTGAATCAGTGTTCTCTTCACATATAGGACACGCTTTAGATCCTTTGACACTATATCCAGACAAATTCCCATATGCTGGAAAGTCATTCACAGTGCAAAACAACATAGCGTGCAAACAAAATGTCTCTCTTCGTGAAGCATCATAGGTCATCACACCTTCACCCCAGAGCTTCTTCAAGTCATCAATCATAGGTTCAAGATAAATGTCGATATCATTTCCAGGTTGTTTAGGGCCCGATATCAAAGACGACAACATAACATACTTATTTTTCATACACAACCAGGGAGGAAGATTTTATATAACAAGCAAAACTGGCCAAGTGCTATGTTGGCTGCTCAATGTCCCGTACAGATTCATCCCATCTGTATAAAGCCCAAGTCTTAGATTCCTGTCCTCTTCACCAAATTCAGGGTACAATAAATCAATCTTCTTCCACTGTGGGGAATCATACGCATGTCGTAGGATCCCATCATTATTTTTCTTAACATTTGCATGCCACCTCAAATTCTTCGCATCTATAGGATTGGCAAACAAGCATTGAAATTGTGGTATTATAGGTAGATACCACATCACCTTGGCGGGAGAACCAGTTTTGGACTGCCCCGAAGTCATCAATTTATACCTTGACGCACCACATTTCAGACAATCTTTCAAATCCACATAGTCCTTTTGAAATAATACACAATCATTCTTGCATGCGTGTATCTTCTTAGCCTCCATTCCCATTGGGCACAACAATTTCTTTAACCGATATGTTGAGATCGGAAGCTCGTTTCCTTCAGGAAGAATTTCTTTGAACAAAGACAACAATGACGTGAAGCTTTTGTCACTCCATCGATTGTTAGCTTTCAGTTTATACGATCTCAACACAGCGCTAAGCTTCGTAAACTTACAACCCGTGTATAACGGTATCTCATCATCATGCACAATGTTTCTAAACATGGGAGGTGGATCAGTTTTGGTGTGCTCTACCCCACAACTATCCAGCATCGCATCAACGATGTCTACTGGAACTGATTCGTTCACATCTACGTCATCGAAGGCAATTTCTTCTTCCACACAAGCACTGCTATCGACATCCACTGGTTTTGGGTTTGAAATCTCTCCATGCCAGTTCCATTCTGTATAGCCTTGTACAATCCCGTTGCATATGACAAGACTTCTGATTTCATCACCAGTACTGACTTTCAAGTTGTTACCGCAATGCCTACATGGACAGTAGAACCTATCTCTAGGTTGTTTCCTATGTTCCTCGACAAATCTAATAAACTGATCAAGACCAGAAATAAACTCTGGGGTACAGCGATTGCGAATGGACATCCATGATCTATCCATTCTATGATCAAAGAGAAAATAAGTATACATTACAACAAGACTAGGGTCTAGGGTAAACATATTAGAGTTTATGGTTAAAACTTTAGGGTTTATACATGTGATGTCATTCTTATATATAATAAATGTGTACCACCTATCCCATTCTTGAACACCTAATCTCACTAGTAAGTGTATAATGTGTATTGGGTTTTCAAGAAAATTTCGGCAGCATTTCCCTGCTGTTCTCCAAGTGAATATGTACTTAGAGAACAAATGGGGAAATGCTACCAGAATTTTCTTGAAAACCAAATACACATTATACACTTACATCCTAAGTGAGATTAGGTGTTCAAGAACAGTCCCAAACCGGGGACTATCCAAGATTTACTCCTAATGAGTAAATATTGGACATGTTTCTAGGCCAACATAATATAACACCAGTCCCTTGTTCACAACCTCATTCACCACACAATTTTCTTATAAAAACACTTGTGGACAGCCATAACAACATATCAATGCTTCCTAAATTAATCAATATATTATTTTATAACACAAATCGTGGTGGGTATAACATAGAAAAAAACTCAACATAAACATGTCCTTAACCTGATATACAGATATTTGTAACCAAACTCATTAGGAAGAGAGACCATGAAACACCATGCATTGATTTGAAATATAGATTCATACATTCTTCTTTGAAAGAGATTATTTATAATGTAAATATAGATTCATGCATTCTTCTTTGAAAGAGATTACTTATAATGTAAATTGTCTCATCTTTGAACTAAAATCTAATGCATGAAAGGTAGAAAAGCAACAGAAAGATCTCATGTTTCAACATTAAAAGAGTAAAGAGCAGAAAACTTTCAACATTTATATGTCATGTCCCCTAATACCCACTTCATCTACTTGGGATCCATACCTAGTTCACTCTGTCACACCATAGAACGTTATTTTCTAGGGATACAAACAACAGGCAAGAAGATATGCTAATTATGTTCCTCCAATCATTGTGGCAGATAAGCTTGCATTTTAGTAGGTAAGACTTTCGGGATCACTCTAATTGAGGAAGACAAGTCCCTAAGAAGGGACTGAATCTGTCGGTTCCAGGCTTTTTTTTATAGTTAAGCCAGGGGTCGCTTTTATTCATCCCACACCCCTCATGTGGGCTAAATCATCATAAAAATTACAGCTCCTGCTTATATTAAACCGCAGGTGTGAAACACAAACCAGTGTACATACTCATCAGATATTACACTCATCACCCCCCCCCCGACTTCGAAACAACATCAAACCGCAGAAACCATCCCCCTATGCATCTGATTTCTTTAACACGATATATGGAACCCTTCTCTTCTCCAACGCAGCCATCCCCCTTATCCTATTCGGAATATTCATAGAATAGGATGAAACAAACAACTCATCCATACTACTGATCGGTTCCAGGCTGTTGTTTTGTAATGAGACGAATCAAAAATCAAGCAAAGCAAACAGCAGGAGCAGGGTAAAGGTTCCAAAGTAAGTTGTTCCTCACCTTTCGACAAGCAGAATCCAGGCGGACAAGCTCCTCTCCACCTTGTAAAAGTTGAAGATCCTTTACAGGTCCAGTGGCTCAACCCAAGTTGCCTCTTGTCCCTTGACTAGCCGCCGACACCGCAGCTACTGGTGAGTGGTAATGGCGCCGAGGTGGGCGGCGAGCAGAGAGGGCGGGCGAGCAGAGAGGGCGGCGAGCAGAGAGGTACCGCGTGCATCTACTGGTGGCGGCGAATAGAGAGGGCAAGCGATCGAGCTAGGGCGGCGGCCGGCCTAGAGCGCAGCGGCCGGAGGACCAACAAACGGTGGCGGTGGAGGCGAGCGGCGGCACAGGAGCGGTGAGCAGAGGAATCGTCGCCGGAGCTTAAACCCTCGAAATCGAGATGAATTAATGAAACAGAAAAAGTGGAAGAGTCGGGCTCGCGCAGGTGCTATTAAGTTAACATTAGGTGTCGGTTATTAAATAAAACTGACACATAAAACTAAAGGTGTCGGTTCTACAGAAAAACCGACACTTATTCTCAATGATAGTCGTCAGTTTTAACTAGAAAAAAAATGACGTCTATCTACATATGCCGATTAAAAAAATTGTTCTCGATTAATGACTATAGTCGTCGGTTTATATCAAAAACTGACACTCAAAGGGTGTGAAAAATTTCCCACGGACAGCACGAGAAAAACCATAAGCATCGGTCACTGTTGTAAAACCGACGACCAAAATGTGCCCAATTTCTGTCTCACGAATAACCTTTAGTCGTCGGTTTATTAGTTAATAACCGACGCCATATGTTAAATTTTGGAGGTAATTTTTTTCGCTGAAAATTTTGGATTTGGCAGTTAATTTTAGGCGTCGGTTTGTTATTAAGGAACCGACACGGAATAAAAGCGATACTCGTGTCTGGTCGCCCTTCACAGATTGATGTCGGTTTATTTTATAAACCGACATTTTATTGTTTAGGTGTCGGTGTATTTATACAACCGACGCCTTTAAAAGTGACGTTATAAGCCATTTCTGTAGTAGTGCATGTTGGTTGTACATACTCGTTGTGGTTAGACATTGTTAGTCATCCACGAGAAGGTTATACCTGAGACTTTATGACAATTTTCAAGAGTTAGTAAGATATGTGAAACTCTAAGGAGGGTAGCCTCCTATAGTTCAACCGAATTTCGAGGACGAAATTCCCAAAAAGGTGGGTAGTATGTCACATACTTTTTTTCATAACTACTTATATTCATGATTGGTTCTAAAAAGGATTTGAGACAAGTGGGCCAGGGTGCATAGGTTTTTTCCATATTGGAGTTCTTTTATGTATAACTAGAATCTAAAGGCATTTTGGTAAATTTACTATCATGGGATGTTATACAAGTCACATGAAAACTTAAGGCTAATTAATATGATGAGACCAAGATTCTTCAGAAATTCAATGATGATCTAATAATTTGAGGACACATTTTATCACTGGAATTTTGGGTATTTAGTTTTGGCCTCATAATGCAGAATTGATGAAATTATCGTGTTATGCTTATTATGATATAGGTGGGAAAAAGAATGTTTTGGTGACTTCTGATTTTGTTGTGCTTGAGATTTCAATTTGAGGATATAATAGTATTAATAGAGCATATTACGATTTTTAGCAATATTGGGATGGCACTTTATATATGATTCAACGTTTAATAATATCTATCCATGGATAAAAAGACTTTTGGTTACGTGAACTGTTTGGTGATTAGATAAGGCATGTGTAGAGAGAAAATGATTTCCAATATATTCAGGCCGGTCAAAACTTTTGACTAGCGGTTTGATTAAGAGGACGACTGTTTTGGATAGTTAATTAAATACAAAGAAAAGGGAGAGTGTTGTCCCCTTCCTCACGAAGAAAGAACGCAGAAAGAAGTCCCCCTCCATTTGGGAACACACGGTCAGCGGAGATTTCTCCCTCTATGCATGATACATCTTAAACTAATCGGGAATGGTATATCCATCGGTTTCCTTCTCAATATGATTTCAACTTTCGTATTTGAACACAATTCTGATCCTAGATGAACTGGAAATTTGATCACGATCGACTATTATTAGGATTTTAGGGGTGAGGCAAGATGGAGTCTTGACTTATATAATACAAGGAGTACGAAGGGAGCTGGGTAGGTGAAGACAGAGTTGTCTGGTTGGCGGATTGATGCCTCACCCTTCCCTAGACCTGCATCTGTAACAGTAAGAGGGGAACACACACGGGAGGCGAAGGATTGAAGATCAGGCGCTGATGCGCCAGGAACAGAGGCACCAAGGAGTCCCCTAGTAGGCAGCGGTGTGAGGCAGGGGCAAGACAGGAAACTATCCCCCAGATCAGCAAGCGAAGAAGAGAGGAAGGAGAGTCTAGAGAGCGATCGCCCAAGAACAGAGAAGAAGATGGACCTTTAGGCACTCTCATCAACGGTGGGGCGAGTTGGTGAGGGCGTAGGTGATGGCTGGATTCTGCACCAGCACCCAATGCTCACGTGAGCGAGAGACAGACGCGTGATGACCATATTTATCCGGGTTGTGAAGAAGCCAGATCCAACTCAGGGATCCACGAAGTCTGGGTCAACTCACATATGGAGACATCAAGACCGCCAGATCTATTTTGAATGATCACGATTGCTTCCAACTAGGTAATTGTTGTAAAATTCATATCTCAGGATAGGGAGCTCGATTTTTAGCAAAAAAAGTAAATATGGAAAGATAATGATGCCTACTATCTCATAAAAATACACCAATATAGTGACTTAGATGTTTCATAATTATTATAATTTGATTACTAAAAGATATGAGATGTCAATATTTTGAACATTAAAAATAGCAAACGAATTTCAAAATTAGTGAATATTTTACCTAAGGTAGGTTTTGATATGTTTAACATGAAATCATGATCACTCTAATTTTAAGTTTTACCAAGGATTTTGATATAAACTCTAAGAAGGGCATTATGGATATTTCACCCATTGAGTCACAATGAAATGATTTGAGATTTTTATCTAGACCTTAATGTGCATTGTTTGTACTATTTCTAGAGTTTTGATGGAGTTTTATGTATATTTATATCAGTATATGATTTTTGGGACTAAGTGCCATTATGTAAGATGAAATATGATTATTTATGAGACTACATGTATTTTATGTGCCTATTTAGTATGAAAAATGATCCTAGGATTTTATAACTAATTCATTAAGATTAGTATATGTGAGCTTGTTTGAAGTTTGCTATTGGTATATGATGTATATACTTATATATATTAGGACATATGATGTTTTTGGTTTATATGGATAAATAAAAAAAGGTATGTTGTATAATGTGTGACTTAAGTTGAATTTAAAGTTTAGACATTAAATTTGCTTTAAATCAGAGATATTCTTGGTAAAATAAGGACCCTATGTTGGTATATAAGGGTGGGATGATGGGGTTTGACAATTTGAAATGAAGAAGGGAAATATACATGGACTTATAGACATTTGTTAATGTCCAGGTGATTAGGTTATGGAACAAGAATCCAACCTACATTAAGGATATCCTCAAATAAGGTAAGTGGGTCATGTCCATTGATTTCTGGTATTATTTTATAATCTAACCTATAATTTCCTACAAGTAACATAGAGATTAAGTTACTTTCAGGCTTTGATATTTCATATACTACCATGCTTTGAGTAACCGGATCTCATTTAGCTTATCTTATGTTGCCAAACTATCAGATTTCAAGTAATTGACATTTACATGACTTTTAGATACTTATAATTTGAATGTTTAGTTCAAGTTATTCTTCTAAAGCTTTTAGATACATATGCCATACATTTGATATCAGAATATAACTAAGTTATTTATTAAAAGAGTTTTAGAGTAAGACTTACTCACACAATAAGAATCTAGACTTCAAATTTTAAGATTTAGATTGCTCGGTGTGAGTAGTCATAAATTAGATCCACATACACAATAAGAGTCTCCGATCCAATCTCAATTATCTAGAAATCTAGATACATATTCAGATTTAGATTTAGAGTTCAGATTTAGATTTAATTCAGAATTTTAGAGAAGAGATTCAGATCAAGAATTTATTTTACTAAGATTTCAGTTTCAAATAGAATAATTTTAATGCACCAGTTAAGTAAGACAAGCTTTCTGAAGACTACATTCAGATTCAGAATTCAGTACATGTTCAGCTATCAGTATTCAGTTTTAGTATAAGATAAGTTTTGATTCAGAATTCATTAAGTTCAGATTTAAGATTATTAAGTCAAAATTTTCATATAAGATATTATATCATAAGTCCTCATTCAGTTACTCCTGGGACAATTCAGAAGCATCTGTTTCCAATTCAGAGGAGTGTTCACTCCAATTCATAGGTACTTTGGTATCAATTCAGGGCATAGTCACGCCAATTCAAAGACACCTCAGTGTCATTTAGAGGCATGTAGTGCCATTTCAGAGGTATTTTGGTACCAATTCAGGGCGTAGATACGCTAATTTGGGAGGACTTATTGTATAATTGTGGCTACAAATCAGATAAAAGATTTAAATAAAAGACACATCAATTCATTTTAAGTTCATATCTTTCATATATCAATTCAACTTTTAGTTATGACATATTTATGTTTATCTTATTAGAAATTCAATGTCACTTACTCTAATCTAGGTTTTCCTAGTGCATGACTGGGGACGAGAGTCTGCAGTTATAGAACTTTAGGAGGTAGTCATGACAAGATGATTCAATGATAACTTTAAGAGGTTTGCTTGGTGGGGCACCATCTACACAATCCCAAAGCTTGAGATGAGTTTGTATAAAGTAGTATCATGGTATTAAGTTTTTCTTTTACATGATAAGGTAATAGATTTCCTGTGCTAAGAATAAATGAAAATTTCTTATATACATTGTATGTATTGGTTCTTTTCTGTCAATATTGTTATGTATATCATGTTGGTAACATTCCCGAGTGAAAAAAAAGGTCAGCTTTCACTCATGTGATAAGAAAATTGGGGTGGTACACAACCACATAGCTCTTGGTTAGTACTCTGCAAATCTTTACATCTCTTCATTGTACGATTTCTTGTATGAGACGGAATCACCTTTGTATATGCTTGGAACACTGATGCGGTCTAGGTTCCTTAGCTTGCACAATAGTTCCATTGTTTCTACGATATAGTTTGATTGCCTCGCTGATGCTTGGAACCACCCCAAGTTATGGGATGAACTTCTTGTTCCAAACAGTCTCCTTTATTGCATTGGATGCAGCTATATACTCAACCTCCTTCATAGAATCCACAACTATCTCTTGCTTGGAACTCATCCTGCTCACAGATCTATTATTGAGGCAAAACACAAATCCTGATTGTGATCGATTATCATCTTTGTTAGTTTGAAAGCTTGCATCTGTGTAACCCTTTGCCACCAACTCTTCCTTTATGTCATAGACAAGGAACTGATCCTTAGTTATTCTCAAGTACTTAAGGATGATCTTCATGGTAGTCTAATGACCTTCACCGACATCTGACTGATATCTTCTTATCATTCTCAAAGCACATGAGACATCTGGACGAGTACATAACATTGTGTACATGATAGATCCAATCATAGAAGCATATGGAATCTTATTCATGCACTCCCTTTCATCACAAGAATTGGGACATTGAGCTCTAGAGATAGTAACACCATGAGACATGGATAGGTTGCCTCTCTTCAATTTCTCCATGATGAACCTCTTCAACACTTTGTCAATGTATGTGCTCTGACTTAGTCCAAGAAGCATTCTAGATCTATCTCTATAGATCTTCATTCCTAGAATATAAGATGCTTCTCCTAAGTCTTTCATTGAGAATGTATTTTCTAGCCAGGTCTTTACTTTCTATAAAGTAGGGATGTCATTCCACATCACCAGAATGTCATCCACATACAATATGAGGAGTACAATCATGCTCCCACTAACCTTCTTGTACACACAAGATTCATTTTCATTTTGAAAAAATCCAAACTCTTTGACTGTTTCGTCAAATCGAAGATTCCAACTCCGAGATGCTTGCTTCAATTCATAGATTGATCTTTGTATCTTACATACTTTATTTGCTTCCTTTAGATTTGTAAAACCCTCAGGCTGTGTCATGTACACATCCTCAAGTAGATTCCTATGAGAACTGGTAACACTAAATGAGATTACTCAAAACATAAAACACAATCAATCACTAATTAATCACATACCCAAAAATATAGGTAAATTAAAACCGATTTCAACATCAACACCCACTCAAAACATTTGCATAAGAGCCCAACATCTTTCTTGTATCCATACTATGCCAAGAATTTGATACAAATTGTTCTATCATCTTAGCAACAATATATATATATATATATATATATATATATATATATATATATATATATATATATATATAGGAGAACAACAATAATATATGCCACACAAACAAGCATTAATATGCTAATAAAAGTCTGATTTATTTGAAACACCATATACAAACTTTTCCTTCCCGGACCTGAGAGTACAAGGACGACTCTAGGACATACTAGACATCTAATCAACTTTATCAAAGATTCATTACTATAGCTCCTTTTTTCTCCCACATGTTTGTTTTCGTCACTTTTGATTAGCTAAGAAAATGTGGTGAACCACAAGAATGAGACCCATGTCCTAGCAAGAGATATAACCTCCAACAATGTTTATTGATTACAACATTTTTAAATAATTAAATAGTTCAGCAGTTTAATCAGATATAACAGATAAGATCAGCAGTATTCATGATTCACAAAATACATAAAGGAGCAGATAATAACTATCATCATTAGCCAGACTATCAACCTATATCTTGTTCACAATATAAGCAATTCAGTAGCATATGTATATCTAGCATCATGAGCAAGTCTAGTAACATACATAGCTAACAACATGAGCATGTCTAATTGGTTGAACATATCAACATCATAAGAAGAGCTAAAAACATAAGCACAACTATCTGGATAAGCATGATTAGCAGTATATGCATCTCTAGTTACAAAGGCATGGCTAGCATGCTAAACATAACTAACAACATGAGATAGCTAGAATCATGATTATAATCAGTAGTAGTAGTATAATTATCAACAAAAGCATAGATATTGTATGTATGCATCTACAATCTTAAGCATATCCACAACATAAGCATATCTACTATCTCTTAATTACACTAAGCATCATCTTTATGTAAAGAGAACAAACAAGGGTTATCATCCAATATGAAACATTGTGTATAACCCTAAACAAATATGCTAGACATCTGTATTATATCTTTTATTATGCCCTGGGGAATTTGAATCATACCATTCAAAGTGCAACCGACCCCTGCGAAGGGCTATTCGGTTCCGTACAAGATCTAGGAGTGCTGGTATCCTAAGATCTCTTCCCCTCGGCCAGTACGAGTAAAACGGCAGTGATATATTAGTCAAAGTTGCCACCACAGTGACATATAGTCAAGCTGCTAACCACTAGTCCACCCTTGGTACAGGTCACAGCACTAGAAACCAGGGTATTCAAACCCAATCACTGAGGTACAACCGCAGTTCTCCTCTAATCACATCATGTTATAATCACTGATACACGACCGCAGCCATTGTCAATCACAACAGATGTATGAGGCATGACCATAGCCAACCTCCACAATCTGTATTGTGGATTACAAGGATATATCCTCAACCTTCCACCCCCACATACTCAACAATATGCACTCTGAGTTTCTCTTAGGAATAATCATTTCACCATCCAGCAAGTTTTCACACTGAAGATGGTTCTACGACACATGGCACTACATGATTAGAATTGCACTTGGTTAGTTATGCCAATTAGGTGAATTAAGGATGCATCAAACAAGTGGACATACAAACCCTAATTCACTTCTAGCAAGCATATAAATATCACAACTTTGAAAATATATAAAATGTATGAAACATAATTTCTCATCTCATTATCACATGGTACTATTCACTTTCCATTCATGAGACCACACTAGTCATCATACTATCACAAGATATAAATCCTTTTCACAATATCACAGGGTATCAACCCTTATCAACACAAGAGGATTACACCTCAGTTAGGGCTCACTCATGCCCAAGTGTCATTAAGACCATCATACTATTCCTTACAAGATCATCATTATCTTTCCATGCCTTATGACAAGGCTCAACAACATCACTTACATATAATACACCATATCAACACAATATTGCATTAATGAGCTAGGAGATATTCATAAACAATTATAGCAGGGTTATATTAACATTAAGAACATTCCTTTATTACATCAACATGCAAGGAATCTAGATATGATTAACACTCATCATATTCATAATGCGCATGTTTAACATAAGAAAGTATCAGCCATGTCGCTATGATAACCACCATCATTCCATCATATAAGAATGTTAAACATGAATACTCATCTTTATCTATTTGCATTAGAGTTAGTTTCAACATGATAAATTATATCAATGTTACTAATCAACACTTATACCCAAACCCTAACTCATGACATCCCCATTGGATCATGGATGCATAAGGTGAAGCTTCACCAATACATTTCATACTATTCCCAAGTATCAACCCACACATAAATCAAGGTGTAACTGTGGGTTCTGATCTCCAAACCATGACATAAACACGAATAAAACTTAGCGGAAGCGAATCGGTAATCAGCGGAAGACAAAAATCACGGGAAATTAAAACTTTTCGAGATAAGAACTTGTATCCATAAAAACTCCTTTCATAAAGAGAGGTAACTGTTTACATCTCAGGATAATTACTTCTTGAGTAATTATATACATCAAGATACAAAATCTAAAGATCACATAACACAAGACTCCAAGACCTGAGAGTACAGAGGACACATAGGACTGACTCTAACTACACCACATGGCAGGACAAATCTCCACCTGAGATTACTGCTGCCCCTGGTGCTGCTGCTGAGATTGATCACTTGTAGGCTGGTTTCTTCGTCTCCGACGTCCACCTAAAAAGTTGAAGTCTACGGGGTGAGACAATTATACATAATTGTCCCAGCGAGAGTTATAACTCTTCGCCAGAAGCTTTATTATAACATCAAAGATTGTTCTAAATAGTAAAGCCTTCAAAGCATTCTATAACAGTTATAGTTATAACAAGATCTCTACAATTTAGAAGATATGGAGGATATCAATCATTATAACAATGTAACATCAATCAACTAACTTGGAGTTATCTCTAACAAGTTACACTACATGGTTGATTATGTTTTACAAACAACATTATGCCCTGTGGAGATGAGGCTTACCACTCATACTCCAACTGATCGCTGAGAAGCCGCATCAGTATCATACATAGGTCATTAAGAGAGCCGGATTCTCATGACCTTCACCTTCCTCAGTCAGTAAGAGGATCACTTTGTAGGACATCTCATGCCTCTACTATTATAGCTCACCAGGGTAAACTGGTCCTTCGCTATTCTAGAGTCACAGTGGCGTTCTGTACTCTCTTCGTCATCAGGAGGTTTCATATTTACCTACCACTGATACGGATATCTGTGCTTTCTTCGTCATCAGGAGGTTTCATGTTTACCTACCACTGATACGGTATGGAACTATAGTGAAGGATGGATGGATTCCACATCTACATCACTTTCCTACACTAGGATGTAAGGTTCTACACATCCATGTACCCCACATACTCAAAAGTATGTGCTCCAGGAGTTCCCTAAGGAAAACCTGTTTCACCATCACTTAATTTCTGACAATGATGGATCTATGATCAGGGCTCTACATTATACTTGATTAGTTAGGTACATTCAGTATTCTTTAACAGCATACATTGTTCTTCAAACAATAACAGTAACATAGCAGCTATAAAAGAAGAATACTAAATGTAACAGGCCTAACTCATATCAATCATCATTTCTCATTATCCTCATCACAAGTCATCTCTAAAGCATGACCTTGATGGTATTCATGGCTCTCATAGCCCATTATCAGCATAGGATGCCACTAGCAAGGCATCAGATTACATTACTTATTCATAAGGCTACAACATGCCTTCAATGAATATAACATCAACATCCATACCTGGATGTAATTACCTTCATATCAGAACCTGCATGATTAATACATCTGATAAAGGTAATATAACAATAAGGAATGTACTTCCTACTCTTGTCATAAGAGTTAAATCTTTAATTCTACTCAAATAGAGTTTATTGCTCAAAAGCATGCCATTACCCTTGAATTAGGGTTTACTATTCACATTACATGTCATCACCCTTGAATTAGGGTTTACTATTCACATTACATGTCATCACCCTTGAATTAGGGTTTACTATTCACATTACATGTCATCACCCTTGAATTAGGGTTTACTATTCACATCAAGGTGAATTAAACTCATAACATCATCATGTTTGAGTAACACCTTCATTAATGCTCCTGGATTAGTTAAAGGTTCATCAGTTATCATAATTAGGGTTTCTATGATCTCACACAGGTGGATCATACCCTAATTATACTCATTTCTGTGTATTGGGGATGTTTCAATTGAGTTTCCATTTAAAAGAGATACTTTCTCTCTCTAGAGGTACTTTCTCTCTCTAGAAGTACTTTCTCTCTCATCGTAAGGTTAGGTGATGTCAACATCACTCTAAAACAGGTTTGGGTTGAGTCATCATAGGCTAACATAGCCAAAAGCATCACCATTAAGTGATTAGAGTTACTTTCTCTCTCTAGGGTACTTTCTTTCTCTCTAGAGCACTTTCTCTTTCATCATACTAATGGTTGATGATAACATTAGACTAGATCAGGTTATATAGAGTCATTATGACTAAAAACATCATTCTCATGTAATTAGGGTTTGAATTGAGCAAGGTATAACTCAATTGACCCTTCAGGGGTATCTTGGTAATTCACCCCATTGATCATCATCATCATAGTCAAAAACCTTAATCAAATAACTCCTTACTATCTTAGATTATCATTAGTGTTTGATTTGAGCAACATTGAACCATCACATGATTGAATGTGGTCAACCATGAGTCACATAGATTAATTCCAATAATTAATCATTAATTGAATCAAGATCGGTTGAAAGTATTGACCGATTGCTCACTTTGACCCTTCAAGTCCATGAGCTCCTTTCTAGCTCCAAGACCGTGAGCCTCCTCATGGGCTTGAGATCGTGAGTCACCTCACGGTCTTGAGGTCGTGAGCCACCTCACGGTCTTGAGGTCGTGAGCCACCTCACGGTCCTGAGGTCGTGAGCCACCTCACGGTCCTGAGGTCGTGAGCCACCTCACGGTCCTGAGGTCGTGAGCTACCTCACGGTCCTGAGGTCGTGAGCCACCTCACGGTCCTGAGGTCGTGAGCCCCCTCACGATCTTGAGGTCGTGAGCCACCTCACGGTCCTGAGGTCGTGAGCCACCTCACGGTCCTGAGGTCGTGAGCCACCTCACGGTCCTGAGGTCGTGAGCCACCTCACGGTCCTGAGGTCGTGAGCTACCTCACGGTCCTGAGGTCGTGAGCCACCTCACGGTCCTGAGGTCGTGAGCCCCCTCACGATCTTGAGGTCGTGAGCCACCTCACGGTCCTGAGGTCGTGAGCCACCTCACGGTCCTGAGGTCGTGAGCTACCTCATGGTCTCAACCACAAGGTCCTTCGACAAAGGTTCAACAAATCAATCGATGATGTCAACTGATGTTGAAGCCTTCAAAAGGTCCAATAACTGTTGACCACCTATGGATTGAGTTAATTAAGGTTATGCTTAACCAAATGGTCATTCAATTGACCCTCAATTGTTGACCAATTAGGATTGAAATCGATTCAATTAAGGTCTATCAATGTTCACCCATCAACACTCAACAATGTGTATCAACACAAGGTTGAACCCTTCAATTGAGCTCCAATTGGGCCCAAACTTGGCCCAAACGGTCTTGAGGTCATGTGGGTGGACCCCACATGGTCTTGAGACCGTTTGCCCAAGATTTCATCAACATCTAAGGTGATTTGATAGAGGTTGAACCATGATTGGTCACAGAATCCGAATTTTGATTAACTTGATAACTTATTTGCAATTGGGTGTTCAATTGGTCAAATTACTCAACCCTAGACCTTCAAATGGTCTTGGGTGATTGTCCTCACGGTCTTGAGGTCATGTGGGTGGACCCCACATGGTCTTGAGACCGTTTAGGTCAATCAACCCTAAAAACCCTAATTATGTCACCATAATTTCAGTACTAATTTTATCTAGGGTTAGCCCTAGTATCCACCCTTCAACTCTTAGCCCGTTTGGAATTAGACCATCAAACTTGGTGAGTTGTTAATTAACATAATTTTGAACAGTAATCTCATGGGGTCAATGCTTAGTCAACGACCTTTCACGGTCTTGAGACCTTTTGCCCAAAAAGGCAATTTCAGACCGTTTGAAAATCAGCAATTAATTCATTTAAAGTCGTGACTTAAAAAGGTCATATCTCCCGATTCCTTTGGAGTTAGTCTCCCAAATTTTGAGGGTATTTAGCCTATATAATTAGGAACAGGTTTCTTATATGGTCCACGCTCGGTCAACAGGGCCAATCGGTCTTGAGACCGCGAGCCCTCTCACGGTCTCGAGACCGCGAGGCTCCCTCACGGTCTTGAGGTCGTGAGAGCAACCTGTTAGGACCGTTTAGGGAAAAGAAAAACGGTGGGTTTTTCTTGGAAAACACGCCTTCATCTTCTAGCTCAAGAACAGTACAGATATCCCACGGGTTTGCTTGCAAAATAGCAGGGAAAAGTAGGGAAATACTAGGAGCTATCATTAACTCGCATATAAAGATGCACATAGTAAAGCATAGGTTTAGAGTTATAAAACCCGCCTAAAGCTTGCTTCTTGAGCTCCAAGCTTTCAAGCTCCAAGCTCTAATGGCGTCCTTGAGTTCCCACAGGTTGGCCAGGGTGAAAACTCCAAGGAAGGATGAAAAGAGACGGCTAGAAAGATAGGATTTCGAGAATTAGCCATGAAGATGACCTTGAATTCGAATTCTAACCATGGAATTAGGCAAGAAGAGGGGTTTAAACCTACCTTACACCCCTTGTTCGTCCTACTTAGCTCCAAGGCAGTCCTTGGTCGTCTTTGGTGAAATGAAACAGTAAAGGGAACGAAGGTTAAGTTCCCTTGCAACTAAAGGAAGGATGGCTTATATACATGGGATAGGATTTTCAACATTAGTTCATAAGTTTCCCTTAATTCCAACTAAGTCCTTCTTTTATTACTTGCTCGTCCCTTCCTCTTTATTCTAAGGACAAACCTTATCTTAAGTTATAGAAAAGAAGGCAAGGAAGAATAATCTAATAATAAAGTTCATACTTAAAGGGTTATTGCACATATACCCTGATTATTCAATCACAGAGCCTATTTCTTAACTTGATAACTCAATTGAGGTGAATTCCTCATCATTTCTTCTCTGAATGATGGCAAGAGTCTAACAAGATACTTTAGATAACATTCTTTACAAATTGCTTCCCATAATTTGGGTAAATTGCATTTTACCCCAAATTAGGGTTTCAAGCCCTGGGATTGCTTCCACAGCTGCACCTTGGTGCTCTAGCTTGGGAAATCCCTCAAACTTTGCCAAAGAGATTCTCATGATGTCTCAACATCAGAGGAACATCTCATCATGTGCAAATTGCAAGCTAACCCTTTCAACTGGGTAAATTGCACATAGGTCCCTGTATATCAAAACAATGCTACAACTTTAAATAAAAAGGAGCAAATACTGAAATATACGTTTCTGAGAAGCTTAATTACATGCTCAGAGTTAATCACAAAGATTTAATTACATATTTAGGCAAAACACCTAGGGTTAACTCATAACCCAGGTCAGGGATGTTACAAATTATCCACCCCTTACAAGGATTTCGTCCCCGAAATCGATAAAACATATTACGAGAAAAGGGCAGGATACTTCCTTCTCATCTCATCCTCTAACTCCCAAGTGGCTTCTTCAATACCACGATGATTCCAGAGGACTTTCACAAGACTTATATCTTTCTTCTTTAACTTTTTAATTCGTTTATCAAGGATTGACACCGGTCCCTCTTCATAGGATATGTCATCATTCAATTCTACTTCCATAGGTTGTAGAACTGACTCGGTGTCTGGGTGACATTTCTTCAACATAGAAATGTGAAACACAGGATGTAACCTCTGTAACTCTGGGGGCAGCTCTAGTTTATATGCTACCTTTCCAATCCGTTCAATGATTGGATAAGGCCCCATATATCTAGGAGCTAACTTCCCCTTCCTTCCAAAACGAAGGACCCCTTTCCAAGGTGAGACCTTAAGATACACTTTGTCTCCAACCTGGAATTCTAAAGGTCTACGACGTTTGTCAGCATAAGATTTCTGCCTATCTTGAGCAGTCTTAATCTTATGTTGTATTACTTTAATCTTTTCCGTGGTTTGCTGCACCAGGTCAGGACCTAACAACTGGTGCTCACCAGTCTCAAACCAACACAAGGGTGATCTACAACGTCTACCATATAAGGCTTCATAAGGTGCCATATCAATACTATGCTGATAGCTATTGTTATAGGCAAACTCTATCAGGCTTAGGTGTAGATCCCAACTTCCGGCGAACTGGAGAACACATGCTCGCAACAGGTCTTCTAAGGTTTGTATGGTCCTTTCTGACTGTCCATCAGTCTGTGGATGAAAGGCCGTACTAAACCTCAGCTTAGTGCCTAAGGCACTGTGCAACTGTTCCCAAAAACGACTTGTAAACTGAGGACCTCTGTCCGAAACTATTGTGACAGGAACTCCGTGCAACCGCACTATCTCTTGCACATACAATTCTGATAACCTTTCCGCAGAATAGGTTGTTTTGACAGGTAAGAAATGTGCTGTCTTAGTCAACCTATCAACAATTACCCAAATGGAATCATGTCCTTTGCTTGTCCTGGGTAGGCCAACAACAAAGTCCATGGTCACATGGTCCCACTTCCACTGTGATATGGGTAAAGGTTGCATTGTCCCTGCAGGCTTCTGGTGTTCAGCTTTAACTTGCTGACACACAGGGCACCTTAGAACAAACTTTGCAACGTCCTTCTTCATCCCAGGCCACCAATATAGATCCTTCAAATTCCGATACATCTTGGTGCTCCCTGGATGCATAGCATACATGGAAGAATGGGCTTCTTCCAGGACTAACTTCCTTAAGTTGTCCACATCCGGCACTATCATTTTTCCATTATAACAAGCTACTTGATCTTTTGAGTCATGAAACCCATCTTGCTTTTCATTTCCATACTCAGATCTTATATGTTGAACTGCAGCATCATCTAGCTGTGCTTCTTTAATCTGCTCTCTTAGGGTAGGTTTAATATGCATCTCAGCTAACAAACCGGCTAGCAATGATACCTTCAACTGTACATTGTCTTGCCTTAAAGAGATAAGCATATCTCTTCTAGAGCATACTAAAGAGTTTAGTTGTGCTCTATTCATGGTTGATGTTGCTGATTTCCTACTCAAGGCATCTGCAACAACATTGGCCTTACCTGGATGGTAATCAATTGTACAGTCGTAGTCCTTGATTAACTCCATCCAGCGACGTTGCCTCATGTTGAGCTCATGCTGAGAGAAGATATACTTAAGGTTTTTGTGGTCTGTGAAAATCTGGAATGTCTCCCCGTAGAGATAATGTCTCCAGATCTTCAAAGCATGAACCACAGCTGCTAACTCCAGATCGTGTGTTGGATAATTCTCCTCGTGTTTCTTAAGCTGTCGGGAAGCAAAAGAAATCACTTGTTTATCCTGCATCAATACACATCCTAGTCCATTTTTGGAAGCATCACAGAAAACTACATAACCTTTTCCTTGCTCAGGTAGCACTAGCACAGGTGCACTTGTCAACCTCTCCTTCAGCAGCTGGAAAGATTGTTGACACTTATCACTCCAAGAAAAAGGAACATCTTTCCGGGTTAACTTAGTCAAAGGTAAAGCTACAGAACTAAAGTTCTTAATGAACCTTCGATAATAGCTAGCTAACCCCAAGAAACTTCGAATCTCCGTCGGTGTTTTCGGTTGTTCCCATCGTAGAACAGATTCTACCTTTGCAGGGTCAACACGAATTCCCGAGGCGGATATTACATGTCCAAGAAAAGATACTTCCGGCAGCCAGAACTCACACTTGCTAAACTTAGCGTACAGCTTATGTTCTCTTAGCAAGGTCAGAGCTTGGCGAAGATGCTGCTCATGCTGCTGAGCATCTTTACTATAAATCAGTATGTCATCTATGAAGACGACAACACACTGATCAAGGAAAGGTCGAAAAACTCTATTCATGAGTTCCATGAATGCAGCTGGTGCATTGGTTAGTCCAAACGACATAACCGTGAACTCATAGTGACCATATCTTGTCCTAAAGGCAGACTTGGATATGTCACTATCCTTAATACGAAGTTGGTGATATCCAGACCTCAAGTCTATCTTTGAAAAGACTATCGCACCACGCAACTGGTCAAAGAGATCATCAATCCTCGGCAGAGGATACTTATTCTTTATTGTCACTTTATTGAGTTGTCTATAGTCGATGCACAAACGCATTGACCCATCTTTCTTTTTAACAAACAAGACCGGAGCACCCCAAGGTGAAGTGCTTGGTCGGATAAAACCTCTCTCAAGTAGCTCTTGAAGCTGTTTCTTGAGTTCTGCCATCTCGGCAGGAGCCATTCTATACGGAGTTTGAGCTATGGGTCTCGTATCTGGAATTAAATTGATTTCAAAATCAATTTCCCGAGGTGGTGGTATACCAGGAAGTTCTTCAGGAAACACATCCTCGAATTCCCTGACTATGGGAACTTCAGCAGGATTAGAACTTTCCTTGGTAACATCTACCACATGGGCTAAGAATGCATAACATCCTTGCCTCAACAGCTTATCAGCAACCATAGCTGACACAAGACAGGTGGGCAGAATCTTTCTTTCACCTTGAAAGATCCATGTGTTGCTTTCATCAGCAAACACAGCCAACTTGGACTCACAATCCAAGACAACTCTATACCTTTCTAAGGTATCCATCCCAAGGATTATATCAAACCCCTGCATATCAAGTGGTATAAGGTCCACTTGAATGCGATGGTCAGAAAAGAAAAGGATGCAGGGAGAACATACCTCCTGCAAAACGGCAGACCCACTCAATGGAGTCTCTAACAACAAACTATCTGCCCTATGACTAACAGTCACATTGCAGTTACGAATCACTTCACGAGTGATGAAAGAGTGCGTAGCACCCGGATCAATCAGAACAGATACATTACAGGATATAGACATATCAGAATATAAAAGTTTCATCTGACCTGCCACTACCCGTGGATTGACCACTGCCTCAGGTGGGTTCATAGCATAGAACCTCGCGGTTGCCTGGTGTTGAGGTGGTGCTGATGATCCAGCTTGAGACGCTTGTCCACGTCCTCGAGCTGCTCCTTGATGTTGTCTATTCTGAGATCCCTGTTGATTCTGTCTCGGAGGTTGTTGTGTCACACCGACAGGCCTAGAACGGCAATCCTTCATCAAGTGTCCCACCTTACCACAGTTGTAGCAACTCTTCTCCTGTTGTTGTGGTCTGGGTGGTCCAGTGACTGACACTGATGCAGAACTGTGCGTCCCTTGGAGCGGTTGACTCCGTCCTCTACCTCTACTTGGTGTCCATTGAGTTTGAAAACTTGATTTGGGTGGTGGAGGGTTAGGTGCAGAGAATCTAGGCTTCTTGGAATCCCTAGATGAAGAACCCTGGAACTGGGGATATCTTTTATGGGTTTGTCTTTTCTCAACAACAGATCTCTCTATCCTTCGGACTGACTCAACGAAGGTAGAGAATCTCTCTCTGTTTTCTAAGGCAGACACAGGGGTTGACATATCGGAATTCAAACCCTTTTCAAATCTTCTGATTCTTTCCTCATCCGTAGAAGCCATGTGCGGACAGAACCGCAACAACTCCATAAACTTAGCTTCATACTCACTAATGTTCATCATACCCTGCCTTAGTTTCTCAAACTGAGAAATCTTCTCATCTAGGAAGGTCTTTGGAAAATATCTATTGATAAATTCCCGACGAAACTCTTCCCATGAGAACTCTACTCCAGGTCTCTTCTGCTCTTCCATGTTCCACCAGTGACCAGCACTGCCTTTGAGAAGATAGACAGCATGTCTAACCTTCTCAGCTTCCGGAATCATAAGAATCCTGAAAGCCTTCTCCAACTCTGTCAACCATAAGTCAGCATCTGCAGGGTCGGCAGTTCCGAAGTACTCGGTAGCTCCGACACGACGAAGTCGTTCGAATGTCTTACCAATACCTTGTACTTCAGGCTGGACAGGTGCCCTAGGTGCAGGAATGGGCATCCTATCGGTTATATGTGTCATGGCAGTCATAAACTGCCCGAACATCGTCTGTATAGCTGGATCACTCATGTCAGCTGGGTCGAAATGGGGTGGCTCTCTTGGCGACTCAGGTGCAGGTTGTTCTATTCTCGGAACTCTTGCACCGCCTCGAGGTGCACTAGCACTACTCTCAGCCACGTGCTCATCGCGATGTTCTGACATTCTTATGTATCTTCTTCTCCTGAGGAGCAGAAGATTCTATTAGATAAGGAAGGAGTACTAAAGGTAGACTCGACATCCTAAGTCCTATGCCTCTGTAGACTCAACTGAACCTGGAGCTCTGATACCACTAATTGTGGGTTCTGATCTCCAAACCATGACATAAACACGAATAAAACTTAGCGGAAGCGAATCGGTAATCAGCGGAAGACAAAAATCACGGGAAATTAAAACTTTTCGAGATAAGAACTTGTATCCATAAAAACTCCTTTCATAAAGAGAGGTAACTGTTTACATCTCAGGATAATTACTTCTTGAGTAATTATATACATCAAGATACAAAATCTCAAGATCACATAACACAAGACTCCAAGACCTGAGAGTACAGAGGACACATAGGACTGACTCTAACTACACCACATGGCAGGACAAATCTCCACCTGAGATTACTGCTGCCCCTGGTGCTGCTGCTGAGATTGATCACTTGTAGGCTGGTTTCTTCGTCTCCGACGTCCACCTAAAAAGTTGAAGTCTACGGGGTGAGACAATTATACATAATTGTCCCAGCGAGAGTTATAACTCTTCGCCAGAAGCTTTATTATAACATCAAAGATTGTTCTAAATAGTAAAGCCTTCAAAGCATTCTATAACAGTTATAGTTATAACAAGATCTCTACAATTTAGAAGATATGGAGGATATCAATCATTATAACAATGTAACATCAATCAACTAACTTGGAGTTATCTCTAACAAGTTACACTACATGGTTGATTATGTTTTACAAACAACATTATGCCCTGTGGAGATGAGGCTTACCACTCATACTCCAACTGATCGCTGAGAAGCCGCATCAGTATCATACATAGGTCATTAAGAGAGCCGGATTCTCATGACCTTCACCTTCCTCAGTCAGTAAGAGGATCACTTTGTAGGACATCTCATGCCTCTACTATTATAGCTCACCAGGGTAAACTGGTCCTTCGCTATTCTAGAGTCACAGTGGCGTTCTGTACTCTCTTCGTCATCAGGAGGTTTCATATTTACCTACCACTGATACGGATATCTGTGCTTTCTTCGTCATCAGGAGGTTTCATGTTTACCTACCACTGATACGGTATGGAACTATAGTGAAGGATGGATGGATTCCACATCTACATCACTTTCCTACACTAGGATGTAAGGTTCTACACATCCATGTACCCCACATACTCAAAAGTATGTGCTCCAGGAGTTCCCTAAGGAAAACCTGTTTCACCATCACTTAATTTCTGACAATGATGGATCTATGATCAGGGCTCTACATTATACTTGATTAGTTAGGTACATTCAGTATTCTTTAACAGCATACATTGTTCTTCAAACAATAACAGTAACATAGCAGCTATAAAAGAAGAATACTAAATGTAACAGGCCTAACTCATATCAATCATCATTTCTCATTATCCTCATCACAAGTCATCTCTAAAGCATGACCTTGATGGTATTCATGGCTCTCATAGCCCATTATCAGCATAGGATGCCACTAGCAAGGCATCAGATTACATTACTTATTCATAAGGCTACAACATGCCTTCAATGAATATAACATCAACATCCATACCTGGATGTAATTACCTTCATATCAGAACCTGCATGATTAATACATCTGATAAAGGTAATATAACAATAAGGAATGTACTTCCTACTCTTGTCATAAGAGTTAAATCTTTAATTCTACTCAAATAGAGTTTATTGCTCAAAAGCATGCCATTACCCTTGAATTAGGGTTTACTATTCACATTACATGTCATCACCCTTGAATTAGGGTTTACTATTCACATTACATGTCATCACCCTTGAATTAGGGTTTACTATTCACATTACATGTCATCACCCTTGAATTAGGGTTTACTATTCACATCAAGGTGAATTAAACTCATAACATCATCATGTTTGAGTAACACCTTCATTAATGCTCCTGGATTAGTTAAAGGTTCATCAGTTATCATAATTAGGGTTTCTATGATCTCACACAGGTGGATCATACCCTAATTATACTCATTTCTGTGTATTGGGGATGTTTCAATTGAGTTTCCATTTAAAAGAGATACTTTCTCTCTCTAGAGGTACTTTCTCTCTCTAGAAGTACTTTCTCTCTCATCGTAAGGTTAGGTGATGTCAACATCACTCTAAAACAGGTTTGGGTTGAGTCATCATAGGCTAACATAGCCAAAAGCATCACCATTAAGTGATTAGAGTTACTTTCTCTCTCTAGGGTACTTTCTTTCTCTCTAGAGCACTTTCTCTTTCATCATACTAATGGTTGATGATAACATTAGACTAGATCAGGTTATATAGAGTCATTATGACTAAAAACATCATTCTCATGTAATTAGGGTTTGAATTGAGCAAGGTATAACTCAATTGACCCTTCAGGGGTATCTTGGTAATTCACCCCATTGATCATCATCATCATAGTCAAAAACCTTAATCAAATAACTCCTTACTATCTTAGATTATCATTAGTGTTTGATTTGAGCAACATTGAACCATCACATGATTGAATGTGGTCAACCATGAGTCACATAGATTAATTCCAATAATTAATCATTAATTGAATCAAGATCGGTTGAAAGTATTGACCGATTGCTCACTTTGACCCTTCAAGTCCATGAGCTCCTTTCTAGCTCCAAGACCGTGAGCCTCCTCATGGGCTTGAGATCGTGAGTCACCTCACGGTCTTGAGGTCGTGAGCCACCTCACGGTCTTGAGGTCGTGAGCCACCTCACGGTCCTGAGGTCGTGAGCCACCTCACGGTCCTGAGGTCGTGAGCCACCTCACGGTCCTGAGGTCGTGAGCTACCTCACGGTCCTGAGGTCGTGAGCCACCTCACGGTCCTGAGGTCGTGAGCCCCCTCACGATCTTGAGGTCGTGAGCCACCTCACGGTCCTGAGGTCGTGAGCCACCTCACGGTCCTGAGGTCGTGAGCCACCTCACGGTCCTGAGGTCGTGAGCCACCTCACGGTCCTGAGGTCGTGAGCTACCTCACGGTCCTGAGGTCGTGAGCCACCTCACGGTCCTGAGGTCGTGAGCCCCCTCACGATCTTGAGGTCGTGAGCCACCTCACGGTCCTGAGGTCGTGAGCCACCTCACGGTCCTGAGGTCGTGAGCTACCTCATGGTCTCAACCACAAGGTCCTTCGACAAAGGTTCAACAAATCAATCGATGATGTCAACTGATGTTGAAGCCTTCAAAAGGTCCAATAACTGTTGACCACCTATGGATTGAGTTAATTAAGGTTATGCTTAACCAAATGGTCATTCAATTGACCCTCAATTGTTGACCAATTAGGATTGAAATCGATTCAATTAAGGTCTATCAATGTTCACCCATCAACACTCAACAATGTGTATCAACACAAGGTTGAACCCTTCAATTGAGCTCCAATTGGGCCCAAACTTGGCCCAAACGGTCTTGAGGTCATGTGGGTGGACCCCACATGGTCTTGAGACCGTTTGCCCAAGATTTCATCAACATCTAAGGTGATTTGATAGAGGTTGAACCATGATTGGTCACAGAATCCGAATTTTGATTAACTTGATAACTTATTTGCAATTGGGTGTTCAATTGGTCAAATTACTCAACCCTAGACCTTCAAATGGTCTTGGGTGATTGTCCTCACGGTCTTGAGGTCATGTGGGTGGACCCCACATGGTCTTGAGACCGTTTAGGTCAATCAACCCTAAAAACCCTAATTATGTCACCATAATTTCAGTACTAATTTTATCTAGGGTTAGCCCTAGTATCCACCCTTCAACTCTTAGCCCGTTTGGAATTAGACCATCAAACTTGGTGAGTTGTTAATTAACATAATTTTGAACAGTAATCTCATGGGGTCAATGCTTAGTCAACGACCTTTCACGGTCTTGAGACCTTTTGCCCAAAAAGGCAATTTCAGACCGTTTGAAAATCAGCAATTAATTCATTTAAAGTCGTGACTTAAAAAGGTCATATCTCCCGATTCCTTTGGAGTTAGTCTCCCAAATTTTGAGGGTATTTAGCCTATATAATTAGGAACAGGTTTCTTATATGGTCCACGCTCGGTCAACAGGGCCAATCGGTCTTGAGACCGCGAGCCCTCTCACGGTCTCGAGACCGCGAGGCTCCCTCACGGTCTTGAGGTCGTGAGAGCAACCTGTTAGGACCGTTTAGGGAAAAGAAAAACGGTGGGTTTTTCTTGGAAAACACGCCTTCATCTTCTAGCTCAAGAACAGTACAGATATCCCACGGGTTTGCTTGCAAAATAGCAGGGAAAAGTAGGGAAATACTAGGAGCTATCATTAACTCGCATATAAAGATGCACATAGTAAAGCATAGGTTTAGAGTTATAAAACCCGCCTAAAGCTTGCTTCTTGAGCTCCAAGCTTTCAAGCTCCAAGCTCTAATGGCGTCCTTGAGTTCCCACAGGTTGGCCAGGGTGAAAACTCCAAGGAAGGATGAAAAGAGACGGCTAGAAAGATAGGATTTCGAGAATTAGCCATGAAGATGACCTTGAATTCGAATTCTAACCATGGAATTAGGCAAGAAGAGGGGTTTAAACCTACCTTACACCCCTTGTTCGTCCTACTTAGCTCCAAGGCAGTCCTTGGTCGTCTTTGGTGAAATGAAACAGTAAAGGGAACGAAGGTTAAGTTCCCTTGCAACTAAAGGAAGGATGGCTTATATACATGGGATAGGATTTTCAACATTAGTTCATAAGTTTCCCTTAATTCCAACTAAGTCCTTCTTTTATTACTTGCTCGTCCCTTCCTCTTTATTCTAAGGACAAACCTTATCTTAAGTTATAGAAAAGAAGGCAAGGAAGAATAATCTAATAATAAAGTTCATACTTAAAGGGTTATTGCACATATACCCTGATTATTCAATCACAGAGCCTATTTCTTAACTTGATAACTCAATTGAGGTGAATTCCTCATCATTTCTTCTCTGAATGATGGCAAGAGTCTAACAAGATACTTTAGATAACATTCTTTACAAATTGCTTCCCATAATTTGGGTAAATTGCATTTTACCCCAAATTAGGGTTTCAAGCCCTGGGATTGCTTCCACAGCTGCACCTTGGTGCTCTAGCTTGGGAAATCCCTCAAACTTTGCCAAAGAGATTCTCATGATGTCTCAACATCAGAGGAACATCTCATCATGTGCAAATTGCAAGCTAACCCTTTCAACTGGGTAAATTGCACATAGGTCCCTGTATATCAAAACAATGCTACAACTTTAAATAAAAAGGAGCAAATACTGAAATATACGTTTCTGAGAAGCTTAATTACATGCTCAGAGTTAATCACAAAGATTTAATTACATATTTAGGCAAAACACCTAGGGTTAACTCATAACCCAGGTCAGGGATGTTACAGTAACCATCGTGTTATAGCATACTAGGGTTTCAACATTAGTAACAGAGTACTCCATGATTGTATTAGTCATTCGAGGACTATTCATACCCAATTACCATCATTTAGTTATATTAATGCTAGGTATAATAAGCTATACCTCATTAGGGTTACATATCAACACAACATGATTATCATCCCTTCTATTCATATGAGTGAATAGGTAAGACTACCTTATTGAGGGTAACCCTCCATTTGTTCCATCATCTTTCAACCCATATCTCCATATCACTATGTCACCCAGAACCATTGTAAGTTTAATAGGTAAGACCGTTGGTTGTTTACATAAGTAAACACCTTGGATAGTACACCTTTGAAGTCCTTGATTTGTGCTCTAGAAAGAGTCACCATCTAACCCTAGACATCCCTTGATTAACAATACAAAAAGTTCCATTGAGAGTAGGATAAAACCCACAATCGACTATTCGGTTAAAAAAGCCATCGATTGTCAACAAGTAAGCTTCTTAAGTTGATCATATAAAGGAAACCATATAAATCACATTATTAGGACTAACATATTGCATTAGCCATCATTCCACTTTATTGTAGGAATAAACATTAGATCTTGACCATTGGGTCAAGTTCATTTGTTAAAACCATCAATTACAATATAGATCCGACCATTGCATCAAGTGACCTAAGAAACCATTGGTCCAAGGCTTACTTGATGCTAAAACTACAATGCTTAACTCAACATAGGTTGTAGAGACCTGATCCTATATCATTAGTGACCATTAAATCACCATAGGTTGTTATATCAACACTATATTCATTAATTAGCACCAAATATTAAGCTAATGTCATCATTGATTGATAACATCAGTAGGGTACTATATCATTGATCATTAAACTTCTAATTGATCCAAAACCTGACCTAAGCAGACGACCATAGGTTATCACCATCATATGACACATTTGATCACGACCATTAGTTGTCACGAAGACAACACCATAGGGTTGTTGCAATGGTACCATCATCGGGTCATGGGTTTATAGAAGAAATCAGCTTAAAACCCTAAAATTGACCATTGGTTGATAGGTGCTTAGCACCATAGGTTGTCACACAAACCAGATCTAAGTCATATTATACCTTAGTAATAATGTACACATGATCACAAGTTCTTCTAAAACTGAAATCATAATAGGGAACATTATAAAAATTGAAATCCAAGTCAAGCATAGCTTTTTAGTGCATGAATCATCATTTTCAAGCAAGAACATGATCTAGAAAGCTTATGGTAAGAAATAAATGTGGAGAAATTTATAAAACATTCCTCCAATGAGAATATGAAACCCCACATAGAAGAAATCTTGAGCAGGTAGGATAGAAAATCCAAGCATAAGATATGAACTCATCCATCTAGCACCTTTCTTTGTCAAATGAACAAACCCTAAGCATAAGGAGCAAGAAAGGTAGGGTTTTAGAGCTTTAGAGCGATTTATACCATGGAACAACAAGGTTATAACCTGGAGGAAGGTCTAAGGAAGGAGAAGAGAAAGATAAATGGAGAAGGAAGGAACAAAATAACTTCCCTTGGGTGAAATCCCTAGAAGATGACCTTGAAAACCCTAGGTAGGGCTAAATGGAGCTCTAGGAGACCTTCTTCTCCAAAAATAGGTTGTCTTATACCTTAGAGTAATTGGCTCCACAGAAAAATAGAGTGGAGTCATTGATCCAGGTTATAGGAAAGAGAAAGTAGGCAAAGTTTCGTACTTGGGCAAGGAAGAGGTAAATATAGCCTATAGATAAGGATGGGAGCAAGCATGAGGTGTAAAAGTAGCTTCCCCATGTGTCTATGGCCTTAAACTATTAAGAATATACAAGCACACACACAAGAAACTCTCCCACCATCCTTATATACCTGATTAGCTTTCCTTTGTCGAATTTCCCAGCCAATCACATAATTCATTAGTTGATAGCTACTAAAGGTAGCTCATCTATGAAGGGGTAAACCCTAAAATACCCTTAGAGAAAACACCTTCAAACCAAGGATTAAATAGGTTCCACATGGGTCAAAAAGATAAATAATGATGAGAGAATATCCAAGGAACATAATGCAAGTGATAAATAACAAATAAACCTCTCAATTGGGTAAATTGCAGAAAAGTACAAAATGTGCATAAAATTGCATAACTTGCTCAAACAGTGTCAAAATTGGACCAAATTTGAAACTTAAGCTTGTCTTATGATTTAAAGCATATCACAAGGTTAGATTAGGGTTATAAGAATTAAATTATGATAATTAATCTTATTCAACTCATTAAGAAAGTTTAGGGGCCTTACAACTATAAACCCCTAATGGGGATTTTTCCCCTAAAATCCAAGGTAAACAAAGATGGGTACTTCCTTTGCACCTCATCCTATTACCTTCACATGGTTATTTTCATATCATGGTGATGTCACATAGATCTTATAGAGGTCATGTTCTTCTCTTTCAATTTATACATATCTTATCTTGGGTCAGCACAAAGAACCCCACATAAGAAGACATTTGCAAATATTGAACATAGAAACTTGTTGTGACACTTGTACAAGTATAATAGTAACTTTCAACTTTAAATTCTAGCTATCATCCTAAAATTAACACATTACTCAAAAGTCATACTTGCTAGCTTTTTACCAATCATGCCATGTGTCCCATACCATTCCTTGAAGCATAAAAAAGGTGATGTATCCATTTTTTTTCTTTCTAGATACACTGACACTGGAACACTTGTCAGTTCTTTTTCAGCATCAAAAGAAATGATGACACTGGAACCTATCATTCCATACAAGGAAACATCATTCCTAGTCAACCTTGTTAGGGGTGAAACAACAACACTATCTTCACCTTACTAGGATTTACACAACCTACTTAGAATACATATCATGATCCCATAAAGACATTTAATCAACCCCATCTCGCTCTTGTTCAACTTGTCTCATAGCTATTGCTGCTTTGGAAACCTCAAGGTTTTTAAGGAATATTGATAATATTTGAAATACTTTGACATGTCATCATTGAAAGTTTGATATAACTTGTATGACATGATTGGAACACTCTATTCCTCCTATTCATAAATTCTATTTGTACATTGGTTAGTCTATAGGACATAACTCCAAACATCGTGGTCATGTGAATTATGTCATCCAATCCAACTCTTATGTATTGATATTTGATCATAGGTTTATCTTAAAGGAACACTGTATCACATATCTATTAACCAACAAACCATCTATCCTTGATAGTGGTCTTGCCCAACTATCACTGAACCATACACAACATTATAGAATCACTTTTGTTTTTGCTTCCAAAAAAGATTTAGAGGGTCATCATCAACTCTCTCTCCCGCTCTCTCTATGGAAGAGGAATACTTTGAATGTTTATTTAATAAACATCTCCAATCTTCACATATTTCTCATATTATTAATACATCTTAGATACTAGGATTCATTACCCCTGTATGCACCTCATGTGCTATAAGAAACTCACATTCTTCGATCATCTACTTTTACCAACATAACAAATATCAAGACATATAAGAGGAGTCTTCCTAATTATTGGAAGGCTCAAAAGAAAAATCATCAAAAACTTTATGAACTTGGAACCATAGTCCAAACAAACTTATGCTATAATAAGTTGTCCATCCTCATGTTTACAATGAGTCCACACATACCAAGTGGCAATGATCCACTTGAAAGTTATTCCCAGGAAAGGAAAGACACAAAGGGAAACACACTTCCCACATCATAGCAAAATTGTTCAAGGTCACTAGCAAAAAGGTAACCAATTCTATTTTCATTATGCAAGTTACAACTTCTTATGTATCATTTTACCTTTTTCATTTCAGGTTCCTTGCCATTAGTATAGGAATCATCATGATTAACATATCTCATTACTCCTTCCTTGATGACTATTTATCACACTTGGTATGTTCTCTTGTTTTATTATGTTTTTCAACCACTTATCGACAGGTAAATCATCATATTCCACATTTTCTTCATTAAATTGGGATCATTTCCCTTAATTTCTTTCACATGCCATGCTGATTTTTCATTGACTCTTTCTTACACACATAGGTTGGTCTGAGATTAACTCAGGTTCCACCTTATTTCTTTGTCATTGTTCCCATTCATCTTCTAATTTAGTACTTGTTATAGGAGTTCTTTCCATCTTATGTGGATTTCATACCTCTATTCACTTTATAAGCATAGACTTATCTATCTTTTACTTTATTATCTTCTTGAATCACATCTTCAAGAACTCCTCTTTTTCTAATTTGTATTCAGATTTAGATTTCTTGGTGTTGAGTATTTCTCTTTAGCTACCAAACATTCAAGTTTTGATAGATTATAATGCAATTCTCATATTCTTTAAGGTAGGATGGAGATATTCATACCATGATTTCTTATTCATTATGCTCTTTAGATTGTCTCAAAATGACCACTTGATTAGAGTAATCAGAAAAATAACAATCTAAGAGTTCCATACTTACCTTTTCTTCAATAATTGAATACCTGGCCAGGGCACCCAAATACTGAGATTAGGCAATATGCACCATATTTTTATGTCATATTCCTAACTTAGACATCATCCTAGTCCTAAGTCCTAGTGTCCCTATAGACTCAGTGAACCTAAAGCTCTGATACCAACTTGTGAGAACCTGTTACACTAAATGAGATTACTAAAAACATAAAACACAATCAATCACTAATTAATCACATACCCAAAAATATAGGTAAATTAAAACCGATTTCAACATCAACACCCACTCAAAAAATTTGCATAAGAGCCCAACATCTTTCTTGTATCCATACTATGCCAAGAATTTGATACAAATTGTTCTATCATCTGAGCCACAACATATATATATATATATATATATATATATATATATATATATATATATAGGAGAACAATAATCATATATGCCACACAAACAAGCATTAATATGCTAACAAAAGTCCAATTTATTTGAAACACCATACACAAACTTTTCCTGCTTGGACCAGAGAGTACAAGGACGACTCTAGGACAAACTAGACATCTAATCAACTTTATCAAAGATTCATTACTATAGCTCCTCTTTGCTTCCACATGTTTGTTTTCATCACTTCCGATTACCTAAAAACATGTGGCGAACCACAAGGATGAGATCCATGTCCCAGTAAGAGATATAACCTCCAACAACATTTATTAATTACAATAATTTTAAGTAATTAAATAGTTCAATAGTTTAATGAGATATAATAGATAAGATCAACACTACTGATAATTAACAAAATACAGAAAGGAGTACATAATAACTATCATCATTAACCAGACTATCATCCTTTATCTTGTTGACAATATAAGCAATTCAGTAGCATATGCATATCTAGCATCATGAGCAAGTCTAGTAACATAGCATAGTTAACAACATGAGCATGTCTAATTGATTGAACATATCAACATCATAAGAAGAGATAAAAACATAAGCACAACGATCTGGATAAGCATGATTAGCAGTATATGCATCTCTAGTTACAAAGGCATGGCTAGCATGCTAAACATAACTAACAACATGAGATAGCTAGCATCATGATTATAATCAGCAATAGCAGTATATTTATCAATACTAGCATAGCTACTGTATGTACGCATCTACAATCTTGAGCATATCCACAACATAAGTATATATATACTATCTCTTAATTACACTAAGCATCATCTTTATGTAAATAGAACAAACAAGGGTTATCATCCAATGTGAAACGTTGTGTATAACCCTAAAAAAATATGCTATTTGGCTGTATTACATCTTTTATTATGCCCTGGGGAATTTGAATAGTACCATTCAAAGTCCTACCGACCCCTATGAAAGGCTATTCGGTTCTGTACAATATCTAGGAGTGCCGCTATCCTAAGATCTCTTCCCCTGGGTCAGTACGAGTAAAATGGCAGTGACATATCAGTCAAACCTGCCACCACAACGACATATAGTCAAGCTGCTAACCACTAGTCCACCCTTGGTACAAGTCATGATACTAGAAACCAAGGTATTAAAACCCAGTCACTCAGGTATAACTACAGTTGTCCTCTAATGACATCATGTTATAATCACCGAGACACGACCACAACCGTTCTCAATCACATCAGATGTATGAGGCATGACCCTAGCCAACCTCCACAATCTACATTGTGGATGACAAGGATATATCTTCAACCATCCACCCCCACATACTCAACAATATGCACTCCAGTTTTCTCTTAGGAATACTCATTTTACCATCCAGCAAGTTCTGACACTGAATATGGTTCTACGGCACAGGGCACTACATGATTAGAGTTGCACTTGATTAGTTATGCCAATTGGGTGAATTAAGGTTGCATCAAACAAGTGGACATACAAACCCTAATTCACTTCTAGCAAGCATATAAATATCACAACTTTGAAAAGATATAAAACATGTGAAACATAATTTCTCATCTCATTATCACGTGGTACTATTCACTTGCCATTCATGAGACCACACTAGTCTTCATACTATCACAAGATATAAATCTTTTTCACAATATCACAGGGTATCAACCCTTATCAACACAAGAGGATTGCACCTAATTTAGGGATCAACCATGCCCAAAGGTCATTAAGAAAATCATACTATTCCTTGTAAAATCATCATTATCTTTCCATGCCTTATGACAAGGCTCAACAACATCACTTACATATAATACACCAGATCAACACAACATTGCATTAATGAGCTAGGAGATATTCATAAACAATCTTAGCAGGGTTATAGTAACATTAAGAACATTCCTTTATTACATCAACATGCAAGGAATCTAGATATGATTAATACTCATCATATTCATAATGTGCATGTTTAACATAAGAAAGTATCAACCAGGTGGCTATGATAACCACCATAATTCCATCATATAAGAATGTTAAACATGAATACTCATCTTTATCTATTTGCATTAGAGTTAGATTCAACATGATAAATTATATCAATGTTACTAATCAACACTTATACCCAAACCCTAACTCATGGCATGCCCATTGGATCATGGATGCATAAGGTTAAGCATCACCATCACATTCCATACTATTCTCAAGTATGAACCCACACATAAATCAAGGTGTAACCATCGTGTTATATCATACTAGGGTTTCAACAACAGTAACAGAGTACTCCATGATTGTATTAGTCATTCGAGGACTATTCATACCCAATTACCATCATTTAGTTATATTAAGGCTAGGTATAACAAGCTATACCTCATTAGGGTTACATATCAACACAATATAATTATCATCCCTTCTATTTATATGAGTGAATAGGTAAGACTACCTTATTAAGGGTAACCCTCCATTTGTTCCATCATCTTTCAACCCATATCTCCATATCACTATGTCACCCAGAACCATTGGATGTTTAAAAGGTAAGACCATTGGTTGTTTACATAAGTAAACACCTTGGATAAACCACCTTTGAAGTCGTTGATTTGTTCTCTATAAAGAGTCACCATCTAACCCTAGACATCCCTTGATTAACAACACAAAAAGTTCCATTGAGAGTAGGATAAGACCCACAATCGACAATTCAGTTAAAAAAGCCATCCATTGTCAACAAGTAAGCTCCTTAAGTTGATCATATAAAGGAAACCATCTAAATCACATTATTAGAACTAACATATTACATTAGCCATCATTACAATTTATTGGAGGAATAAACATTAGATCTTGACCATTGCTTCAAGTTCATATGTTAAAACCATCCATTACAGTATAGATCCGACCATTGCATCAAGTGACCCAAGAAACCATTGGTACAAGGCTTAATTGATGCTACAACTACAATGATTAACTCAAAATAGGTTGTAGAGAACTGATCCACCATCATTAGTGACCATTAAATCATCATAGGTTGTTAGATCAACACTATATTCATTAATCAGCATCAAATATTAAGCTAATGTCATCATTGATTGATAACATCAGTAGGGTACTTAATCGTTGATCATTAGCATTCTAATTGATACAAAACCTGACCTAAGGGGGTGACCATAGGTTGTCACCATCACATGACACCTTTTATCATGACCATAAGTTGTCATGATGACAACACCATAGGGTTGTTGCAATGGTACCATCATCAGGTCATGCGTTTATAGAAGAAATCAGCTTAAAACCCTAAAAATGACCATTGGTTGATAGGTGCTTAGCACCATAGGTTGTCAAACAAACCTGATCCAAGTCATATTATACCTTAGGAATAATGTACACATGATCACAGGTTCATCTAAAACTGAAATCAGAATAGGGAACATTATAAAAATTGAAATCCAAGTCAAGCATAGCTTTTTAGTGCATGAATCATCATTTTCAAGCAAGAACATGATCTAGAAAGCTTATGGTAAGCAATAAACATGGAGAAAGTTATAAAACTTGCCTATAATGAGAAGATGAAAACCCACATAGAAGAAATCACGAGTAGGTAGGGTATAAAATCCAAGCATACGCTATGAACTCATCCATCTAGCACCTTTGTTCATCAAATGAGCAAACCCTAAGCATAAGGAGCAAGAAAGGTAGGGTTTTAGAGCTTTAGAGTGATTTCTACCATTGAACAGTAAGGTTCCGACCTGAAGGAAGGTCTAAGGAAGGAGAAGAGTAAGAGAAATGGATAAGGAAGGAGGAAAATAACTTTCCTTGGTCGAAATCTCTAGAAGATGACCTTGGAAACCCTAGGTAGGGATAAATGGAGCTCTAATAAACCTTCTTCTCCAAAAAGAGGTTGTCTTCTACCTTAGAGCACTTGGTTCCACAGAAAAATAGAGTGGAGTCGTTACTCCAGGTTATAGGAAAGAGAAATCAAGAAAAGTTTTGTACTTGGGCAAGGAAGAGTTAAATATAGCCCATGGATAAGGATGGGAGCAAGCATGAGATGTAAAAGTAGCTTCCCCATGTGTCTATGGCCTTAAACTATTAAGAATATACAAGCACACACACAAGAAGATACCCCACCATCCTTATAGACCTTCTTATATTTCCTTTGTATAATTTCCCATCCAATCACATAATTCATTAGTTGATAGCTACTAAAGGTAGCTCATCCGTGAAGGGGTAAACCCTAAAATACCCTTAGAGAAAACACCTTCAAACCAAAGATTAAATAGGTGACCCATGGATAAACAAGCTCAAGAATGATGAGAGAATATCCAAGTAACATAATGCAAGTTATAAATTGCAAATAGAACCTCTCAATTGGGTAAATTGCAGAAAAGTCCAAAATGTGCATAAAATTGCATAACTTGCTCAAATAGTGTCCAAATTGGACCAAATTTGAAACGTAAGCTTGTATTATGATTTAAAATCATATAACAAGGTTATATTTGTGTTATAAGAATTCAATTATGATAATTAAGCTTATTCAAATCATTAAGCAAGTTTAGGGGCCTTACAATTCCCATTAACAAAAGTGGTCTTAACATCCATTTGCCAAATCTCATAGTCGTGATAAGATGTAATGGCAAGCATGATACTGATGGACTTAACCATGACAACTGGAGAAAAGGGTTAGTCATAGTCAACACCTTGAACTTGTTTGAAACCCTTTGCAACCAATCGACCTCTGTAAGTCTGTACATCACCACCCATATCAGTCTTCTTCTTGAAGACCCACTTGCACCCTATGGGTTTTACCCATTCAGGTGGTTCCACCAAGGTCCATACCTTGTTGGTGTGCATGGATTCCATCTCAGATCTCGTGGCCTCAAGCCATCTCTCAGACTCTGGTCCCTTTACAGCTTCAAGATAGGTTGTTGACTCATCATCAATGACTGACTCATCACCTTCTTGAGTCAGTAGATAATAAAATCTATCTGGCTCATGGTGTGTCCTAATAGATCTATGAGGTTTCTATGTCTCATGAGGAATTTGAGATTCTATAATAGTTTGTGACTCTCTTTGTTCCTCTTGTACCTCTATAGGTTCAATGCTTTCTTGTTGGTCTCAAAACTCTTCGAGTTCTACTTTCCTCCCATTGATTCCTTTTCTAGGAATGCAGCATCCCTAGCAACAAACACTTTGTTTTCAGTTGGGTTATACAAGTAATACCCTTTGGTTTCCCTGGGATAACCAACAAAATAACATTTATCTCATCCAGGGCTAAGCTTTTTAGGAAAAAATTTAATGACATAAGATTCACAACCCCAAATCTTCATAAAAGACATTTTGGACGCTTCCTACTCCATATCTCATATGGTGTCTTTTGAACTAATTTAGAAGGTACACGATTAAGTGTAAACAATGTGGTTTCAAGAGCATAACCCCAAAACAAAGTTGAAAGATTGACAAAACTCATCATTTATCATCTCATATCTAGCAATTTGCGATTCCTTCTTTTAGATACACCATTGTGTTGTGGCGTTCTAGGTGGAGTCCATTGTGATACGATACCACAAACTCACAGAATGTCCTCAAACTCTTATCTTAAGTATTCTCCACCTCGATCAAATCAAAGTTCCTTAATACTTTTACCAAGTTGGTTATGTACTTCATTCATGAAATCCTTGAACTTTTCAAGGGTTTCTGACTTATGTTTCATCTAGTAAACATAACCATACCTACTAAAGTCATCAATAAAGGTAATGAAGTATTGATAACCACCTCTAGAATTTATTCTAAAAGGGCCTCATACATTAGTATGTACATCCTAATAGATCACTAGCCCTCTCATTATTTCCAGTGAAGGGAGTCTTGTCCTTCTTACCTAATAAACAAGATTCAAATGTCTCTATTGATTCAAAATCAAAAGAGTCTAGGTATCCATCTTTATGGAGTCTAGAAATGTGCTTCTCATTGATGTTCCCTAGATGACAATGCCAAAGATATGTTTTGTTTGAGTTATTGAGTTTAAAACTTTTGGTATTTATGTTATAAACATTTGTCTCAAGATCTAATAAATAAATACCATAGGACATCGGGGTACTTCCATAAAAGGTTTCATCTTTCAAAACAGAACACTACCCATTCTTTATATGAAATTCATATTGGGAAATGCAGGCATAGAGTTTAGCAGTGGAATTTTTTTTAATCCATTTGTATTCCCATAACAACAAGACCGCATCAACCACTATGAAATTGGAAGGATGGTTTTAGAGAGTTATACCTGGTCCTGGATCAAGTCCAGCGACAAAACTTGCTTCTTTACAACTATTGACTAGTAGCTCTTAGACGGTGGTTGCACAACTCCTGGTCTTCACCACGAACAACTATCTGGTGCAGCCTCTGCAGTGACTCCGGTAGTCTCACCACAAACTCCAAGTTGACTTTGCTCTCTGAGAAGCAACCAAAGGACTCCTGCCTCTAGATTAGTCCACATAGACCAACTAGAACTCTTGTCCTTCACCAAGAATGCATAGGAAGGAGTTTTCCCTCCCGTTAGAGTACTAGTCACCAACCTGCTCTCCTACAACAACAACTTCTCAGTTGTTCTCTCCCATTGGCTATCACTCCTTGTCGGGTAGGACTTGCCTGGGTACTCTCAGTTACCACAACCAGAGAGGAAAATAATTTTCAGAGGAATTGATTCTCAGTTATCTGTGTTGTGTGTTGTGTTTTGGGAAGCCCCCAGTACCCCTCCTTTTATAGGCAGGATTTGGGCCAGGGCTCCCAGTCTATATGTGATTGTGAGGGAGTGGAAGGGACCAAAAGATCTTGAATTTTCACAACCTGCGATGTGACGACCTGACCGCCCGAGCCGCCACAACAAAAATTATGTGGGATAACCATTAGCAGCGGATTAACAAAAATCACTAAAAATTAAAACTATTTTGCAAAGAGATCCATTGTCAGGAAACTCACATGTAAAGAACCAAAGCAATATATACATCATGGTTAACGTTGTGCATACATTGTACCATCTCATCTCGAGGATATCATATATTAGTTGTTTTGCCCAAACATATACATAAGAAACATAAAACCTCAAGGAAAACAAGCTAAAATCTCATATCGTTCATAAAACAATTACATACTAACTCTCAAGGACCTAAGAGTACAAAGACGACACATAGGATTTCTATCTACAAGACACGACAGACAATGCACTCAACCTGAGCTGTTACTAGTATCCCTATTTCTGTTCTCCTCCCTCTATAGTATGGTCTCTACCTCCTCATCCACATCCACCTAAAAATTGTGGAACCCACAGAGTGAGACAATTGTCCCAATGAGAGATATAACTCTCCGCCAACAAGATTATTATCATAGGTAAATAGTATAAACTGAGCAGAGGATCTTTCATGTAAATAAGAATGTTTAATCATTGTTTAATCGTAGTGCAAAGAAATAGCATTGTTTAAATAGTTCAACTATTCATAATAGTTCTATAGATCATCTATTTGCTTTATAAGGAATATTAATAACATGTATAACATCTATCAACTAAGATGTATAGAAGTAATGTAACATCAACTAATGTTTCCGTATTCAATCCTTAAGCAGATCTGCTACACAGCTGATTACACATTTACAATCACACGTATGCCCAGAGAAGATGAGGTATACTGCTCATGCTCCAACCAACCACGGCTACGTAAAGTATCAATACCATACAAGGTCAATGGAATATTCGACTGCTAAGACCTCACCCGTCTCGATCAGTACAAGACCACTGGCAGTGACATCATGTCAAACTACAACTAGCTTGGTGGGGTATAGCGACATCTTCTCTAAATAGCTACAGCCGCAACATGCACTCTCTTCGGGGAGATCACACATCAATCCCTAATAGATTTCATCAGGGCGATCACACGGAAACCCTGGTATTCATTGGGAAATCACACAGAAATCCCTATCTGGACGTAATGATATGTTCATCCTTCACCCCCACATATTCAAAAATATGCACTCCGAGTTAAACTCATTTCACCATTCAACAAATCCTAACACCGAATGGATCTATGGCCTGGGAAACTACATGATAAGGTTCCACTTGATTAATTAGGTGTATGACAATATCTTTTAACATCAATCAAGTTACAACAAAGAATTATAACATATGCTACAAAGAAAGGGGTAATACATTTATCAAGTAATTTCATAATCTTTGGAACACATTGAATGCATAACACTCGGGATCTCAGTCCCTTATCACATTACTGGGAATTCTCATCCCTTAACATTATCATCATAATGATTTCTAGATCTGGGTATTCAAACCCTTAGTTCATCACTAAACATTGTTACCTCTTATCGGGTAACTATTACCTCTAGGTCCTCAGATCTAGGTATACATAATACTTGTTTCACAAGTATTTCACATGGCTCACAAGGCCCATTTAATCTATATCATATGAAACATCATAGCTCATACATGTCTATGCTCATCATCTCATGATACGTGCATGGTTAGTATTTCATGATAAAATCAATATCAGCTACATATCATCACCATGAAATACAAGAGAAATACAACCTTCCCATTATTAGGGTTAGAGTTTCCCTTTTTACTGATTAGGGTTAGGGTTTCTCTCTTTAGCCGATTAGGGTTTCAAGTTCATATTGTCAAGAATCAAAACCCTAATTCATATTATCAAGACTCAAAACCCTAATGCATAGCTCTACACATATATGGATATCATTATATGCCCATTAAATTATTATCACACAAAGTATGAGTTTCTCTCTCATCCTCACCAAGATAATAATTACATCATACTTTACGAAGTTGGCTAAATCCTTTTCTCAAGGTACATTGGCCTACATTATCAAAATGCATTGAACTCTATACATCTTAATGTATCATTTGACATAACACACTTCATATGTTACTCAATCAAGTATATTGGATTGAGGTGCTTCCACCATATCGGGCATGAGGTGTGTGCTTGCTTCCATATCAAGAAATAGGTGTGTGCTTGCTTCCAATGTGCCCAAGAGGTGTGTACTTTCTTCCATATCGGGCAAGAGATGTGTGTATGCTTACCATATCGGGTAAGAGGTGTATGTATGCTTACCATATCGGGCAAGAGGTGTGTGTATGCTTACCATATTGGGAAAGAGGTGTGTGTATGCTTACCATATCAGGAAAGAGGTGTATGTATGCTTACCATATCTGGTAAGAGGTGTGTGTATGCTTACCATATCGGGCAAGAGGTGTATGTGTACTCACCATATCGTGCATGAGGAGTATCCTTGATCACCATATCGTGCATGAGGTGTATCCTTGATCACCATATCGTGCATGAGGTGTATGTGTGTGTCACTCATATCGAGTTGCTCAAAATTAGGGTTTTGGCATGTCGAGTTAGACCCTTATGCTCATAACTCTTCTACATGCAAGGAATCACCATAGTTAAGAACTTGGTGAAGAAGAAAAGAAAGAAAGAATCACAACTCGAGATTCATGCTTCAACCAAGGTTGAAGATGACCATTGCTTCACCTTAAGCTTAATGGCTCGAGCTCCTCCTTGCTCCTTACTACTATGGACGATATATAAGATAAATGGAGTGATAAGGTTTGAAAATTTCACTAGTAAGTGAAAGGAGTGGTATATATAATTGACGCTAATGGGAGAGAGTGTATAAGAGGTGTCATCATCTTGTACTACTAGGTGCCACGTGTCCATGCATGGTTGGCACATGTCCATGCTCAAATATTTATATTGACATGCAAAACTCTTGAGGATAATCTAGGGATAAGATTTCGACCATTAGTTATCTTTTTGAGCAAGAAATTTCGACTCAACATCACTTTATTCACAAACCGATACTAAGGAAAGTTGTAAATCAATATCCATCACCTCCTTGAGGTGCTTAACCCATCATGGAAAATGCCAAGAGTTGAAAAAACGATATGGGACCTTCTCTATGGCTCCTTGGCCGATAGGCACTCCCATATAAGCTCTACAACTCAATACAACACAATACCACTCAATTAGGGTTTCAAATACACAGCTCTTCTTGGTCTTTTCATCACCAAGAATACCACTACTAAAAAATGATTAAAACATGGTGCTTATTTATTTCTCTCTCCTCTAGATGTTTCCAAGAGAGAGTAGGGACATTCTAGAGGTGGTAATTTGCATATCAACCCTACATTTTTGGTCAATTGCAATTTATACCAAAACTGGTACACAAGGCACAAGCATTATTCAAACAAGTTCCAATTTGGAACTTAGGTTTTCCACAAGCCACCTTTAACATCATTCTCTCTCTTATGATGCTAAAGCACTTGAAGCATGTTCAAAATGTTACATATTGCAATATAACCCCTCATCTTGGATAAATTGCAATTTACATCCAAACTATCATATAATGCTAAAATAGTTTGCAAATAAGCTCAAACTTGAAAATTAAACTCAAGGAAAGTCTTAATTACTTCTCACAAGACTAAAACAAGTTTATGAATCACTTACTTAAGAAAAACTTCCAGGTTTATGGAATAACCCAGGTCAGGGATGTTACATGTGACACCTGACATAGTTGTATGGCACACCTAGACAGTCGTCTAGTGTGCGAGACAATTGTCTCGCACTGCCAAATAGCCACTTGGTAGTTTCCCAATAGTATACAAATTTGGAAATTTCAATTCCAATTAATATCACATATTAGTTTACTTGCACCCCAATTTTATGAATCAAAACTATTTAGAAAACATCTAGAACCTTCGTTCGACCCGACCGAGCCGTCACCAGGAGAGACGCCCGTCTTGCTCACCCAGATGCCCATCTGGTGAGCTGAGATGAGTTGGTCAATTCAATCACATTGAACCAGTGGTTTCAAGGGAAGAACTTAGCAAATTCAAACCATGATTAGCCTGACCATCCAAATGGCCATCTCAACACTTGAGACACCCATATGGCATGCCCAAATGACCATTTCTTTAGTGAGATGGTCGTTTGGCATAGCAGTCAACAAATCAGTCGATCTATTGTGTGAATTGAATACCTAAACACTTTAGTAATCAATCCAACCATCATTCAAGATAAACTCCTCTTATAGATGAGTTCATTTGTGTGTGACCCTATACGTCCCATATCACATTGGCAGTAAATGCCCATAACTAGCTTATGACATCACAATCAATGAGTGGTGCCTAGTTACACATCAGTGTTGCCCAAGTGAATGGAAAGTTGGAGAACAACTTCAACCTAAAATCTATGTAAGTTGTTATAGTGATTGTATAATTACTTTGTCTATGATATCTAGGATGAACTCGAGACATGGATGGTCACCTTGTCAACATTGAATCCATGTTCCTTGAACCAAGAGCAGACGTTCTGAGATAATGTGACCTCAATATCATATATTGATTCACATGTGCATGAGCATGCATTTCTTAGTCTCTCTTATCAAGTGGCTTGGATATCATACTCTAGTATGAGGGACAAATCCCATATCTATCACTCACAGTCTCTCCCCATGTGTCAAAGTCACCAATCATCATCGTTATAACAACCCATGTTTCAAGATTGCATTTGATGATGTCAAAGTGTACCCAATGACATGTGACGAGAGTAGTGATTTTAGGTCTAAGAATCACAATCAACACCTTCACTATGATAGATGACTATGATCACCAATTATGGTTTCCATGTGTCACTCTCAAGGTGGGACTGTCTGATACACTGTTATCTAACATGTATCTATTTGCTTGGTTTGATATTGCCATATCATGACTTAGTGAGACTCAGTCATCAACCAACTCACACTCCAGTCTTATGTGTTACTGCTGTCTATCTACCTTCCACAGTAAAAACCAACTAGGGACATAATGAGAATATGTATATTTACTCTTAACATTTGTATGATCTCATTTGTACAAGGCTAATACTTGAATACATATGTCATTGAGTAATATTATTCTCTAGACATTCATAGTGTTTCCTCATTATCTCATAAATGAATGAAACATAATGCTTTTATATGTATTAATCAAATCCTTTTATTATATGCCATTTCAATCCTCATATGATTGCCTTTACAGGCATACCTTACCAACAATTCATACCCATCCTTGTCCATACAAGATACAAAAATAATGCTCCAATTTATGGAAGGTACATAACAACAGTTCTTTAAGCTAGCGGGAAGGTGAAGCCTTCTTCTTGACGATGTGCTATGTCAGTTTCTCTCCTTCTGTCTCTCACTTGGGGAAGATGACGTCTAGGGTTCATGTACAAGAGTGTGACCTCAGCATCTAAGTGTTAGCATCATCCAAAAGCAAACTTTCATGCCCCTATAAATAGCAGAGGAAAGGAAGTAGGATTTTCCCAAAACCCTTTGGAAATAAAAGGCATGCCACTATGTTTAAAATGAGCTGCTCATAGACCAATAAAAGAATATTCTAGAAACAATTAATTATTCCAATTAGTCATATTAATTGATTAACTAATTTCCATTATCCATCACTAGTTAATTGTGTTGGATTAGCCAACTGACTTATCAATATAATATAATTGATTGACTTAAACACTTTAACCAATTAACTCAGATTATATTCCAATACAATTATAGCATATTACCTAAATGTTTTAGTAATAAATTCGATTCATAACATTTCCAATCACGTCCACAATGATACTCCTATTCCAATCACATCCTATGCATGTGACCCGATAGGCTCCACATTACGTTGGCAGTGATATTCATAATCATATTATGATTTCACAAGAAATGATTGGTATCCATCAAGACGTCATTGCTACCCACGTAATTGGAGAAGTTGGAGAACAAATTAAATTAACATCTGTGACTGGAGTTACAATGAACATATAGTTTCTTTGTCTCTAATATATGAATTGAACTCAAGGCATGTAATTATCATCCTCTTCAACATTTAATCCATGTTCCTCGAACTAGATTGTCTGATATATGTGTAAGCTCAATATCACATATTGACTCACATCAACATGGCCATGCATTTCTCAATCTCACTTATCAAGTGGCCATGATATCAAACTCATATAGGAGGGACAAATTCTATCTACATCACTCACAATCATCCCCAAGTGTCATATTGCACCCGAGCACCACCTTTATGACAACCCTTATTCAGGATCACGATGGATGATGTCAAAGTACTCCAAACTACATGTGATGAGTGTAGTGATTTCAGGTCTAAGAACTACAATCACCACCATCCCTATGAGAGATGACCCTGACTACCATTTAAGGTTCTGTGTGTCACTCTCAAGGTGAGTTTGTTCAATACACTATTCTCTAACAAGTATCTATGTGCTTAGTTTGATATCACATATCATGACTCATGATATTTTGTCATCAACCAACACACATTCTTGTCTTAAGTGTTATTGTTGTCTATTAACCTTCCACAATAACATCTGACTAGGGACATAACAAGAATGTATATACTCTTAACATCTGTATGATTTCATCATTCATTTCCTCAACTCAAAGGCATACGTCACTGGGTAATATCAATATTTAGACATTTATTATGTTATATCATTATCTCATAACTGAATAAATAGAATAAATTGAAATATTGCCTTTATTATTAATCAAATCATTTACAAGACATGCCATTACAATCATCAAATGATTGGCTCTCTGGTCATACATACCACTAGTCCTACCACAAGAGAATCTCCAAGAAGGAGGACTATAAGAAGGAGATAAAGTCCAAGAGGAAGTACAAGAAGGAAACAAGAAATAAAGATGCAGCCCATGTCATGGGGACGAGTCTTCTTCTAGTGATTCCGGCTCCAAATGAAGGAGAATGCCACCTTGATCTCATGGCCTCAACGAGTGATGACGTATGTGAGGTAAGTGAGGTAAGCTTTAATTAATTATCTAAAGAAGCCCTCATTGACATACTTAATGTTTCCTTTTCTTCTTATTTTAAATGCAAATCCAAGAAAACAATGTTAGGTAAAATGATTGATGACTTGTATGCTAAAATTGATTTTCTTGAGAAAAATGAAAAAGTTCATCTTGATAGAATAGATCCCTTACAGGGACAATTTCTTGAACTTGAATTGGAATACAATGTTTTTGAGGTAGATAATGATATTTATCTTAAGAACATCAATAGTCTTAAAAATTATAACCAAACTTGCCTTAATGAGCTTGTTTTGATTAGAACTAAAAATGATAAGCTTGTTTCCAAGTGTAGTGATCTTATACATGCTTGTGATGACAATAATAATTAAAATAGAATCTATCTTGATGTGATTACTTTTCTTAGATCTAAAAATGATGGATTGCTAACTAAATTCAATGATCTTTCTTTGAAACCTTTATTGCCTAATAATGAAGTAGCTAGTATAACTCTTGAGAGAGATTTTTACTTGACTAAAGCCTTCTGACTAGAGGATGACTTGATTCATTATCAAGATTATTTATCTAGCCTTTCTTCTACTTCCATTATTCTTAGTGATGATAATCACAATCTTAGTGCATCCCTACAAAAGTTCCTCAACGGAAAAAGTCCTCAATGAACTCCTAGATCACTCTACCAAATAAAATGGTAAAAGTAGTTTGGGATATGAGGGAGCTCCCAAAAGCAAGGGCAAGGCTAAGAAAAAGAGTAAGGAACCTCCTATATTCCATGGAGAGTCATCCATCTCTACCATATGGTTTGTGCACATTGCAAGTGTGATGATCATTATTCTACTTATTGTCCTTACAAAGACAATGAGAGGAACCCAAAGATGAAATGGGTCTTCAATCTAACTACGGATCCCAAGGTTTGAATTGGGCACCAACATCTTCCTTTCTTGTAGGTAAAAGGAAAATGGATTGTCGATAGTGGTTTCTCCAAATATATGACAGGTGAGATAAGTCACTTCAAAAATTTCACAAAAAGGAAAGGAGGATCAGTGACTTTTGGTGATAACAACAAAGATAACATTATAGATGAGGGTGATGTGGGTGATTCACTATGCATAAATAATGTGCTTCTTGTGGATGGCCTACATCAAATTCTTATTATTTTTATTCAATTATGTGACTATGGATATCTTGTGTTATTTACTTCTCTTGAATGTTTGCTTCTAGATTCCCTCTCCTACAATGTTATAAATAAGGGAACTAGAAATGGAAATCTTTATGTTATTGATTGTTTTAAGCCTACACTTGGTAAATTCTTGTTATTGATAAAAGTCATATATCATTATGGAATTGTAGGATTGATCACATAAATATGCATCAATTGAAGAAGTTGAGCAAAAAGGAATCGGTCAAAGGACTTCCCAAATTGAATTTTGATAAGGATGAGAAATGCCAACCTTACACACAAAGAAAGAAAACCAAATCCTCCTTTAAATCTAAAGGAGTACTTAGTACTAAAAGAGCTCCTGAACTTCTTGACATTAATCTATTTAGACCAATGAGAACTCAATCATTTCATGGTAGCAAGTCTCATGATTGTTGACGATTTCTCTCACTTTACTTAGACTTTCTTCTTAGTTTAAAAAAATGATACTCTCGATGTTTTCTCTACTTTTGCAAATGAGTTGAAAATAAAGTATCTTCCTGAATTGTATATATCTGTAGTGACCATGGGGGAGAATTTGAAAATCATATGTTTGAAATGTTTTGTGAGGAATCTGGTTATTTGCACAACTTTTCTTCCCCTTGTACACCTCAACAAAATGGGGTTGTAGAGAAAAAGAATATGTATTTTCGGGAAATGGCTAAGACCATGCTTCTAGAGTATGACACTCCAAATAAGTTTTAGGCCAAAGCCATTAGTACTTCATGTTTTGTGCAAAACTAGGTTTTCACCCATACCTCCTTAAAGAAACCCCCCATGAGTTATGGCGTAGTGGAAAGCCCTCCATTGATTTCTTTCATGTTTTTGGTTCTCCTTGTTTTTTTGAACATCAAGGATTCTATCAACAAGTTTGATGAAAAATATTACAAGGATTCCTTTCTTGGATATAGCACTACTAGTAGAGCATGTAGAGTATTTAACTTTGAATTATCTAAAGTATAAGAACCTATCATGTTAAGCTTGTTGAAACTAACCCCTCAATTTTCAAGAATAATGTAAATGATGATTTTGTAGATGAGGCCATTCCTAGATTAAAATAGCTCAACATCATTGACAAAGGAAAAGACGTGGTAGTATATGAATAAGAGAAAGAAGAAGAAAAGAAGGATCAAACTCCCCAATTTGTTAAAGATCATCCTAAAGACCTCATAATCGATAATATTTTTGAAAGGTTGAAGACGCAGGTTGCCTTCAATAAAGAATAATTTGATAGCACCTTCTTCTCACAACTTGAACCAAAGAATGTGAAAGAAGCTCTTCAAGATGATGAATGGATCCTAGCTATGTAAGAGGAGCTAGGGAATTTCAAGAAGAACAAATTGTGGACCTTAATGCCAAGAACAAATGATAGGAAGATCATTGACACCAAGTGGGTTTATTGGAACAAGCCAGATGAAAGCAAAAAAGTTGTAAGGAACAAAACAAGGTTAGTTTCACAAGGCTACAATCAATAGGAAGGTATTGATTTTGATGAAACTTATGATCCTATTGCTAGACTTGAATCTATTAAAATTATGCTTGCCTTTTATAGATGTAAACATATCTTTCTATACCAAATGGATGTTAAAAATGTTTTTCTAAATGGTAGAATAGAGGAGCAAGTCTATGTGGCTCAACCTCCCAGCTTTAAACATGACAAGATTTCTAACCATGTTTATTTGCTACAAAAAGATCTCAATGGACTCAAACAAGCCCCTAGAGCATGGTATGATAAATTAAATAACTTTTTGCTAGATGATGGCTATGTCATGGGCAAAGTTGATTCTACCCTCTTTCTCTGACACACTTCTAGCAATTTTTTATTATTCAAATATATGTTGATGATATCATTTTTTATGGAACAAATCTTGATCTTTGCAAGGAGTTTAGTTCTCTTATGTAGAGTGATTTTGAGATGAGCATGATGGTGGAGCTTACTTTCTTCCTTGGGTTCCAAATAGAAGGCTCAATGCCATCATTAAAAGACTTACTTCTTTGGGACACACTATGGATAGAGGGACCATATAGTCTAAGATTTTAAGGCCTCTCCCCAAGAGATGGGAATCCAATGTGACTTTCATTGAAGAAGTTAGAAGCCTTGGTGACATAGCCATCGAAAATCTCATTGGAAAATTTCAAGATCATGAGCCAAGACTTGACAAACAATAGGAAGATGTGAAGGAAGAAAAGAAAGAATCTAAGAAGATCAAAGACAATGCATTCAAAATCTACTAGAGGCAATGATTCTCCAACAACAACTTACTTGTTGGTCCTCTCCTCCTTCCTCAAGTGAAGATAAATCCCCTAGTGACTATGAAGTTAACTACTCTAAGGGGAAGCACTTCAAAGGAAAGGCATCCTCCTCCTCCACTCCAAGATACTATGAATGTGGAGAAATCACTACAAGAATGAGTGTCTCAAGGATAAGAAGTCCTACCACAAGAGCATCTCCAAGAAAAGGGAGGACTACAAGAAGGATGGCAAGTACAAGAAGAAGGACAAAAAGGAAAGAAGAAGCAAGGATGCAGCCCATGCCGCATGGGAATAGTTTTCTTCAAGTGATTCCAGCTCCAATGAGTTAGAATGTCATCTTTCTCTCATGGCCTTTACTAGATATTGGTGAGGTAAAAGGAAAATGGGTTGTTGATAGTGGTGGCTCAAAGCATATGATAGGTGAAATCAGCCACTTCAAACAATTCACAAAGAAGAAAGGAGGATCGATGAAGAACAAAAAAGATAAAGTGATAGGTGAGGGTGATGTAGGTGGTTCACTATGCATAAAGAATGTTCTTCTTGTGAATTGCCCGCATCACAATTTAATTCGTGTTAGTCAGTTATCTAATAATGGCTATCTTGTTCTTTTTACCTCACTCGAATGCTTGCTTCTAGATTCCCTCTCCCACAATGTTATATCTAAGGGAACTAGAAATGGTAATCTCTATGTTATTGTTCTTTACTGTATTAAGCCTAGTGTTGTTAAATACCTTGTTTTCAATTCAAATGATATTTATTTGTGGCACCATAGGCTTGGTCATGTAAATATGCATCGATTGAAGAAGTTGAGCAAAAAGAAATTGGTTAAGGGACTTCCTGAATTGGATTTTGAGAAGGATGAGGAATGTTAACCTTGTACCCAAGGAAAGAAAACCAAATACTCCTTTAAATCCAAAGGAGTCCTTAGTACCAAAAGAGCTCTTAAACTTCTTTATATTGATCTATATGGACCAATGAGAACTCAATCTCTTCATGGTAGCAAGTATTGCCTCATGATTGTCGATGACTTTTATCACTATGCTTGGACCTTCTTTCTTGTCTCAAAAAGTGACCTTCTTGATGTTATCTCGACTTTTTGCAAATGAGTTGAAAATGAAGCTTCTTTTCATATTGTCTCTACCTACAATGACCATTGGGGATAGTTTGAAAATGACTTGTTTGAACGGTTTTTTGAGGAATCTAGGTATGCACATAACTATTTTCCACCTCGAACACCTCAACAAAATGGGTTTGTAGAGAGAAAGAATAAGTCACTATAGGAAATGGCTAGGACTATGCTTCTAGAGTATGATACTCTGAAGAAGTTTTATGCCAAAGTCGTTAACACTTCCTGTTTTGTGTAAAATTAGGTTTTCACTCATCCAATTTTAAAGAAAACCCCCTATGAGTTATGGTGTGGTAGAAAGCCTTCAATTGATTTCTTTCATTTTTCAATTGTACTTGTTTTGTACTGAACACCAAGGATTCTCTTCATAAGTTTGATGTGAAATTGTACAAGGATTTATATCTTGGATATAGCACTACTAGCAAGGCTTATATAGTGTTTAATATTAAATTGTCTAAAGTATAAGAATCTATAAATGTTAAATTTGTTGAGACTAACCCCTCTATTTCCAAGAATATAGTTAATGATGATGTTGTAGATGAGGAGATCCCTCACTTGAAAGAGCTCAACATTTTTGATAAAGGAAAAGAGGTGATAGTTTATGAAGAAGAGAAAAAAGAAGAAAAGAAGGATCCAAATCCCCTCTTTGCAAAGGATCATCCTAAAGAGCTCAGTATAGGCAATCCTTTTGAAAGGGTGAATACGAGGGTTGTATACAATAAGGAACAAGTAAACAACTCCTTCATCTCTCAACTTGATCCAAAGAATGTCAAAGCTCTGAAGGATGATTAATGGATCCTAGCCATTCAAGAAGAGTTAGAGCAGTTCAAGAAGAACAAGGTGTGGACCTTAGCACTAAGACCAAGTGATAGGAAGATAAATTGGCACCAAGTGGGTCTACTGCAACAAGGTTGATGAAAGTGGGAAAGTGGTTAGGAACAAAGCAAGGCTAGTAGCTCAAGGTTACAACCAATAAGAAGGTATTGATTTTGATGAAACTTTTGCACAAGTTTCTAGACTTGAATCTATTAAAATCCTACTTGCTTTTCCTAGTTACAAGAATTTCCTACTTTATCAAATGGATGTTAAAAGTGCATTTTTAAATGATACAATTGAGGAGGAAGTCTATGTGGTTCAGCCTACCAACTTTGAACATGATAAAAATGCCTAACCATGTTTACTTGTTACAAAAATCTCTATATGCACTCAAACAAGCCCCTAGAGCTTGGTATGAAAAATGAAAGAACTTTTTGCTAGACAATGGATATATCCTGGAAAAAGTCGATTCTAATCTATTTCTGAGACACACTTCTAGCAACTTTTTTATCATTCAAATTTATGTTGATGACATTCTTTTTGGCAAAATCAATCTTGATCTTTGCAAGGAGTTTAGTTCTCTTATGAAGAGTGACTTTGAGATGAGCATGATGGGAGATCTTACTTTCTTCCTCATCTTTCAATGAAACATACCAAGGAATCTAACTTCATCAAATAAGTCAAGTACACTAGTGAAGTACTTGAGCACTTTGGAATGGAGAACACTAAGACGATGGACAACCCCATGTCAAATAGTGCCAAGATTGACAAAGATGAAGAAGGTGAGAAAGTGGATAAGAAGCTCTATAGAGGTATGATTGGAAGTTTTTAGTGTTGACTTGTTTGCTCGCTTTCAATAAAGTCCCAGAAAATCACATCTCATAGAGGTTAAGAGGATTTTGAGGTATCTAGCCAAAAATCAAAACATTGGACTATGGTATTGTTGGGTTTCATGGCCTCAGCGTAGGTAGCGGAAACAAAATTTTACTGGCCATTAGCCCATAATAGGAGATTGCATCAACAAATATGTAATGGGAAGGATGGTTTTAGCAAGATATACCTGGTCATGGGGCTTGCCCAGGGACAATACCTTGTAGCCATGTGCGATCTTCAAAGCCATGTCTTGGATGGTGTCTGTGCAGCTCCTGGTCTTCGCCGTGGACTTTGGCCTCCACCACAGACTGTGGCTGATGTGTCCTCCTAAGAGGCAGACATCTCCTGCCTCTATAGATAGTCCACACGAACCATCTAGAACTCCTGCCATTCTAGAAAAACTGACAGGAAGGAGCCGACCCTCTTGTTAGTGTACTAGCACCAACTTGCTCTCCCAAACTCAGATTGCTTTTATGTAGTTGTCTTTCTCTTCTTGTGCCTCCCTAGTCATGTAGCACTTGCTCGGGCTCTCTCGGTTACCATAACTAGAGAGAACAATAACTTTGTAGAGCAACTGATGTTATGAGTTGTGTGTTCTGAGAAGCCCCTAGTACCCTCTATTTGTAGTAGAGGGTAGGGTCAGGGTTCCCAGTCTATTCAGGAGTAGAATGATCCAAACATTCCATGAATAGTTTGTACTGTGGCAGGCAAACCGATCGATCCACAACTGATCATTTGGGCAGGTGAGCCGATCGGTTCATAACTAAATCAGTTATTTGGGCAGGTGAGCCGATCAGTTCACCTAGAGAACCAGTCGTTTCACTTCCCAAACTTGCCCACAATTGACTTTCCTTATTCATTTCCAATTAATTTAAAGATTAATCCTTCTTCCAATCGAATTGAACAAGTGAAATGTGAAAGTTTTCCTCCAACTGGGAAAATCCCAATTTCCTCAGTTGGTAGGACTGTGAGTCGACCGGTTCACCAACTGAACTGGTCGTTAGCTCACACCAGCCAATCATCTCACAAGGGTGAACCAGTCGATTAGTAGACCTAACATTGCCAATGCAGTCTACAATCGATCTGACACTCTAACTAGCTAATTCAACACTTGAATTTCATAGTTCTAAGTCTAGTCAGTTAATTGTATGTTTAATTGAGTACCTAAACACCTTTAGTATCAATCTAAACATCATTCATGTCTCCTCTTCCAGGGGTATCCTATATGTATGACCCTACAGGTTCTAATTTATGTTGGCAGTGAATGTTCATAATAACTTATGACATCACAAGTAATGAGTGGAATCTAGTAACTCATCATTGCTACCCAAGTAACTCAGAAAGTTGGAGAACAACTTCAACCTACAATATGTGATTAGTGTTATAGTGATTGTACAATTCCTTTGTCACTGACATCTGGATTGAACTTGAGGCATGGAACGACATCCTCTTCAACATTCAATCCATGTTCGTTGACCTAGAGCAGACTGTCTGAGATGTATGTGAATTCACATATCATATATTGAATCACATGAGTATGGGCATACAATTCTTATTCTCTCTTATCAAGGGGCCCTGGATATCATACTCCTTGTCGGAGGGACAAATCCCATATCTATCACTCACAGTCAAGTCCCTATGTGTCAAAGTCACCCAATCATCACCATTATAACAACCCATGTTTTAGGACTGCGTTTGATGATGTCAAAGTGTACCCAATCACAGGTAATGAGTGCAATGATTTTAGGTCTAAGAACCACAATCACCACCATCATTATGAGAGACGATTGTGACTACCATTCCATGGTATCCATGTATCACTCTCACAGTGGGTCTATCTAATATACTAAACTCTAACATATATTTGTGTGCTTGACTTGATATCATATATCATGACTAGTGAGACTCTATCATTAGTCAACACACATTCTAGTCGTATGTATAATTGTTGTCTATTTTTGTTCCACAATAATATCCGACTAGGGACATAACAAGAATGTATGTACTATTATCATACATATGGTCTCATTGTTTAGGTCCTCAACCTAAAGACATATGTCATCAAGTCACATCATTCTTTAGACATATATCATGTATGTGTCATCATCTCATGAGTGAGACAAACATAATAGATGGAATTACCTTCATCATTAACAAATCAAGTATTATATGCCTCATTGCAATCATCATATGATTGGCTCTCTGGGCATACTATACCAATAGACTCCCACTTGTACTTAGAGTCAATCACCCACGAATCATATTCTAAGTGATCTTAACATGTCCATCATATTTCTGCTGCACAATGCTTTTATAGCGGGTAAGAAACATTTTTTTTCAAGTCGGTATATTGCATGTTTCACATCCCCTCACTATACGACAACCCATATGAGATGGAAGTGTCGTAGTATGCTATCAAAAATTCCTTTGCCTAACCAGTAGCTCCATTGTTGTCACACTATTACTACTAAGTCACCAATGGTCAGGACCTCCCATAAGTTCATCCATATGAACTTCTAGATGCATACAATATCCTTTACAGTGTTTGTAACACCAAGGAACTCAGCTTCTTATCGTAGATTTAATCAATTGTTTTATGTTGGAACATTTCCAACTAACAATTCTTACTCTAAGATCAAGTACAATTTTGTCATTTTGGAAGCTTGCATCGGTGTAACTCTTCACACCCAACTCTTCCTTATTACCAAAATTAAAGAACTAATCCTTTTAGTACTTCACAAGTACAAAAAGATGTCCTTCATGGTATTCCAATAACTCTTATTAGAGTTTGACAGATATCCATTCATCATGTCCAATACATACGAGATAACTAGATATTTATATCATCTAGTCATATAAGATGATGATTTCATATCTTCTTGTCATGTCCAATACATACAAGATGATGAGTTCATATATTCTTGTCATGTCCAATACATACAAGATAATTAGTTCATATTTTCTTATGATGTCCAATACATACAAGATAATTAGATGAGTTCATATGTGATAGATCCAATTGCAAATGCATATGGCATATGTCCATGTGTTCCTTATTCTTCATAAGAATTGGGACACCAGGATCTTGAGAGACTAACTCCATGTAACATGGACCAGTTCTCTCTCACCATGCTAAACTCATTCATCATCTAGCCAAAGTATGTTCTCTTTCCTAGGATAAGAATCCCTCTTGATATATCTCTATAGATCCTGACTTCTATCACATAGGATGCTTCTTTAAAACCTTTTAGAATGCACTTCGTTGCCAGATTTTGTAGTATAAGGATGATACTCTCCATCAATATGTGGAATATATATATGCTCCCACTAAATTCTTGTAATCACACATTACATCATCATTCTAACTCAAGTCAAACTCTTTGACTATCTTGTCAAATTGAAAATCCAGTTCTGAGGTGCTTGCTTCAATCCAAAGATTGATCTTTGCAGCTTTATAGAATTTTTTTGCATTATTGGATTTATAAAACCTTTGGGCTATGTCACGTACACATCCTACACAATATTCCATTTAAGGAATGTAGTTTTAACATCCATATGCCAAATCTCATAGTCATATTAAGCTACAATGGCAAGCATTATTGAGATGGATTTATCCATGGTAACCGCTGAAAAGATTTCACCTTTTTGAACAACTTGAACTTGTTAGAAACTCTTTTCAACCAACTTACCCTCCATGCCTTGTCTTCTTCTTTTATGAATAGGAATAGAAAGGTCAATGAAATCTTCATTCTGATCTTTCTTGTCTAAAGTCAGTGACAACGAAAATTCCCGAGAAAACGCAAAAAGGCCGAATTCCATCTGGAAATGGAATGGAAGAGAAATCCGAAACAAGCAAAAATCCCGGGAGATTTCTGGGGATAGGCACGCAGGGAAGTATGCGCTGGCACTAGCCCTGGGCATGGATTCTTCTTTGATTGAGCAAAGGTAGAAGAGAAAGGATCTCGAGTTACATGTGGAATGGAAGGTAGAGGCTCGGTATGCAAAACAAAATGCAAACAACCATAACCAACCAAGCACACATAGGGTTTATAGGCCATAACCATGCTACACATCCTCCATCAAAACCGTTTTAGGGCGACGTGTATCAATTGCATGTATACCATATCATATATGTATATTAGTTTGTGGTCACATGTGATATTTATTCAGATATGCACATTAGTCATTTTAAATATTTGCATTATATGCAATAAATAAATGACAATAAAACCAAAATCCGATCATATTGATTTATCCCAAAACACAGTACGTTGACGTAGCTCAGATACCATTGTTGGGTTTTATGGCCTAAGAGTAGGAAGCGGAAACAAAACTTTATTGGCCATTAACCCATAACAGGAGATCACATCAACAAATATGTAATGGGAAGGATGGTTTTAGCAAGATATACTTGGTCCTGGGTCTTGCCCAGGGACAATACCTCATACCCATGTGGGGTCTTCAACACCATATCTTGGACGGTGTCTATGCAGCTCCCGGTCTTTACCATGGACTCTGGCCTCCACCATGACTGCGACTGATGTGTCATCCTTGGCAGAAGACATCTCTTGCCTCTTTAGATAGTCCACACGGATCACCTAGAACTCCTACCATTCTAAAAGAACTAGCAGGAAGGATCGACCCTCCTGTTGGAGTACTAGCACCAACCTGCCCTCCCGAACTCAGATTGCTTTTCTATAGTTGTCTTTCCCTTGATGTGCCTCCCTAGTCCGGTAGCACTTGCTCGGGCTCTCTCAGTTACCAGAACAATAGAGAACAACAACTTTACAAAGTAATTGATATTCTAAGTTGTGTGTTCTGAGAAACCCCCAGTACCCCTCTATTTATAGTAGAGGGTAGGGTCAGGGTTCCCAGTCTGTTCGGGAGTAGAAGGATCTGGAAATTCCATGAATAGTTTGTACAGTGGCAGGCGAATGAAAAACACTAGGGGGGTGAATAGGGCTTTATAATGATTTTAAAATTAATTCAACCAAGCAACCACAATTGAAATTTGGAGGAGACACGACGTTTAGAGTGGTTCCACCCTTAGCAAAAACTAAGGGAGTCAGTCCACTACCCGGTTGTTCCCCAACTGGGATTTTGAAAGTATTTGAATTTTATTACCTCGCAAGGATGTTACATAGGTAGATTGTTGACTCATCATATGATCAACTCACCACCTTATTGTCCATAAAATATCATATATCATTCTAGATCTAGGTGTGTTCTACCAGAACCATGAGTAATGTGTGTTACTTAAGGAACTTTGAGATTCCACAACATTTTGTGATTCTCTTTATTCCCAGTGTAAAGCATGTGCCCAAAAGGAAATTTGAAGTTTTAGCTAATAATCACACTCTAACTTATCAAGGTGTGATTCCTTCTTTCTGATACACTTCTCATGATGCACTATCATTGTGTTTTAGATGGAGTCCATCATGATACATTATCATTATCTTCCAGAAGGTTCTCAAACTCTTGGTTCATAGTATTTCCATATTGATCATATCAAAATTTAATACTTATACCAAGTTTGTTATGTACTTCATTTTGATCTTCTTGAACACTTCAAGAGATTCATATTTGTATTTCACTAAATACAAACTATCATATCTACTGAGGTCATCAATAAATACATTGAAGTACTAGTGATTACCTTTAGCATTTATTCTAAAAGGTCTATATACATCAATATGTATAATCCTTAATAGAATAATCATCCTCCCACTACATCTAGTGAAGAAACTTTTTCATATTGTTAAATTAATGAGATTAGCATGTCTCTATTGGTTCAATAACCAAAAGAGTCTAGATATCCATCATATGAATTCCATAAATGCAATTCCCATTTATGTTCTCTAGATGACATCGCTATAGACATTCAAGTTTGAGTTATCGTGTCATTCATTACATGTGTCACACACATTTATCTCTTTAACTATCAAATATAGTTGATGAGACATAGACATTGCCATCAAAGATAATATCTTTAAAAATGAAATATCAGTCCATTACATTCTTGTCCATACAAGATGTATGACGATTTCATTGATGGCAGATGCATAATAGCAATTTACTAATTCTATTATATGCCCATGAATGTCATAATGTAACTATAATGATAGAAACTCTTGCTCCACACAGTTTCTAGCTTACTTCCTCTCAGGTCCTAAAGTAGAGATCTCTATCTCTATCATCTTCCCAAGATCCTCTATAAAGAGGTTTTTCCCTTTCCTACTTACCCCTCTCCATATCTTGAGTGATGAAGACTTGGACCTAAACTTGGATTCAGAACACTTCTTTACCTTACTTTAGTCTATGGACTTCACTCTACTGATCATTATCATAGGTTTTGCCCTTTCTTCATTCATGCTTTGGCATCAACATGCCAATCACTTCAGGCAATGGTTTGGCCAAGTTTCTCAACATTTGATAAACTGGCTATATGATTCACACAACCATTTTTAGAATCATATGTTTGGTCAACTCTTGACCTTTAAGAAATCACAGTCAATCTATACGCATAATCATATTAAGCATATGAGATTATACTTGATCTCCATCTATCTGATTATACTCAAACATCACTTTGAAGACATTATACGTTTCATGCTTTACATGATTCTTAAGATGTATAACCATCTCAAGAATGTCCATGCTTTAATCTATTTATGCAACTCATAGTTCATATAGCTTAGCATAAGGTTCTTAATGTCTTAGGCATCATTGGCATACTTCAAGTAAGCATCAATTTTATCCTTAGGTGCATTTGGAGTGGGGCAAATGGCTCTGGTCCTTCAAGGACTTTAGAGTTTACACTCACAATTGAGAACACTTCTCAAAGGTCCCAAACTAGATTTGAATTTTATCCCATTTATGAACTGATCACAACAATAGTGTATTTGTGTTTGTCATTTGGATTCTACAAAAGAATTTTTCAACTTTTCAAAACATTTTTTATTTGTTTGATTTGATAAAGTTGATGATATTAATTAGGTCTTTAATTAATTATCACTCCCACTATTTTGTTCAAATTTACAACCATCATTTATCAATTCAAAAGATTGCAGTGTACAATCTTCTAGTGGCCAAGATCCATATTTCATCAAATTATGAGTCAGCTTTGGCTGATCGCCCACAACTTGACTATTTAGGTAGGCCATCATGCCAATTGCATCACATGTAACTCTTGGATAGATGATATGTACAACTCTTTTACATAATCATCTTCATGCCTCTAGGCTTGGGCTCTCCAAGTCACCAGTTAAGTTTGACCCAAAAGACAACACGATAGATATGCACCATGCTTTGTGCAAATCTACATATCTACCATCACACTTCTACAAGATGGACGACATACTATGCTTTGTGCAAATCTATGCTTGGTCGATCCAGATTTTCATGTGTGCCTCTTATAGAAGGCATCTAAGACTTTAATATTGTATTTGAGGGATTTTATATAAGTACATATACATATCCAATCACCACATATTTATAGTACATATCATATACAAGCTATAACCACAATGAGAAAACATGCAATATCGATAAAAGTGATGATTATGACCATCTTATTGTAATTCCTTGGAGCCACAAGGAATTACAATCATGTAAGGTCTACATCATATGCAACCTATTGTTGATGAAAATCTTTGTGCTTGAACCATTTAGGGTTTGATCGGCTCATCCTATGACGCGATCGGCTCGCTTCCTGGTCAGTTGGTTGGTCGATCTGGCCTCTGATGTTTGGACACATCCAACAAGTGATTGGGCCATCAGTTAGTCGATCTGGCTCCACCTTCGCAATCCTCCTCGGTCCTCTAGGCGGTCAACTCATCTGGTGCTGAACATCTTCTTCTTTGATGTAAAATAAAATAAACTATCCTACTTTTACATAATCTTTGGGAAACCTCGAGTTACATTCGAGGTAAGCTCCCCCTTGAAGTAGCCTTCCTCCTTGAAGTAGCTTCCCGTTGAGACCTTCTAGAAGTAGTCCAAAGTCACACCGAGCTACCTTCATCATAGAAGAAGCTCCTACAACCTCCTTTCTGCAACCTCCAACCTAGGAATAACAAAGGAGAACCAAAGCAATAAAAAGGAACAAGAAAGAAGTAGGAAAGTACAACTTTACCAATGTACCACAAGGCTTGAATCCTATATCAAGCGTTTGATCTCCTAACAAAAGTGGATGGATGTGAATGTATAGTGGATAGGAGATATCAGTCTATAGGAAATGAATTCATAGCCTGTGGAAATGTTTTGCAAGTGAAAGCTTTGCTAATGGCTTGCTACAATGTGATCTCAAGTGAATTGTATATGCAAGTTGTGCTTTGAGGTGTCCTATGGTAGTCCTATTTATAGGAGTGGTTTGCTATTTCTTCGGGATGTTCTAGACACCTTCTAGGGTGTTCTTAGTGCTCAACTAGTCATTAAGTGTCCACTAATTGCATTTGTCGACTGAGAGTTTCTCAGTCGAGGAATTTGTCAACCGAGTGGGAATCTGAGTCAATATGTTGTAACGTTCGATTCCAACTCCCAACTACTTTTCTAACTCATTCTAATGACTAGGAGGGTCTATTATCAGTCGAGGAGTTTGTCGACCGAGAGTGTCTCGGTTGAAGTTTTTGTCGACTGAGAATATCCTTGACTCAATGTATTCATTTACTGAGTGTGTGTATCAATGTGCAATTGTGACACTAACTTTGGAGATGACCTATCTAAGTTTTGTGTGTAGATATGGAAGATCTAAATGCTTGATTTACATGATATCTAAGTACTTGTACATTATATATTTGTACAAGTTTTTACATTTGATTACAATCATGAAAATAAAGCAATTTTAGCAAATTGATCTTCCAAGTCTTTGTTATACACCACCTTATATGCTTGTCCCTGAAACACTCAAATAGAAGTTAAAACCACAAGAAAGAAATGTTTGTCATCATCAAAACAAAGGGATTATAATAATGTCCAATTTATCCAACAATCTCCCCCTTTTTGAAGATGACAAACATTTCCAAAATATAAATCAAGGAAATATTAATCATATGAGTTCCATACCTGAAGTTTACCTTTTGCAGCCATTCTCTTGTTTGTGAATTGTGTGCAAGTGTGTGTTGGCCAAGAGATTATGAAACTCATTTTACTTCATGTTATTTATTTTATATTATTTCTCTTACTTTGTCATTTCAAAAAGATAACCAAGATAATCATGACTTTTATTACACCCCCTTAATTTGATGCAAACCACTTATTTTTATGTCAAATTTAGCCACAATTTATTTCTCAATCATTTGCAAAGGATGTTAAGCCTTGAAATGATATGAGATCCTTTTAGATTCATGGTATATGTATATTGATTTCTCATCCATTTTATAAGGGATGTTAAGCCCTGAAAATGACATGACAATCCTTTAATGTCATGAATATATTAATAGTTTCTCAACAATTTACAAGGGATGTTAAGCCCTGAAATGATATGAGATTCTTTTAAGCTTATAGTAGAATCAATGAATGTATCTCTAACCAAATACATGGGATGTTAAGCCCTAATTTGTTTAGAGAATTCCATTTAGGACAAGATATACATTATATTCATAAATATTGTAGGCTCCTTTATTTTCATAACCAAGATTACTTTAAAGATACTAAGGTCATAACTAGTTTCAAATTTTCTTTATGATGTTTAAAAAGTTTTTGTGAACTCCTTCTCAATCTTATAGTCAAGACAGTTTTTGAGAGCTCCCCCTTAATCTTATAATCAAGATAATTTAAGGATTCTAAGGTCATAATAAGCATTAGATCATAATAAGTTAACCTTTTATGAGAGTTATGCACTAAAATATTATTTTAATATACTAAGATTGAGTGCAAGGAAATGATTTACAATTAAGCATTTTGTCGACCTGGGCGCCCCTCGGTTGATTTTTATTTTGACTGAGAGGCAATTTCTGTAGATTTTCAGTTTAAGCATTCACAATGATCCTCTTGATTGAATATTTGAAACATAGCTTACAGAGTATCATAAAAAGTATTCATGTATAACAAGGATGATATCAAATTCCATAAGCTAAGAACAATATAATCATTTAACTAATATGTCAAGATGCATTTGTGCCATAGAGATTTACCTTAATGCAAAAATGGCATTTTCAATGATAACATCAACTTTATGTGTAATCAGTTGAATCACTATGATCGTTTTGAAGATGATATCCATTCAAGGTTTATATATATATATACATATATATATAAATATATATATATATATATATATATATATATATATATATATATATCAAAGATTATTTAGCCAAACCAAGTAAAAGATGAAACACAATGATCATGGTGAAATAGTAAATGCATATCCATAACACAATTATTATGATAGAGAATATCCATAATTTCTTGATTAAACTTACTCAAATCATCACATTTTTCAGTTTTAAGATACACAATGTAGAGTATGATACCTTTTTAGGCAGATTTATCAAGGCAATATCTTTTTCTTGATCAATCACGATTCATCAATTTTCATATATAAGACAAACCATGTAAATGAACATGCTTAATCATTTCAAGAGAATAGCAATTGAAGGCTTTACAAAGTGTGCATTGATTTTAAGAAAACATTTCCGGTATCTATTTGCATATAGTTTTTGGTCACATAATTAGTAAATTTACAACATGTTTCATAACGATATCAAGAATCAACATATAGATCATGATGAAAATCATCAATATGTGATTTGAGAGTTGTCTCCAAGATTTATGATTCATTCATAATTTCCAATCAATTTTCATTTATACCAAATTTATAGCAAGTTTATAGCAAACTGAACCAGTTAAACAGGTTTTCCAGAACCTTATTCGGTCGAACTCTTTCTCGACCGACTTCTTTTCGGTCGACTTGCTTTTTGATCGAGAAGGTTGTTGTATCTCCAGTTTTATCAGTTAAAATTCGGTCCAATAAATGTTCGATCGAACTTATCTTGGTCGAAGTCTTTTTCGACCGGCATGGTTACTGTTTTTTCAGATTTCTACAGGTTAGAGACAGAAACTACTTCGGTCGACAATTTTCTCGACCGACATTGTCTCGGTAGAAGATTTTGTCGACCGAGATTGTTTCTATATTATTTTTAGTAGTTATAAAAAGATAGATCACTTCCAATATAGTTTTACAAAAATATGCAATTTAAAGCTCAGTTTAGCTGAGATAAGACATTTGAATATCAAAGTAACATTTTAGGTAAAATATCAACTTATTCATATTCAAATTTGCTAAGTTTGGGGTCTTAGAACCCATACTAACTCAACATACGTTTTCTTGAAAGGGCATGAGAAGGAATAATGTCCAAGACGCAAGCAATAGTGACAACAAATGGAGTCAATTTCATATCTCTTTCTAGGATTTTGAGTTATGTTCTTGGGTAGAAATATGATCTTGGTCTTGGGTGCTTGAGTTCTCCTAGGTTTAGGTTGATAAGATTTTTCTTTTGGAACATATCCTAAACCTCTTCTTCCACTATAACTAGAAGAATTCTTTAGGATCTTATCAAGAATACCATTATTTCTCAAGCTACTAACTTCTTTTTGTAACTTAGCAATCTCATCCATGTTCTTTTTGATATCTAACTTTGCTTGATCTATATTATATGATAGAGCATCTCTTTCTTTAACAATAGCATCATAATCTAGATGAGTACATAGGATGGGTTGAGTCTAAAAAATATGTAGTTTTGCAAGCAAATTAGACTTTTCTTGAGAAAGAAGACCATAGTTTGTTTCTAAAGTAAGAAACTTCATATTGCAATTATTTTAAGATGATTTCAAGGTAAGGTTTTCAGAAACAATACTTTCCTTTTCAAAAGAAAGATTATTTAATTTAGCATACAAATCCTCATTAGTTTTAGTAGCTTTCTTTAGTTTCTTTTTGCAATCAACATATTTGTCATGTGTATCATGAAGACTAGCAATTAGATCTTCTTTTGGCAAATAAAAAAGGCTTACCTCTTCTTCTTCTTCATTTGTTGTAGCAATAAGACACTCTACTTCTTTTTCTCCATCTTCACTATCATCACTTGAATCATCCCATGCAGTTTTGTAGGATTTTTCTTTCTTCTTGTGAGATGATTTCTTTCCCTTCTTAAGTTTGGGGCAATCACCTTTTAAGTGTCCCTTTTGCCACATTCAAAGCACCTGGAGGAAGAAACACTAGGAATTTTGTTAGTTTTAAAACTTCTATATTGCTTACAATTTACAATGATTGTTTCTTCTTCACTATCTTCTTCACTTGTGTCAAGACTATTCTTGGTTGATGCTTTGAATGCAATGTTCTTTCTTTTCTCCTTTTTGTGTTCATCCGCCAATCTTTCTTCTTCTTTAAGGGTGGCTTCATGAGCCTCCAAGTTGCCAATGAGTTGTTCCATCCTTAATGTAGTGAGATCATTGGCTTCTTCAATGGTCTTCACCTTTGGTTTGTACTTTGGAGGCAAGCACCTAAGAATCTTTGATACTTGATCCGATTCACTAATGGATTTACCTAATGCATTCAACCCATTAATAGTAGAAGAAAACTTTGCATACATTTCACTAATAGACTCATATGGTTCCATACGAAATTGTTCAAACTTTTGTTTAAGCATGCCAATTTTGGAATTTTTTACTTGAACAGTTCCTTCATAAGTAATAGAGAGTCTATGCCATATTTCATATGCAGTTTCACAATTTGAGATTCTATTGAACTCACCTACGGAAATTGAACAATAAAGGACACTTACAACTTTTGCATTCAATTGGGCTAATCTCACCGTGTTTGCATCCCATGTAGCATATTCGGTTTGAGGAAGATCATAGGCATTTGAAACCATTCTCCAAAGATCCCAGCTGATTCCTTGGAAATAGAATTGCATCCTCCTCTTCCAATAGGTGTATTTTGTGCCATCAAATGGTGGAGGTCGAGCCACAAGTGTTCCTTCCAAATTGAGGTTGTTTAGTACCCCATCACCCATTTTCTTCAAGACTTTGTTAAAGTTCCTTGAAGCCTTCTCTGATACCAAATGAAAAACACTAGAGGGGGGTGAATAGGGTTTTATAATGATTTTAAAATTAATTCAACTAAGCAGACACAATTGAAATTTGGAGAAGGAGACACGACGTTTAGAGTGGTTCCACCCTTAGCAAAAACTAAGGGAGTCAGTCCACTACCCGGTTGTTCCCCAACTGAGATTTTGAAAGTATTTGAATTTTATTACCTTGCAAGGATGTTACATAAAATTACAAATACCTTCCAAACCCTTTGGACAACCTTCACCCCGAAGTTATCTCACCAACCTTGAAGCAACCTTCACTTGAAGTAACTTCGAGCTCCCCCTTGAAGTAGCCTTCCTCCTTGAAGTAACTTCCAGTTGAGACCTTCTAGAAGTAGTCCAAAGTCACGCCGAGCTACCTTCACCACCGAAGAATCTCCTACAAACTCCTTTCTACAGCCTCCAACCTAGGAGTAGAAAAGGATAACTAAAGCAATAAAAAGGAACAAGAAAGAAGCAAGAAAGTACAACTTTACCAATGTAGCATAAGGCTTGAATCCTATATCAAGTGTTTGATCTCCTAACCAAAGTGGATGGACATCAATGTATAGTGTATAGGAGATATCATCCTATAGGACACGAATTCATAGCTTGTGGAAATGTTTTGCAAGTGAAATCTTTGCTAATGGCTTGCTACAATGTGATCTCTAGTGAATTGTATATGCAAGTTGTGCTTTGAGGTGTCCTATGGCTGTCCTATTTATTGGAGTGATTTGTTAATGCTTGGGGACATTCTAGACACCTTCTAGGGTGTTCTTAGTGCTCAACTAGACGTTAAGTGTCCACTAATTGCATTTGTAACAACTAGTTAATTAATTCCGAAAAGTGCAGACAGAACCATTTTCGGTCGAAGTATTTGTCGACCGTGAGTTTCTCGATCAAGGAATTTGTCGACCGAGTGGGAGTTTGAGTCAATATGTTGTAACGTTTGATTCTAACTCCCAACTAATTTTCTAACTCATTCTAACGGCTAGGAGGGTCTATTCTCAGTTGAGGAGTTTGTCGACCGAGAGTGTCTCGGTCGAAGTTTTTGTCGACCAAGAATATCCCTGATTCAATGTATTCATTTACTGAGTGTGTGTATCATTGTGAAATTGTGACGCTAACTTAGGGGATGACCTATGTAAGTGTTGTGTGTGGATATGGAAGATCTAAATGCTTGATTTACATGATATCTAAGTAATTGTACATTATATATTTGTACAAGTTTTTACATTTGATTACAATCATGAAAATAAAGCAATTTTAGCAAATTGATCTTCTAAGTCTTTGCTATCCACCACCTTATATACTTGTCCTTGAAACACTCAAATAGCAAGTTAAAACCACAAGAAAGAAATGTTTTTCATCATCAAAACAAAGGGATTATAATAATGTCCAATTTAGCCAACAACGAACCTATCAATTCACAACTGAACCAATCATTTGGATAGGTGAGTCGATCAGTTCATAACTGAACTGGTCATTTTGGCAGGTGAGTTGATCGGTTCACCTAATGAACTGGTTGTTTCACTTCCCATACTTGCCCACAATTGACTTTCCTTATTCATTTCCAATTAGTTCAAAGATTAATCCTTATTCCAATCGAATTGAACAAGTGAAACATGAAAGTTTTCCTCCATACATATGGTATCATTGTTCAGGTCCTCAACCTAAAGACATATGTCATCGAGTCACATCATTCTTTAGACATCTATCATGTATGTCATCATCTCATGAGTGAGACAAACATAATATATAGAATTACCTTTATCATTATCAAATCAAGTATCATATGCCTCATTGCAATCATCATACGATTGGCTCTCTGGGCACACTATACCAACAAGTATCCCAACTCAAGGGGCTTTACTATTACTGCCTATAGTGATGTTGATTATGCGGGTTGTTTGATTGATAGAAAGTGAACAAGTGACACTTGCTTCATCCTAGGACCATGCTTGGTTTCTTGGTTCTCTAAGAAATAAAGCACAATGGCTCTTTCAACTACCAAGGTTGAATACATTGCAGTTGGGAGTTTTTGTGCTCAATTACTATGGATGAAACAAATGCTCCAAGGATTTAACATTCATTTTGATGTTTCTCCTATCTATTGTGACAATACTAGTGTAATTAATCTCTCCTAGAATCCTATATTGCATAGTAGAGCTAAACATATAGAGGTTCATCATCACTTTCTCTTTGACCACATTGCCAAGAAGGATATCTATATCACACATGTGGATACAGAGAATCAACTTGTTGACATTTTCACTAAACCTCTAGTTAGAGATCAATTTAATTTTATTATATCAAATCTTCTCATAACTGCTCTTGATGATGTAGACATGCAATCTGGCTAGAGGGTATAATTCCTATGTGTTTCTTGCTTATAATTGGTCATATTTTACTTGAAAGTGCTATATGTTGCCATGTTTTCATGTGTTGTTTCGCTTGTCTTTGGCTATTTTTTTCCAATAAGTGCTTTATCACAAAATAATAGCCAATGATGAGTGGAAGTGCTTAAGTATGTTCAAAATGCATGGAAATATAAAGAAATAAATTTATATAGCACTCTAGAGGCTTAGAGTTAAATTTTCTATATTTTGGGTAGGCCGACCAATCGTTTGAGATTGACCTGATACAACTCGACCGATCCCTAGATGAGGTACGAGCTATAATGTAGGTTCAGTCAAGTTTCTCACACATAGAACTAGACTGATCACGCAAATGGATGCAAATTGAAAAGTGCAATCGATCGACTTTTCTCCCTCTCAACTAGAGAAATTTGATTGATAGTTGACCTCCAGTGCTCGTCCTCCAACCCTAGGCTAGCCCACCCTCTCCTACACCCTTCCTAGCCTCCGGTCAGCACTCCTTGCCTCTCCCAACTATGCCCTATGTGGTTTGGGGAACTGCTTGTGGTGTTTTCCTTCTCAGTTGGTGATCATTCATCAATTGGAGGTCCTAAAGCATGAGTACCATGCCATCTAGCATTCTACTCAGCCCAAGACATGCCACAGGCATGTAATGCATTTGCTTGCAGAAGGATGGGAGTAGCAACTCCATCATAACCAACAAGTAGAGTGGCAGAAGGGCTAATAGGAAGAGCTAGAAGAGGAAGATCACCAAAGGTAGGGACATGTCCACCATTAGAAGTAGTGGGAGGTTCAACATAAACAACAAGTGGAGGATTAGGGTAGAACTGACTATATGCATAAGAAGCATAGTCAACACCTGGGTATGCTTGGTAGGGAGGGTACGAATGGTTGTAGGATAGGTTGATGTGTGACATGATTTGAATGAGGTCCTGGTGGATGTGGTCCTGAACGTAAAGGTTGTATGTCTATTGATGTATCATATATCCCATGAGGGCTTCATTGGATACAAGAAATGTGGCACGGTCAGGTCATGGTGGAGGTGGAGGAGGAGGTAGGAAGAAAGGTTTTCTTAATGGCTGTCTCACTAATGCAAACTCCTTTGCTACTTGGTTTGTAACAGAGGTCATGGAATAGAAAGTTTTCAACATGGTGAGCAAACACACTATAGATCAGGTTTGGATAAGGAAGATGGGTACTAGTGGTGTTCTTCCCTGAGTCAAAGAAGGACATATGATGATGAATATAACAAGCCCACTTGACTCTGATATTGTTCAATCGACAATACATGATTGCTATAGTATTCTCTACAATATCCATTTGATTCCTCTTGGGATGGATATTGCAATTGACTACTAAAGCTATCAAATTTGTCTTGGAGGAAAGAGGAGGGTAATGTGGACTTCTTTTGGTGTGGGACATCAAGATTTTTCAAAAACTTATGGAGTTGTAGTTCCCCGTAAGATTGGCATAAAACTTATGGACAACCTTAGTTCTAGACATGGCATTTTTGAAGTACGCATGATCTATACATGAAGCACTAATATGATGTGCTTTGAACACCCTAGAAACCTCCTTAATCATCTCACTCATTGCAAAAGGTTCAAACGACATTTTCTAAAATACATCACAGAGTGCTTCTCGGTCGAGTTTCTCGTGTGTCAAAACTCGACCGACACCCTTGATGCATTTTGAGAATGTCCAGGTTTGGTTGAGTTTCAATACAGAGAACTTGAGAGACATCCTACACTAGAAAAACCAAATTTAAGTGATAGGTCGAGTTTCATCTAGATAAACTCGACCAATGCTTCAAATTCTCTATCATATAGTGCAATCAGTTGAGTTATCATTATTAAAACTCGACCTAATGCACTATATGAGGAATGCAAAAAAAGTGATTTTAAACATTAGAGTGTTGCAAAATTCAAAATTATATCCGTTGCAACACCCCAAATGGCTTGAAAGTGTTCCTTAGTGCTCCTATCCTCTAGTGGACAACCCCAACTATAAATATGACCTCCTGGAGTTCATTCCAAGGTTGCACCTTCATGCTATTCATGCTCCTAGATATAGTTGACTGCATCTAGTCCATTTTAACCCCTTTCTCTCTCTTGTTTACAAATCAAAATGTCCATATGAGTGACATAGGATCTGTGTGAGAGAACTACTTCATTGTATGCTTCTAAAGCTCTCAAAGCTTCCCTTTCCACAACCCATTTCTGCAAGATCAAATTGGTGAAAACTTATCCAAGTGAAGGAGAAGGTGCAAAGCTTCTTCAAGGTTGAAGAATAAGGTGGTAAAGCTTCTTTGAGTGGAAGGAGAATGGAAAGGAAGAAGATACATGAGGAGAGTGGGTAAATATTCAAGGCCAAAGACTTGTTTCAGTAGTAGATCACCTTGGTGAAGGTCTCTATCTAGGTACAAAAGTGGGTAAGTCCTTGGAGGTAGAAGACTCTTACTCAAGGATAGATAAGCCCTTTGTGTAAGGTTTGTTGGCTCCTTTGGGTCCTTAGAAAGGACGCTGGGTGTCCTTGTCCCAAGAAAAGGAGGGTCATCTGGTATGTCTTATAATGGAATATAAGTACACATGCATTAAAAAATCCTAGAGCTTGACCTCTCTAGGTAGTGGACTAACTTTATCCTAGTTTGGAGATTGGAACCACCCTACATAGCTTGTTCATTGTGATTGTTCAATATCTCTCATCCTTGCTATGTATGCTTAGTTGCACTACAAATCCAATATTTGCAAATCCCACATCTTGTAGTTACTTGATGGTCTAATGAGTGTTTTAGCTCTATTCACCCCTCCTCCTCTTGAGCCCATTGATCCAACACCATATAGGAAGAAATCCATCCTTTCATCTTTTTCTATGGATATGAAGACACACTTGGTTGCTCCCCTAGTCAACTACGACATCCATCCAAAAAAGAATCAAAGGGATATTGCAAGAAACTTGTCTATGATCATGTATTGTCTTTTACAAAATATATATGTCAAATGAGAAAGATACATTTTCCACTACATGACTTATTTTGACACAGAGACAAATACTAGAGACTCCCATCCACCCTTCCTAAAACTAATTTGTAGTAGTCATTCAAGATCACACTGGTCAATCCCTTTTCAAGGATCTTGGTTACAAAGACAGTAGGAAATGAGTTGACATCAATGACACTATGGTAAAGAAATCATTTCCCCATCCTCCTTTGTCCCAGGTGCTTCAACCTCCACCCAGCCTCCTCCTAGACCTGATCGTGCCTCTTTTTTGGTGTCTAATGAAACCCTAATGGGTTGCATGATGCACCAATAGGCATTCAACCTACAGGTCCAAGAGCACCTACACCAGGATGTTGTTAACATAATGTCTAACATGAACTCTTCATGCACCCATCCCCACCACACCTACCAGCCCTAACCAGTTGTTGACTATGCCTCTTATACATATATTCAGTTCCACATAGATTACCATCCTACTACTTCTGTTGTACCCCCTACCTTTGACGGTGTACCTATCTCTGCTCATCCATGTTCCTCTTAGCTACGGGACCAACCACTTGGCCCTACCCCCACCTTGCTTGTTGGTTTTGACGGGGTTTCTACACCCAATTTTGAGTAAGCAAATGCATTGCATGCATGTGGTATGTCTTGAGTGGAGCAACATGCCAAGTGGTCTGCCACTTGCTCCTTTGGACCTCCTAAGGATGAAGAGATGGTAGATGAGGATGTTGAGGATGATGCTGAAGGAAATGGTGATGAGGATGATGATGAGGATGGTGAGGATGGCTCCGATGATGATGGAGATGGTGGCGAGGCTACACCTACTTACCATGATGCACCCTCTAATGATGATGAAGACTACCAGTCTAATGATGATAAGATCATTGACATAGATGCCCTTGATGTTTAGTTCCTATATATATATATATGTATATATATATATATATGTGTGTGTGTGTGTTGTGTGTGTGTGTGTCTCTGTGTGTGTGTGTATGTGTGTGTGTATGTTTTTGTAGACTGTCATATATTGAACATTTGGGTATTGTATCTAAGGTTTACTATATTCATATCTTGTTGTTTTTCTTCTTTGGTTTGTATTTAGAGAGGATATATCTTTTGTTGTAATCTAATTATATGTACCTTAACTCTATGCTTGGTTATATCTCATGAGTTTTGGGTATGTGCTTCCACATTTTGATTTTGACTCTAGTATGTTCATTCTCTCTGGTTTGTTGGTAGGTGCTTGCATATGGTGGTTGCTAGTTTCATTTGTGCCTTGCATAAGACCTGTGTTTTTAGCTCTCCTATCCCCTACCTTTTTGATATGACAAAGGGGGACAAATGAGCTTAGTACATATTGAATTGTGATCCTTTTATAGTTCATTCTCTAAAATATCATGTGACTATTTAAGAGGACTCAATAGTATACATGGGCTATGGTTATCCTTTTTGGAGGAACTAACCATACTAGCAAACGTAATCATGAATTGAGGGGGAGAAATTTCTTGTGTTTATTCATGTATCCCCTTACAATTCACAAAATAAAAGTGCAAATGTCAAGTCATTTTCAATATGTCAAGGAATGGCTTGTCATCTTCAAAAAGGGGGAGAATGTTGACCTAATAGTTATACACAGTCCATATTTTGATGATGACTTAATGATTCCATTCATATGTATCTAATATGTCTATTTGAGATTGATTTCAGGTATTATATACACAAAAAGGTTAAATTCAATCAAGCCCTAGCTTGACAAAATACAAGCCAAGTCAATGAAAATGCATTTCTGTGGAACATGCCTTAAAACCCTTAGGAAAATTTTTATGAACATTTGTATTGATTCTATAACTAGTAATTAAGATGAGAAAAAAACCAGGAGCACTTAAAATAAATGTTTAAGCACTCTAATGATGATTTCTAAAATTCATTACAAGGTTTTTTGTTGGCCGAGTTTCATCTTTGATAAACTTAACTGACACTCCTGATGGATTTTGGGACCTGCTAAGGTTGGCTAAGTTTTTTTAGGACAAACGCGGACGACACCTTGCATAGATCAAATCAAATTTAAGCCATTTCCGAGTTTCATCTAGGATAAACTTGACCAACACTTCAAATTTGCTTTGTTGCATAGTGCTATAGGTTGAGATTGCTTTATTGAAACTCAATCGATCGCACTGTATGGAGTGTGCAGAAAAAGTGTTTCTAGCCATTAGAGTGTTGCAAATATCAAAAATGGATCTGTTACAACACCCCCAAATGACTAGAATTCATTCCCAAGTGCTTCTAGTGGATAGTAGACAACCCCAATTATAAATAAGAACCCTTGGGCTTCATCCTAAGTTTGCTTCTTATGATTATAGCTATAGTTGAGTGGATTTTTCTACTAAGAGCCCCTTTCTCTCTCTTGAATACTAATTATCAATCTGAGTGAGATAGGTTATTTCTGAGAGAGCTACATCCTTGTAATCACTTTGAAGCTCTCAAATCTTCCCTTTCCCAATCCCTTTCTTCAAGAAAAGTTGGTAAAAGCTTCTCCTTAGTGAAGGAGAAGGTGAAGGATGAAGATCCTTGAGAAGAGTGGGTAATTCCTTCAAGGCAGAAGACTTTTTGAAAGCGGGGAGCTCCTTGGTAATGTTTCCAACTCCTTGCAAAAGTGGGTAAGCCCTTGTAGAGGTTGAAGACTCCTGCTTGAATGATAGATAAGACCTTGTAAGGTTTATTAGCTCCTTTTGATCCTTAAAAAGGAAGACCAGGTATTCTTGACCTACAAAAGGAAGGTGTCATTGTTATTATTATAATGGAATATAAGTATGCAATGGTTGAAAAGTCCTAAATGTTGACCTCTGTAGGTAGTGTATGTACACTCCTAGTTTATAGTTTGGAACCACTGTACATAGCTTGTTCTTGATCTCATTCAATCCCTCTCATTCTTTCTATGTATGCTTAGTTGCACATCAGATTGCATATTTGCAGTCTTATTCGTTGAAGTAATTTTGAAGGTCTAACGAATCTTGTTTAAATGTTTTAAGCTCTATTCAACATCCCCTTTTAGAGCCCATTAATCTAACAAGATGGATACTTGGCCTTTGTATGACTACTAGGTCGATTGGAGGAGGTTTTAACTTCATGCTCAATTATCGACTATCACATAGATGTTTGACAGATTAATCATATCCACCTTGATGGTTGACAATTCTACTCGACCATGATCCCTTGATTGGGAAACTTGAACGACGCTCATTTCTTGAATCATTTGTGAAGACTTTGATCAAAAGAACGTGATAGATGTTGATCATTTTTTGAATGTTGATTGTCATGATGATTGATTATTGATGCATCTCAATTGATGTTTTTCTAGCTAGCTCCAATATAGTCTAATTCCCTAAAATTTCAAGGATCAATCAATTAGAAGGGTATTCCGTAAACTCATCTTAAATAGAATAAATATATAAATATTGTGCCTATGATTCATGATGATTCTAAGAAATATAAAGCAAAACATATAAAAATTGGGTTTAATCAAGTGTTAATCACCAGTTATAGAAATTCCCCTAGTTTTCCTTATGTATATGGATTTTCCTTGTACCTTTTATGTATATGGTCATGTTAAGAGCATACTTGGGGAATGTTAGTATTAATATATTAACGAACACGAAGATAAAGTTCTTGTGTTTTATAATTTTCAATGAGCCTTTCTAGATGCCCCAAATACTAGGATGTTAATCAAGGGAGACTCCTTTGAGTGTCAATGTTGGAGAATTCTTGTATCATAATTACCTCTAAGATATGATGCATGTTTTCTATTTATATTTTATTCTAGTCCCTCAAAATGACATGACAAAGGATAGAGGATCATGGATTTGTTAACCTACCTAGAGTCTATTAACTTGAGAGTTATACATTGCCCATATTTTGATAATGACTTAACCATTCCATTCCTATGTATCTAATATGTTTGTTTAAGATTGATTTCAGGCTTTAGATACATGAAAAGGATCAAATTACACAAGCCCTAGCTTGTTCAAGTTCAAGTCAAAAGCAATGCAAGTGTGCATTTTGGGAAATCACTCCAAATGACTTTAGATAATTTTTGTAATCACTTGTATTGATGAAATGACTTTTAATTAAGATGATAAAAAGTCAAGGACATTTAATTCCAACGTTTGATCACATAAATGTTAATTAGAAAATTTATCACATGTTGTTTATCGGTCGAGTTGGAAACTCGACCGATTCAGTGATGGATTTTCTAGAGAGACCAATCAATCGAGTTGCACAATCATAGAACTCAATTGATCGAATCACTGAGAAAAAATAATTTTAGCTCATCGGTCGAGTTTCCCAGAACAAACTCCACCGATAGTTTGAAAATTGGCTTTGTCTCTTAGTGTATCAGACGAGTTACCTTTATTGAAACTCGACCGAATGTACTGTATAGAAAATGTAGAAAAAGTGATTATAATAGTTGATGAGTTGTTTTGAGTGAGAATAGATATGTTGCAACTTGGAAAACAACTATATTTCTCCTTTAAGTGATCCCAGACACAAGGGAACACCCCCAGCTATAAATAGGACCCTTTGGAGTTCATTCTAAGTTTTCTCGTTCATGCTATTCTAAGTCCTTGCTATAGTTGAGTGTGTTGCAACTCCTTGACCCCCTTTCTCTCTCTCATTTACATAGAATTTTGTGATTATGAGTGAGTTAGGCAAGTTGTAAGAGAGCTACTTCCTTGTGCTTGTAAATCTCTCATCCCATTTCATCTTCCCTATCCATTTCCTCAAAGAAGCAAAGGTGAATCAAGCTACTTTGAGTGAAGGTAGAGATATTACTATTCTTTTTCAAGGTTGAATAAGAGGTGAAGATCTTCAACATGTGAAGGAGATGGCAAAGGCTGAAGATCCGAGAAGAGTGAGTAATTCCTTGAAGGTTGAAGAATTGTGCAAGAGTAGGTAAGTCCTTAGAAGAAGGCGAAAGACTCTTTGTAAAGTGGGTAAGTCCTTGGTAAGGTTGAAGACTCTTTGTAATGGATAGGTAAGTCCTTTGGTGGGTCTTGTGTTGTATCTCTTATAAGTGAATATATAGAGGAAAGAACTTGCAAAGTCCTAAAGGTTGACCTCTCTAGGTAGTGGATTGACTCTCTCCTAGTTTGGAGAGTGGAACCAATATAAACAACCTTGTTCAAATGATTCTTTCATTTTCTCTCATCCTTGCTATGATTGTTAGTTAGGACTCAAAATTGCACTTAAGCTATTGGTTTTGATCAATATAATTTGAAGGTCTAATTCAGCTTGTGAGAATTTTGAAGCTCTATTCACCCCCCTCTAGATACCTAGACCCAAAAAGTGGTATCATAGCTAAAGATCTTCTCCAACAATCTCCCACAAGATGAGAAGATGGGCGACAACCAACTAGTTCACTCAACCTAGAGGGAGGCTTCTCCATGCATCCTCTGGTCTTCGACAACACCAACTTCCTCTATTGGAAGAGGCATATGCAGTTCTACATTCAAGGCATGAACTTTGATATGTGGAAGGTGGTGGTTACACCATACAAGAATCAAGATGGAGCTATTGTAACATGGAGTGAAGATGCACTTAAAGAAGCCCAACTCAATGCCAAAGCCATAAGCATCCTCTATGTAGCCCTTACCCCAATGGATTTCAACCACATCTCATCTTGGGACACTACCTATGAGATTTGGGATAAATTGTGCATTACCTATGAGGGCACAAAGAAAGCTAAGGAGGCTAAGATATACATGTTGAACATCCTTCTAGAGAACTTCAAGATGGGCAAGAAAAAAGAGATTGTGGATATGTACTCTAGGCTCATTGTCATCATTAATGTCCTAGCTGCTTTGCACAACACTTTACATAGAGGTGTAATCAACTCCAAGATCTTGAGGACTCTACCAAAGAGATGGGAGTCAAAGGTGACCTCCATTGAATAAGTTAGGAGCCTTGGTGACATCCCAACCGAAGAGCTATTGGCAGCCTCCAAGCTCATGAGCCAAGGCTTGAGAAGTAAGAAGAAGAAGCCAAGCAAGAAGATAAGGAAGCCAAGAAGATCAAAGATAGTGCTTTCAAAGCACAAGTAAAGGTGATCATCCTTCAACAACAACTTCCTTGCCGTACATCTCCCTCCTCCTCAAGTGAAGATGATGGCCCTAGTGAGCATGAAGCCAACTACATCAAGGGCAAGCACTTCAAGGGAAAGCGATCCTCCTCCTCTACTCCTAGATTCTACAAGTGTTGACAAAAGGGACACTATAAGAGTGAATGTCCCAAGTCAAGAAATTCCCACCACAAGGGCAGATCCAAGAAGGAAGAGGAGTACAAGAAGGAGAGCAAGTATAAGAGGAAGGACAAGAAGGAGAAAAGACACAAGAATGCAACTTATGCAGCTTGGGAGGAATCATCCTAAAGTGGATCTAGCTCCGAAGAAGATGGAGAGTGCCACCTTGCACTCATGGCCTCTACTAGTGAAGAAATTGGTGAGGTAAGTTAGGTAAGCTTGAATGAGTTATGTAAGGAAACCATTATTGATATGCTTGTTTCTACTCGTTCTTCTTTTGCTAAGTGTAAATCTAAAAGAAAAAGGTTAGGAAAAATAATTGATGATTTGTATGCTAAACTTGAAATTCTTGAGCTTAATGAGAAAACTCATCTTAAGAGCATTGATAACTTTCAAGGCCAATATCTTGATCTTGATCTCCAATACAATGGAGTTGAGGTAGAGAATGGTGTCTATCTTAAGAACATTGAAACTCTTAAGGAAGATAACCAAAAGTGCCTAAAGGAGCTTGAAACTCTTAAAACTGAAAATGTTGAATTTGATCTTCTTGTTGATGCTCATAAGGATGAGAGATATGTTTATCTTAAGGAAATTCAAGTGCTTCAATATGAAAATGCTAGGTTGCTTGGTCAAGTTAATGATTTATCTTCTAGACCTATCTTGCCTAGTAATGATATTGCTTCTATTTCTCTTGAGAAAGATTCCTATTTGACTAAAGCCCTCTGATTAGAGGCCGACCTTGTTCATTCTAGAGATGATATTGCTAGTTTGTCTTCTACTATCATATCTCTAAATGATGATAATCATAGACTTAGATCCTCTCTACAGAAGTTCCTCAAAGGGAAAAACTCCATAAATGAAACCCTTGACCATTCTACCAAACAAAGTGGTACTAGTGGTTTGGGATTTGTAGGGGGCACTAAAGGGCAAGAACAAAACCAAAGGTAAGAAAAAGAGCAAGGAGACCTCTTTCTTTTTTGGAGAGTATTCTAGAACTAAGAGTTCTATGGTTTGTTCTTATTGCAAGTGTGATTATCATTACTCTGCTTATTGTCCTTACAAGCCTAAGGGGACCAACCCAAATATTAAATGGGTCCCCAAGCTAACTCCAGATCCCACAGTTTGAGTTGGGAACCAACACTCTCCTTTCTTATAGGAAAAAGGAAGATGGATTGTTGATAGTGGTTGCACTAAGAATATGACAGGTGATATAAGCCATTTCAACAACTTCACCAAAATGAAAGGAGGTTCGGTTACCTTTGGGGACAATAAGAAAGGTAAGGTCAAATGTGAGGGTGATGTAGGTGAATTCTTATGTATCAAGAATGTTCTATTTGTGGATGGCCTACATCACAATTTAATTATTGTTAGTCAATTATGTGACAATGGTTACATTGTGTTATTTACTTCATTTGAATGTTGGATTCCAGATTCCCTCACCAATCAAGTTATATATAAGGGAACTATAAGTGGTAATCTTTATGTAATTGTTCTTGACTCTATTAAGCATGTTGTTAGTAGATGCCTAATAGTCAATTTGAATGATATTTCGCTTTGGCATCGTCAACTTGGTCATGTAAATATGCATCAGTTGAAGAAGTTGAGCAAAAAGGACTTGGTCAAGGGACTTCCCAAATTGGATTTTGAAAAAGATGAGGAATGCCAACCTTGTACCCAAGGAAAGCAAACCAAGTCCTCCTTAAAATCCAAAGGAGTCCTTAGTACCAAGAGAGATCTTGAACTTCCTCACATTGATCTATTTGGACTAATGAGAACCTAATCGCTTCGTGGTTCTAAGTATTGCCTTATTATTGTCGATGATTTCTCTAGATATACTCAGACCTTCTTTCTTGTTTCCAAGAGTGATACACTTGATGTTTTCTCGAGCTTTCATAAATGAGTTGAGAATGAAGTTGTTACAACCCCAATTTTTGGGTTCATTTGGTGAGAAATGTAATTTCTCATATTAAAGATATTTGAACAAATAATGATATAGTTTGTTTTGAATAAATGGATTTCGTTTACAATAGTCTTGTCGGTTGTTTTGTGGGCTTGATTGGCTATTGGGACCAATAACAAGGAAATTCAATTAGTAAATGAATAATTGAGAATTAGAGAAAGGAAAGATTTGGAAACCTCTAGATGGCAAACGAATATAATATAAAGTTGGATTTCGTACCTCTTGGGTTCCTTGGCTTCCAAGGAGTCCAAAGTTGCAAAGATAATGCAACCAGAATAGAAAATATCAATTAAATATTTCTTTTTTTTTGGTACAACTCCTTCAACTTTATTCAATGTGTAACCTGGTTCAAGTTACAATTTCTTTTATCACGGGCATACACACTCATGATACAACACGGAGGGTTGGCATGGTAAACCTGGAACAGAGGATCATTGAGGTGCATTTTAGCTAGCTTGTCAGCTACTCGATTTCCTTCTCTTCTACAGAAATCTACACTGGAAATGTTTGGCATACCCGCCTTAATCTTCATTGCCCAAAGGGTGCAGCTCGGCCATTCTCCTTCTCCCTCCTTGAGCAGCTTGATCTCTAGAAGACTGTCTGACTCGATGATCGTCTGTTTCCAGCCACTCTGTTGGACTTGCTCACAGGCTAAGTGAATCCCAGCCAGCTCTGCAGCAACCAACGATCCCGCCTGTGTTTTCCTAACCCAACCACCTAACCAGTTGCCTCCGGCATCTCTGGCCACTGCTGCCACCCCAGCCTCCTCCCCCTTCACTGCAGCATCGACATTCAGTTTCACACACCCAGGAGGCGGTCTTCTCCAGACGACCGAGCTTCTGGTGTTGCTAGTGCCCCTGGTCATATCAGGCCAGGCTTCCTTCTTTGTTTCTAAAGCTTTCCTGATTGTATAACATTGATGGCTTAGTGGTTTTGCTTCCCCTTCGAAAACCTCACCGTTCCTGAAGTTCCATATCATGTGATAAGTTGTCCAGACGTCTTCTCTAGATATGGATAGTTGTCGCTGGACCACCTTCAGAAAACCTTCAATGGTGGTCGGTTGAGAAAGAGCTATATGCTCCTCCGCAGTCAGAAGTGCCCTCCAGATACAATCAACTTTCTCACAATCTCGTAGAGTGTGGGTGATCGTTTCGAGCTCCTTTAGACATCTTGGGCATGTCCCTGAGTCAGAAATGTGCCTCTGTTGTCTTCGGGTGCTTGTGAGAATGGCCGAATGTAGAACGAGCCAGGAAAACATCCTCATTTTCGCCGGCGTCCATAGCTTCCAAATGCTGCCCCAGGCTTCCAATTAAATATTTCTTTATTAAGAAAGAAATTGAAAACAATGATAAAATGTGGGAAATAAGTGGAAAGAGGTATAATTGAGTTATCTTTGGTGGATTTTCATATCCATAAGGCTCCTAATGGTAAAAGGAATTCAAATAAAGAAAATAGGAAGAGAGGAAAGAGAAAATAAGTGTTTTAATACAAAATATGTGCCTTATAGGTACTGGACTTGCATATGAAGAAAAATGGTTTTTTCCTTTCGATTTTTGGTCTCAAAATTTGCACACAAGTAGCTTAAGTCATTATAGACTTTCCCCTAAAATTTGAGATTAAAATGATAAGAGGTTTGGGAGATATGATTTTTGTAAGATCTCCTATTGTGTGGAGGAAAACAATAAATGTCACGATTTGATTTAATAAGACCAATTTCCTTTGTTCTTCGCGTGGCATGTCAGCCATTGGATCGAGATCCAAGGGTGACTCGGTCATCATCTACCCCCCATACGGAACAGGAAAGGGGAATAGAATGATCAGTTTTTCCAAATCAAATCTCTCGCGGAAGGATGGATGAGAAGATTTGGGAATTGGATCAACAACTTCGGAAGGCCAGTTTGAGTTGTTAAACCCTAGATTTCATAGGGGTTCATTGCTTCTAGCAGATTCGCCCAAACTGCCACAGAGGTAGGTTGATTCCCTTAGTTTCCTCCTATAAAAGGAGGGTTGTTGACCCCCAACTGAGATGAAAATGCCTCTGAGAGATCCTTTTTCTCTTTGCAATCATGACCCAGCAAATGAATTCACTTTGGGTGATGGATTTCACCCCTTCCTGGTCCAAGCTCCCTCGCTGGAGGAGAGCTACTCCCTCCCGGTGACTTTGGCCGGTTCTAGCAAAGATGAGACCACCATCGAGTTCGGTGGCTCAAGGCGAACGAGGAGGAGGCATCACCGGTTGTTGGGGGAGCTAGGATCGCATAGTCAACTTAGCAGTTGACTGACGGGCAAGGCTGCGCCGCAAACAGAGAGGCGGGAGGAAGAAGATGAGAAAGGGGGGAATGACCTCCTTGCCCCCGATGTTTGTGAAGGAAGGTAAGGGCTTTTCTGTCTTTGGCTTCTATTTTAATCGCAAAAGAGAGGCGTGTCTCTATGGACCCTTGGATATCGTGTGGTCCACGGGACCACAGATCGGATGGCCAATGAATTTCTAAAACTAACAGATAATCCAAGATCATGCTTTTCCTTGCAAAATTCATGAAAATTGCTAGGAATATCATATTAACAAACTTAATTCATGAAATTTTCTTACAAAAATACGAGGAACACAATAAAATTGGTTTGAGAACCTGAATATGTTCCTATTTGCAAAAGTGTGTTAATATAATGAAAAGTGCTTATGTATTAGATTAATAAACCCTAATTGAGCATATTGGTTAAGTTCATGTTGCTTAGTTGATGAAATTGAGTATTTGTAACCTATTGAATAGTTAATGATGAACTTGAACCTGATCTAGATGTTTCTTGCATAATTTAGGGTTTCTACCTCAAGTAAGAATGATTAAGCACTTAGAACCTCTATTTGAATATAAAGGACGAATCTTTAAGGTTTAATAGGTTAATTTGGGAAGTAATAACCTGTTGGATATTAAAGTTGAACTTCAATCTATTTTACATATAAAGTTGATTAATTTAGGGTTCCATTTATATAAATGAGCTTTAATGGGCCTTGAAACCCTAATGTTAGTCTTTGTGACTCTTAATGACTTTAATTGTTCAGATTCATGAATAAGGCTGAGATATGATGTTTCAAAGCTATTTTGAGTATAAAAGTTCCTATTTGTGGATAAATACCCTTAATATGGTAGCTTTAATGTAAAAGAGGCTTAATGGACTTAATTGATGATTAATTGTGTTGCATCTGAAATTAAGGTTATATGTTGTTAAAAGGTAACCTTAATAACTTTCATGAAGGATAGATGAGAAATTAGGGTTCATAAGAGTAAAATGAAGTAAAAACCCTAATTGCAAAGTAAACCCTAAAAGAGGTAGAAATCCTGAAAAGGAATAGAAACCTTAAGTAGCAAGATGGTTTGAATAGATTTTGATAAAAAGGAATTGGATGTAATTTCAGGACTCCTGTACTTGCTTGATTGGATGTCTTGATTGATTGGACTATTCTATCTCAATTCAGCCTAACAGGTATGTGGTTAATTATGAGTAATCACATTAGTTTTTCCGAAGGTTTCTCGGATGGTTAATCACATTGAATGCAACTAAATAGTTTGGATGTTCATACTGCAATTATAAAGTCACTATGGTTATCACAATTATAAATACATGTGTATTCTCACACCTACATGACACCCTGATGGAAGATGCCATAAAGGTCAGGCCCAAGAGGGTAGACCAATGGGTACCATGAGAGGTGACCCCAAACACCAAGCTCGGGAATGAGAAGGTGGTCAATGTTGCATGACTATGGGGCACCAAGCTCGGGATTGAGAAGGTGGCCTTAAGTCAATGGCAAAAGAAAAACCCTAGAGGGGTATTCCAGGGTTAGGGCAAAAGTGGTGGAGAATGACACATTGAAAATGTAAATTGGTTTGCTAATTACCCTGATTGTGATAATTAGATTGTTATCCATATTTGCAAAATTTTGGTTGTTCCCACATACCGACATATTTTGATATGCTGACTGACGTTTTGTTTGTCGGTGTTTTAGGTACAACAATTGAAAGAACAAACAGTAAAGTGACACATTGTGGAAATAAGAAATAAAGTGCAAGGAGGATTAGATAGAATGAATCCAGGCAATGGATAGATTAGTTTACCAAAGTTTTACAAAGGTATGCAAAGTTTTATTTTATACCAATTTTCAGATTAGTTGGTAAAATTTGATAATTGTTAATGATTATTTGTCGAACCTTTGATCATGTTAATTGGGATAATGGCTCTGACCTCTTGGTCTCCCTTAATTGGGGGTTACCGGGAGGCGGGGTCGTTATAATTGGTATTAGATCATAGGTTCCTCATTTAATCTTTAATAATTATTGAATTTTACAAACTCTGTAGAACACAAGTGAGTTATTAGAGGAATTTCCAAAAGACACAGGTGACTAGAAAAGGATCACGTCTGGGGGATGGAAAAATTTTCCTCCGCACCACTAGTCAGAATACAAGGACTCCCGAATTAGTGTGACTGCCTGGCCGAAGTCTCAGGATTTGACTCAAAATAAGATACCATTAGGACTCTCTCATCTTTTTCATCCCTTCTCAACTCAAATGCTATTAAGGATTATAAGGATTAGGGTTTTCTCTCTTTTCCTCACCCTCTTGAGGTATGGGTAAGGTTGATAAGGACTAAGGAATCCTCCATCAAATTAATGAAAAGCATGTAAATCAGATGTCATGGACATAAGCTTAATAGGTTAAGTGTAAAAGAATAGACACATGCTTAGGTCGTATGACATAAGTTGTCATGCCCTCAGGAAAGACCTGAGGCTAGGCCTTCTTGTCAGGAGGATAAGTGAAGAGAGTTAGTCTTGGAGGTATAGATCTCCATTACAAGTAGAGACCTGGCACATCCTCTGAGGATGATGTTAACCCTAACCCTAAGTGAAGGTTAGAGAAAGAGACGACATGATGGGTTAGATGTCATGGTAGACCAGGTGTTTCGATGGATATGCTTTTGGATGCCCATATGAACCATGAGAGGTTGGATGACCTAGTGCCTTGGTAACCCAATTCTGGAAAGGGTTGTGTATGGTTAGAGAGAATGATATCTCCTTCAATGATGAGGTTAGAGAAGAACCTATAGAAACCCTATGGGCTTATGCAAGTAGGGCATAGCATGCACCCAGAGTACATCAATGGTGTGAGTAGTAGGATAAAACCCTGGCCAGGAGAGTATGATGGATATCTTATGGGATAAGCATGAATAACTATGGATAACCTTGAGCAAACATAAGTTTAAACATAGGTATCACCCATGTAGGGGTATGTTTGTGAGCTTGATCCACCTTCACGGAGAGAGGACCTCTGGTAGTGAGGCTGTTTGTAGGGTTATCTCTAGAGAGAGAGCAGAACTCATACAAGAAGGTTGGGAGCCTAGACTCTGAGATATGAGGAAAAGTGGGGAGTTGAGGATGATGCGACCTAAGTGGATGATAGTGGTTGCCTCATGCATGATCCCTGGAGGTTGGAGATATCTGGGTTGCCATTAGAGGAACCAAACCCTAGAGAGAGGATGAGTTTGCTGGTACCTCTATGCATATGGTATAGGAGTTTATCTGCTGAGATGGGACAAAGAGTGCCTTAGACCCTGAGGAGGTTTAAGTAGCAAGTTGTGAGTCCTTGTACCTTGTTGGTTGCTCTTGAGGATGAATCAACTCTAAGGTGCGGCTCGAATAAAAGGATCATGGGAAGCGAATGACATACCTTGGACATGCTTGGTTCATGGTTAAAGGTTGAGCATGTAGTTGGACAGCTGTGGCATAAAGAAATGAACCTAGGGTTCATAGGCCTAAGAGGGGAAGTGGTGTACCTGATGCTCATGATGAGATTTGAGTTTCTATAGACTCGAGCATGGAACTCCTCATGTTTAGAGGAAAGGGAGACCCCTTAAGTTCAAGGTATGTTTGATGAACCCCTCATAGCTAAGTTGATGACATGGGAAGGTATGATCTTGATCCAATGTTGAGGATGAGAACAAGTATGACCTAGCGTGGTTTAGTAGGTGGTCTTCTCGTACCTTAGTAGCTTGCTAGGGTTAAGAAGGCTCATGTGGATGTAAACCCTAGACCTAAGCACGTTTGTGACCTTTGTTGTTAAGATGTAGTTTCCTCCCATCCTGGGAGAAGGACCCTTTCGTAGGGTAAAGATGTCTCATATGATTTTGAGAAGCTAAGTGAAAAGTACATAGTATGAGAATGAACTTGTAGACCCATAGATAATCATCTCTAAGTGCATGTGGATGTGTTACCATGAAGGTAGTTGATATGGGGCCTAACCAAGGTAGGAAGGTCACCATGACCCCTATGAAAGGATGAAAGACAACCCATGAATGTAGAGAGATATGACGAAGGCTTGGGTTAGGTTCTAAGTGGACATATACTATAATAGAATCATAAATCTATCCTAGGGTAAGGTAGGCATAAGACCGATGGAAGTAGGATTTGCCTAATTCCCTAGTTGCACATGACCATAGGATCGGGAGGTAACATCTATCATTGTCTGAGGGCCATGGGTTAGGAGATTGATCACCTTCATGAACTCATGAGACCGAAAGGGCAGATGAGTAGGGCACTCTCTGGATGCATAAGGGAAGAGGGATGACCCCAAAAGTGTCAGTACCCTACAGACCTAGAGGAGATGACTAAGGATTGGATGGTGGCCCAAGTAGGGTTTGAGACCAATTTTCCATGGAAATAACCTTGATATTGAGATGTTTGTGATATAGAGACATAAGTTGCACATTTCAACTTAGATTTGAAGGTGTACTGGCAAGGTGGGATGTACCATCTCTACTCTTGGAATAGGAAGAACTTTGTATTTGGACTACAGCCAAATGCTTATTTCCTCTTGTTATGGGAGTGAGAGATAGGATAGTACGTGTGCCATACACCAAGGAGAAAGATGAGGTAAGTTGGAACATTGCTATGAGATATGAGGATAGAAATGATAACATACCCTTACAAAGTGAACGATAAGTACAAATGATAAGAGTATTAAGGAAATCATCTTGTGAGAATGTTTTATCATGAGCTATGTGGAATTTGCAAGTGATACAAGTATAATAACCAAGAGGATGAGCTTAGAGTGTTCTGATGAAGATAGACTTAGAGTTTGAGACGAGATGATAAGTGGAATACATGGAAGTGTATGTCTTCAACATTACCTAATACCTAAGGATGTGAAGTTATAATGGATGCTCTGGTTGAGATATAGCTACCTAGTTTAGCTAGAGACTAGAAGAGGTTGTTAGGATAACCCTAAGTTTGGAAAGAAGATAGGCTAACCCTCAGATGCAATGATAACGATTGATCAAGTTAATGGTTGTTTGGTTAGCCAGCCTAGTCCTTGATGCAATGAAAGGATGGTGGTAGAACCTCAGATGCACTTCTCTGGAAAGGAAGGAGATGAAACCCTGACTAGAGTGGTTTAGGGTTTCTAAGGAATCAATCTTGAGGAATCATGACATATAGTAGATCATGATTTTAAGTTCACCATACACCATGGTACTACAAAGATAGTGACAGTAGTACTTTGGATGCCTACGATGAAGTTACATGTGGTATGTTGCCATGCATGATAGGAGGTGAAGGATGAACACTAGTAACCCAGTGTTTCGATATAAAGGATAAAGAGTCCCCGAGAGGGAATGGGAGTTCATCACTATGAATGTTGTGGTAAATCTCCCCTAAGACCAAGGAGGGTCAAGACGCAATATGGGTTATGGTAGATCGCCTTACCTAGATGACATGAGAAAGAAAGGAAACTGTCAAAGGACAAATTTGGTTGAACTACATATGAGAGACAGATGGTTCAACTACACCATGATGCGAGTTCTTGAGTTTAATCTAAAGATTCACTTCCATGTGGTGGAAGTAGGAGCATGAAGAACTCGATGGTAGTACAATTTATCACCCCTAACTAATGGTTAGTATGATCCAGATTAGAGGGACTGATGAGAGCATGTGTGCTCATTCAGGGTGATACATGGAGACAGTTCTTGTCTTCTGTAAGATGTGATAATAACCACCATAGCCTTTATCGGGATGCAAGAAGTTCTATAAGGAGGTTGTGTCAGTCACCACTTCATGAAGATGATGTTGGTGAAGGAGGCCTCACAAAGGTCAGAAAAGAACCACAGTGTGTGCAGATGAAGTCGTTTTGATCGTGTAATGGCTGAGAGGGAGCCAGAGGCAACATGAGTCATGAGTTGATGCAAAGCAGACTGACATGAAGTTCACTGTGAGAGAGTATGTGATGTGAAAATCCAACCCCTCTAAGTTACAGCTGAGAAAGCTGAGTCCCCGATATATGGGTCCATTTGAGATGGATTGGTGGAGCTGGTTGTGTTTAGCCTTACCCCTAAGGATAACATGATGTATAATGTGTTCCATGAGTCCAATCTAGAGCACTATGTGAGGTACCCAAGCCATGTGCTGAGCCCTGAACCTATTCATCTTTTGAGAGGCTGAAATGTCCTGAGTCACCTATGAGGGTACGTTATACTGCGGTAAGAAAGAACTTAGATGGAAGAATATGAGATAATGAAGTTTCTTGGGAAGAACCATGGAAAGGGTGAAGCCACATGGGAGCCCTGATGGACATAAGAAAGGCTTATCCTGTTTGTTTGTATGCCTGGTGGAATTTTGAGGACAAAATTCCTAGAAGAGGGGAAGGATGTTACAACCCCAATTTTTGGGTTCATTTGGTGAGAAATGTAATTTCTCATATTAAAGATATTTGAACAAATAATGATATAGTTTGTTTTGAATAAATGGATTTCGTTTACAATAGTCTTGTTGGTTGTTTTGTGGGCTTGATTGGCTATTGGGCCCAATAACAAGGAAATTCGATTAGTAAATGAATAATTGAGAATTAGAGAAAAGAAAGATGTGGAAACCTCTAGAAGGCAAAAGAATATAATCCAAAGTTGGATTTCGTACCTCTTGTGTTTCTTGGATTCCAAGGAGTCCAAAGTTGCAAAGATAATGCAACCAGAAAAGAAAAGATCAATTAAATATTTCTTTATTAAGAAAGAAATTGAAAACAATGATAAAATATGGGAAATAAGTGGAAAGAGGTATAATTGAGTTATCTTTGGTGGAGTTTCGTATCCATAAGGCTCCTAATGGTAAAAGGAATTCAAATAAGAAAATAGGAAGACAGGAAAGAGAAAATAGGTGTGTTAATATAGAATTTGTGCCTTATAGGTTCTGGACTTGCATATGAAAAAAATGGTTTTTTCCTTTCGAGTTTTGGTCTCACAATTTGTAAACAAGTAGCTTAAGTCATTATAGACTTTCCCCTAAAATTTGAGATTAAAATGATAAGAGGTTTGGGAGATACGATTTTTGTAAGATTTCCTATTGGGTGGAGGAAAACAATAAATGTCACGATTTGATTTAATAAGACCAATTTCCTTTGTTCTTCGCATGGCACATCAGCCATTGGATCGAGATCCAAGGGTGACTCGGTCATCATCTACCCCCCAGATGGAACATGAAAGGGGAACAGAATGATCAGTTTTTCCAAATCAAATCTCTCGTGGAAGGATGGATGAGAAGATTTGGGAATTGGATCAACAACTTCGGAAGGCCAGTCTGAGTTGTTAAACCCTAGATTTCATAGGGGTTCGTTGTTTCTAGCAGATTCTCCCAAACTGCCACATAGGCAGGTTGATTCCTTGAGTTTCCTCCAATAAAAGGAGGGTTGATGACCCCCGAATGAGATGCAAATGTCTCCGAGAGATCCTTTTGCTCTTCGCGATCACGACCCAGCAAACGAATTTGCTTTGGGCCCTGGATTTCACCGCTTCTTGGTCCAAGCTCCCTCGCTGGAGGAGAGCTCCTCCCTCCTGGTGACTCCGGCCAATTCTAGCAAAGCTGAGACCACCATCGAGTTTGGTGGCTCAAGGCGAAGGAGGAGGAGGCATCACCAGTTGTTGGGGGAGCTAGGATTGTGGAGTCAACTTAGCAGTTGACCGCCGGGCAAGGCTGTGCCGCAAATAGAGAGGTGCGAGGAAGAAGATGAGAAAGGGGGGATGACCTCCTTGCCCCCGATGTTTGTGAAGGAAGGTAAGGGATTTTCTATCTTTGGCTTCTATTTTAATCGCAAAAGAGAGGCGCGTCTCTGTGTAACCTTGGATATCGTGTGGTCCACGGGACCACGGATTCGATGGCCAATGAATTTCTAAAACTAATAGATAATCCAAGATCATGCTTTTCCTTACAAAATTCATGGAAATTTCTATGAATCTCTTTTTTTTTGGAAAGGGTAATATATTACTTTAGAACAGAAAAAGGAAAAGTGTTAGCTCCAATAGAAAGGAGCTACAAGCATAAACCCAACCCTGTACACAAGGGTTACACTACAAAATCCCAGTAATGCCTAATCTGTGGGGTTAGGTTAGCACGTAAAGGAGGTTTGGCTGTATCAAGCCCAACAATCTCCTTCTGTAAACTATAAAAAAGATGTAAGTAATCCATGGCAGGTTTCCCATGAATTATGTTGTTCCTCTCCTGCCAAACCTTGTGGCAAAGCCCTGTCAGGCAAATACCACCAAAACGGGAAGTCGTCTTCTCCATGGTCCAAGTCACTGCCTCCTGAAGATGGAAAGGTGGGGAGTGGCCCCACCCGTTCTTGAGGCATAACCGTTCCCACATATAGCAGGAAACTTTACACTCAAAGAAAAGATGGTTATGGGACTCCTCACCCTCTCTACAAAGCGGGCACATGGTCTCCGTCTCCAACCCCCAACGAGCCATTCTATCCCTAGTAGGTAGTTTCACCAACATTGCTCTATAGGTTAGGGTACTCCACTTGGGAGTGAAGCACCTACCCCAAAGAAGCGAATGCCAAGGGACAGGGTTGCCTACCATCATCTTCTAAGGGTTCATATGGGGATCCGCCAGGTTCCAGATCCCATCACTATCTTGATTATACAAAAGTCTAACCTCATCCCACCCCGTGTTCATATGTTTCCACACGTGGGAATCGTACAAATTGTTGGTATTGGACCCCTGTAGCATCCCATTGTATCTCTCTCTCATCCAAGAAGCCCAAATACCCAGGGGCTGCCTAAGGAATCGATCAATCCTTTTGAGATTGGCCTGTCTGTGGATCTCACCCATGTCTTGTATCCCTAGACCTCCGAGATGAAGTGGTTTGGCCATGGTATCCCAAGCAAAACCATGACCCTTTCCACCCCATAAGAAAGAAGACGTCAGTCGTTTGATGCTCAACAACGTCGGAGTAGGAAGGTGGCACATATCGCACCAGAACTGCACCATACTCTGAATGACTGACTTGATTAGTACGAGTCGGCCCGCTAAAGAAATCCGTAGGCCAGCCCAACTATCCATTTTGCACCTAATCTGGTCAAGGCACATGTTGTAGTCTCTAGAGAACCCACTTCCTCCCGAAAGGGGAACGCCAAGGTATCTGGTGGGAAAACATCCCCTCTTGATGCCAAAACAACTTCTTAGCCTTCCTCTTATCATATCACAAGATTTAGAGAGAAAAATCCTTGACTTCACATTGCTCATGTATAAACCAGTGAGCCTCACAAAGTTCACCATAACCTTCTTGAACTCCACAAGTCTTTTAGCAAGACCCGTGGAGAACAGGAGAACGTCGTCTGCAAAGATGAGGTGGGACAATACTTTAGTGCCTTTGATCTTGAACGGCTTGATCTTGTTGTGGTCCTCGGCATTCTTAATCAGAGTCGTAAGGCTCTCCATGACTAAGGTAAAGAGGAGGGGAGAGAGGAACAACATAAATATATGAAAGTTTCTTAGAAAAATACAAGGAACACAATAAAATTGGTTTCAGAACCTGAATATGTTCCTATTTGCAAAAGTGTGTTAATCTAATGAAAAGTGCTTATGTATTAGATTAAGAAACCCTAATTGAGCATATTGGTTAAGTTCATGTTGCTTAGTTGATGAAATTGAGTATTTGCAACCTATTGAATAGTTAATGATGAACTTGAACCTGATCTAGATGTTTCTTGCATAATTTAGGGTTTTTACCTCAAGTAAGAATGATTAAGCACTTAGAACCTCTATTTGAATATAAAGGAAGAATCTTTAAGGTTTAATAGGTTAATTTGTGAAGTAATAACCTGTTGGATATTAAAGTTGAACTTCAATCTATTTTACATGTAAAGTTGATTAATTTAGGGTTCCATGTATATAAATGAGCTTTAATGGGCCTTGAAACCCTAATGTTAGTCTTTGTGACTCTTAATGCCTTTAATTGTTCAGATTCATGAATAAGGCTGAGATATGATGTTTCAAAGCTATTTTTAGTATAAAAGTTCCTATTTGGGATAGATACCCTTAATATGGTAGTTTTAATGTAAAAGAGGCTTAATGGACTTAATTGATGATTAATTGTGATGTTTCTGAAATTAAGGTTGTATGTTGTTAAAAGGTAACCTTAATAACTTTCATGAAGGATAGATGAGAACTTAGGGTTTAAAAGAGTAAAATGAAGTAAAAACCCTAATTGCAAAGTAAACCCTAAAAGAGGTAGAAATCCTAAAAAGGAATAGAAACCTTAAGTAGTAAGATGGTTTGAATAGATTTTGATAAAAAGGAATTGGATGTAATTTCAGGACTCTTGTACTTGCTTGATTGGATGTCTTGATTGATTGGACTATTCTATCTCAATTTAGCCTAACAGGTATGTGGTTAATTACGAGTAATCGCATTAGTTTTCCTGAAGGTTTCTCATATGGTTAATCGCATTGAATGCAACTAAATAGTTTGGATGTTCATACTACAATTATAAAGTCACTATGGTTATCACAATTATAAATACATGTGTATTCTGGCACCTACATGCCACCCTGATGGAAGATGCCATAAAGGTCAGGCCCAAGAGGGTAGACCAACGGGCACCATGAGAGGTGACCCTAGACACCAAGCTCGGGAATGATAAGGTGGTCTATGTTTCATGACTACGGGGCACCGTGAGAGGTGACCCCCATGCACCAAACTCGGGATTGAGAAGGTGGCCTTAAGTCAATGGCAAAAGAAAAACCCTAGAGGGGTATTCCAGGGTTAGGGCAAAAGCGGTGGAGAATGACACATTGAAAATGTAAATTGGTTTGCTAATTACCCTGATTGTGATAATTAGATTGTTATCCATATTTGCAAAATTTTGGCTGTTCCCACATAGAGGCATATTTTGATATGCTGACCGATGTTTTATTTGTCGGCATTTTAGGTACAACAATTGAAAGAACAAACAGTAAAGTGACACATTGTAGAAATAAGAAATAAAGTGCAAGGAGGATTAGATAGAATGAATCCAGGCTATGGATAGAGTAGTTTACCAAAATTTTACAAAGGTATGCAAAGTTTTATTTTATACTAGTTTTCAGCTTAGTTGGTAAAATTTGATAATTGTTATTGATTATTTGTCGAACATTTGATCCTGTTAATTGGGATAATGGCTCTGACCTCTTGGTCTCCCTTAATTGGGGGTTACCGGGAGGCGGGGTCATTAATCTATTTGGACTAATGAGAACTCAATCGCTTCGTGGTTCCAAGTATTGCCTTGTTATTGTCGATGATTTCTCTAGATATACTTGGACCTTCTTTCTTTTTGCAAGAGTGATACACTTGATGTTTTCTCGAGCTTTCGTAAATGAGTTGAGAATGAAGCCTCTTGTCGTATTGTTTCCATCCACAGTGATCATGGAGGAGAATTTGAAAATGAACTTTTTGAGCATTTTTGTAATGAATCTGGCTATGCACATAACTTCTCTTCACCTTGAACACCTCAACAAAATGGGGTTGTAGAGAGGAAGAACAGGTCATTATAGGAGATGGTTAGGACCATTCTTTTAGAGTATGAAACTCCAAAGAAGTTTTGGGCCGAAGCCATCAGTACCTCATGTTTTGTGCAAAACTGGGTTTTTACACATCCTTCTTTGAAAAAAAAACCCTATGAGCTATGGTGTGGTAGGAAGCCTTCTATCGAGTATTTCCATGTTTTTTGATGTCCTTGTTTTGTTTTGAATACAAAAGATTCTCTCAACAAGTTTGATCTGAAATCTTACAAGGCTTTCTTTCTTGGCTACAACACTACTAGCAAGGCTTATAGAGTGTTTAATATTGATCTTGCTAAAGTAGAAGAATCTATAAATATTAAGTTTATTGAGACTAACCCCTCATTTACCAAAGATATTGTGCCAAATGATGATGTTGCAGGTGAAGTAATTCCTATTCTAAAAGAGCTCAACATCACCTAAAAGGTAAAAGAGGTGGTCATTCAAGAAGAAGATAAAGATTAAGAGAAGAAGGATCCAACTCCGTGGTTTGCAAAGAATCATTAAAAGAGCTGATTTTAGGTGATTTACTTGAAAGAGTGAATAAGCGGGCTGCATTCAACAAAGAACAAGCCAACAATGCCTTCATCTCACAACTCGAGCTAAAGAAAGTAAAGGAAGCTCTTGGGGAAGATGAGTGGATCCTATCTATGTAAGAAGAGTTGGAGTAATTTGAAAAGAACAAAGTATGGACCCTAGTGCCAAGACCAAGTGATAGAAAGATCATTGGCACCAAGTGGGTCTACCAAAACTAGCTTGATGAAAGTAGAAAAGTGGTAAGGAACAAAGCAAGGTTAGTGGCTCAAGGCTACAATCAATAGGAAGGTATTGATTTTGATGAAATATATGCATCTGTAGCTAGACTTGAGTCCATTCATATGTTACTTGCCTTTGCTAGTTATAGAAACTTTCTTCTGTATCAAATGGATGTTAAAAGTGCATTTTTAAATGGTGTAATTGATGAGGAAGTGTAAGTTGCACAAACTCCTAGCTTTGAACATGATAGCTTACGTAACCATGTTTATTTTTTGCAAAAAGCTCTCTATCGACTGAAATAAGCACCTCGAGCTTGGTATGCGAAAGTAAAGAACTTTTTATTAGATCATGGGTATATCATGGGTAAAGTAGATTCTACCTTATTTCTAAAGCACACTTCTAAAAATTTTCTTATCATTCAAATATATGTTGATGACATCATTTTTTGGCAGAACTAACCTTGATCTATGCAAAGAATTTAGTGATCTTATGTAGAGTGAATGTAAAATGAGTATGATGGGTGAGCTCAAGTTCTTCCTCAGCTTTCAAATCAAGCAACCTAAAGATGGGAACTTCATCAACTAAGCAAAGTGCACAAGTGAGCTACTTAAGCACTTTAGGATGGAAAAACCAAGCCGATGGACACACCCATGTCAAACAGTAACAAACTTGATAAGGATGAAGAAGATGAGAAGGTAGATGAGAAGCTCTATAGAGGTATGATCAAAAGTTTACTTTACTTAACTGCCTATAGACCTAATATAATGTTTAGTGTTGGCTTGTGTGCTAGCTTTCAATAAAATCCTAAGAAATCACATATTATAGTTGTTAAGAGGATTTTAAGGTACTTAGCCAAAACCCAAAATTTTGGACTATGTTATCCTAAGACAAGGGACTTTACTCTTACTACTTATAGTGATGTTGATTATGTAGGGTGCTTGATTGATAGAAAGTGCACAAGCGGCACTTACTTTCTCCTAGGACCATGCTTGGTGTCTTGTTTCTCCAAGAAATAAAGAATAATGGCATTATCAACCACCAAGGCTGAATACATTGTAGCCGGGAGTTGTTGTGCCCAGGTCCTATGGATGCAGCAAATGCTCCAAGACTTTAACATTCATTTTGATGCTTCTCCTATCTATTGTGATAATACTAGTGGAATTAACTTGTCATATAATCCTATCTTGCAAAGTAGATCTAAGCATATAGAGGTTCGCCATCATTTTCTTCACGATCACATTGCCGAAAAGGATATCTATATCACGCATGTGGACACAGAAAATCAGTTCGCGGACATTTTCACTAAACCTCTAGCTAGAGAGCAATTTCACTTTATTAGATCTAAACTGCACATAACTACTTTGAATGAAGCTTATATGCCATCTATCTAGTTGTCATCTATCCTATATGCTTTGCCTATGATTTGATCACAATTGCTTGCTAATATGCTAAAAATCGATTTTCATGTTCTTTTTGCCTTGTTTTTCTCTTATTTTTGGGTATTTTTTGCAAACACTTATTTTATCATAAAATAGTGCCCAATGATGAGTGATATGTTCCTAAGTATGTTCAAAATGCAAAATAAACTTGAAAAATAAATTTAATTAGCACTCTAATGGCTAGAAATTAGAATTTCTAAAGTTGGTACAGGTTGACCATCGGTCGAGTTTCCAACTCAACCAATCAGTGGACGATAGCTTTCTTAAAGAGCCTATTGGTCGAGTTTCTGAGTCAAAGAACTCGACCGATGGATGGGCTAGAGAAAACTTAATATAGGTTTGGCTGAATTTTCTACCTCTCAACTAGAGAAAAATCGACCGATCCAACCTCTAGCTCCCTCAAACTCTCAACCTTAGCCCCGACCGTCCTCTCCCTAGCACTATTTCGACCTAGATCGACCTTCCTTGACCTCATTCCTATCAACCCTAGGTCAGTGGATGAGTTTTGGTGGTGTTTCTTTAGATTTTTCTCTCTCCATCCTCTCCATTTCATCTCCATGGCATCCAATAGGAGGAAGAGGGAAGCCTTAGTTAGTGCCCCTTCATCTTCTTCCAACTTTCACTTGATTCCCTTTGATGACACTTTCTTCGTCTCAAATGATGCTCTTAATAGGTACAAGGAGCTCCTTCCTAGGAACCCCTTCCCATTTTGTGCCTTGTTTGAGCCACACCCATGAAGACAAGAGGTCATTGATCAAGTTGTTGAGTTGTTGTATGACCACCTCCTCTCCACCTTGTGTGTTGAATGCTTGTGCTACAATGATTCCTTAACTAGCACAAAAGTGGTTCATGAATTCTATGCAAAATTCTAATGGAATTATGACACATTCGTACCACCACTCAATACTCAAGTATTCCTAACTTCCATGATCTCTGAGAAAAAATTCCATGTCTCTGAGGATACCCTAAACATTTTCTTTTTGGGTACTAAAGTGACTGACACCTAGCGTAAGGACTATCCCGAGTATTTTGACCTAGTCGAACCTGAGGCCTTCTACAAGCAGTATGATCATCCTCTCTGTAGTATTCATAAGTTCTTAAATAAGCCTCAATTTCTATATAGTAAGAAGTACACCCTTCCCTCCGCTGCCTTAGACCTCAAGAGACACATACTTGTCTTAGTTGTTAATTGCAATATTCATCCCAAGAAGAATCCGACTGAAATTGTAGAAAACATTGCGGTAATTATGTTCTATCTCTTGAAAAACATAGGAGTCAAGTGGGAAAGATATGTTCTCCACCATATGACATGCTTTGACTCAGGCAAGAAAACCCATAGCACCCACCCACCCTAGCCAGCCCTTATATGTGGTCTTTTCTAGCTTGCCACTAGAAAATCTCTTTTCCATGACCTGCACTACATACCTTCCTGGAAAGGAGTTTGCATCAGTGAGACCACACTTTAGAAATCCATGCCTATCCCATCCTCTACCACACCTAGTGCCTATACCTCTACCTCTACCCAAGAACCTCCACCACCTCAGCCTACCTGACATGCTCGTGCCTCATTCCATGTATCCAATGAAACCCTTATGGGATACATGATGCATCAACAGGTGTACAACCTTCTTGTTCAGGAGCACAGGCATTAGAACCTCTATGTCATCATGTCCAACATGAACCGGTCCTATTCTCACCCTCATCCTGCCTATCAGCCCTACCCAGGAGGTGACTATGCATCCTTTGCATATGATCACTTTTACACAACCCCTCCACCTCCTGCTTCCACTGCTACACCCCCTTCTATTGGTGGATCTGCTCCTAGTATGTTACCTCTAACAGCTGGCCCCTTGGCCACTATGCTTGCTAGTTTTGGTAGTTCTACTCCTTCCTTCCCACAAGCCAATGAGCTCCATGCTCTTGGTATGTCTTGGGATGAGAAGAATGCATGTTCGACCAGTCAAGGTTTTGGTTCTCCTACTAATGAGGAGATGCCAGGCTAGGATGATGAGGAGGTTGTTGTTGATGAGGAGGCTTCTGAGGATGATGATGGTGATGAAGGTTCTAATTATGGCTTTTCTGGTGTCTGGTGATGAAGATGATGCTATTGCACCTTTATACGAAGATGACGACTATGAGCCATAGGCCTCATATGCTGATGTTGCTGATGTTGTTGATGATGTTGGCATAGTTGACCTAGATGTTTAGATTTTCTAGTTTTCTAGTCTAGATATTGATCATATATATCTTTCTAGGCTATTTTGTATAAAAACATCTGGGCACATTTTCTAAGTTGTACTATTTTATCATCTAGTTTTCATCATTTTGGATTGTGGTTGTTTTTTAGAACATGCTTTCTGGGTTGTAGTCTTAATCCTTTGTACACTTACTCTTTGATTTACTATATCTTATGAGTTGGTACCATGCTTACCATATTTTTTATTATGACTTAGATTGTTTGTTTCCCTCATCTCTATTTGGTGTATCTTTGAGATTGCATGTTGTGGATGTTTGCTTAATTGTGCTTGGAGAAGACCTATTTTTGTTCTCTTCTACCCCCTTCCTTTTTGATACTGTCAAGAGGGGGAGAGAAGTTCAATGTTTTGAAACTCAACCATATTGCTTTTATTGCCTATGAGATCTTTTTCTTGTTCATTATATGCTTCATCATGTTATGCTAAAGGGCCATATAGTACATATGTCATGTTGCTTTGTGTTGATAGACTAACTATGTAGGTAAGAGTAATCATAGATTGAGGGGGAGAAATTCACATTGTTCGAATCATGAACTCCCCTGCAATTCACAAGGAAAAGGTATAACTTTACATATCCTTTTAAATATGATTGAGGAATAGTTTGTCATTGTCAAAAAGGGGGAGAATGTTGACTTGAGAGTTATACATTTCCATATTTTGATAATGACTTAACCATTCCATTCCTATATATCTAATATGTTTATTCAAGATTGATTTCAGGATTTAGGTACTTGAAAAGGATCAAATTACACAAGCCCTAGCTTGTTCAAGTTCAATTCAAAAGCAATGCAAGTGTGCATTTTGGGAAACCACTCCAAATGACCTTAGATGATTTTTGTAATCACTTGTATACATGATATGACTTGTAACTAAGATGAGAAAAAAATTAGGGACACTTAATTCCAAAATTTGATCACTCAAATATCAACTTAGAAAATTTGTCACAGACTATTTATCGGTCAAGTTGCAAACTTGACCGATCCAGTGATGCATTTTCTGGAGAGACCAATCGGTCAAGTTGCACACTCAAAGAACTCGACCGTCTGACTCATTGAGCAAACCTAATTTTAGCTCATCGGTCGAGTTTCCCAGAACAAACTCGACCGGTAGTTTGAAAATTAGCTTTGTCTCTTGGTGGATCGGTCGAGTTACCTTTATTGAAACTTGGCCGAATGAATTGTACATAAAACACAGAAAAAAGTAATTATAATCGTTGGTGAGTTGTTATGAGTGAGAATAGATCTGTTGCAACTTAGAAAATGGCTATATTTTTCCCGTAAGTGATCCCACACTCAAGGGACCCCCAGCTATAAATAGGACCCCTTGGAGTTCATTCCAAGTTTGCTCATTCATGTTATTCTAAGTCCTTTATATAGTTAAGTGTGTTGCAACTCCTTGAGCCCATTTCTCTCTCTCATTTACATAGCATTTCATGATTATGAGTGAGTTAGGCCAATTGTAAGAGAGCTACTTCCTTGTTCTTGTAAAGCTATCATTCCATTCCATCTTCCCTACCCCTTTCCTCAAAGAAGCAAAGGTGAAGCAAGCTATTCTGAGTGAAGGTGGAGCTGTTGTTGTTCTTCTTCAAGGTTGAAGAAGAGGTGAAGATGTTGTCCAGGTGAAGGAGAAGGCAAAGGCTGAAGATCCAAGAAGAATGGGTAATTCCTTAAAGGCTGAAGACTTGTGTAAGAGTATGTCAGTCCTTGGAATAAGGCAGAAGACTCTTTGCAAAGTGGGTAAGTCCTTGGTAAGGTTGAAGACTCTTTGTAATGGATAGGTAAGTCCTTTGGTGGGTCTTGTGTTGTATCTCTTATAGGTGAATATGTAGAGGAAAGAACTTACAAAGTCCTAAAGGTTGACCTCTCTAGGTAGTGGATTAACTTTCTCCTAGTTTGAGAGTGGAACCACTATAAATGACCTTGTCCAAGTTCTTGTTTCATTTTCTCTCATCCTTTCTACGCTTGTTAGTTAGGACTTCAAATTGCACTTAAGCTATTGGTTTTGATTAATATAATTTTAAGGTCTAATTCATGTTGTGAGAATTTTGAAGCTCTATTCACTCCCCCCTCTAGAGCCCTAGATCCAACAAAGTCAACCATGAGCATTATCTAGTTGATTATCAACATTAAAGTAGAGTCTTATGTTGGTGCAAGGATCTAACTTTTTTGGAAAATTTAGGATTAGGTATGCAAAACTGATCATTTCTTTAGGCCCCTAGAGTTACCTTATTACTTTAGGTTCGTCTTTGGAACCCATGTATTCAAGAAGTCCAACATAGTTTTTTGGGAAAATCCCATGACTCTAGGAACCTCAATTATCCATTGATCATTTGAAGGAGTTAGTAGGAACTTTTAAAACTTAGACAAAGTTTGTTCATTACTTCCCAGAACAAGGTGTTCATCTTGTACAGTAGGGGGAGATGAAAATTGATTGACTGAATCTAAAAGACTGTATCAGCACAACAATGACTTTAGTAAGATGTCTTGTACTTGGGGACTCAAGAATGATCTATCTTTTCCATTTTTTGAAGATAAATATCTACTTTGAATGTATATCTTGATGTTTCCCATAACCTTATGGACCATACTAGCATGACGTATAAGAAGGACTACCATGCAAGCAATAATATCATGTCTCAACATGACAAGAAAAGGAATTCTCCTACTGGAGGCACATCTAGCTCTTCTATTTTAATGTGCCTTGTGTGTAATGAGCTACATCAAGGAAATCATAGATACACCATGATAGTCTACTACTTATGTGGTGAAGATAGTAAAACAATAAATGACCTCCTTAATATTCATAAATAAGGTGGGAACAGAAGCAAAAACCAAAAGTAGAATTATTCTTCTAATGAGAAGACATGCTATGAACTTTTTGATGAAGACTAAAGAGTCAAAAATGGCTAAGTGGACAATATATCTCTTATTATAGTAAAAATGTTAAAGTATTCTATGATATAAGAGTATTACATGCTTTGTTTCTTCTGATGTGTTGTCCAATTTTATTTTAAATGAGATAAGTAGGATTATGATATCAATATATATAAAAAATACACATTTATGGTAACATGGTCTCTATAAATGACATAGCTATTGAAGAAATATCTTAAGTATTGGTAACATGGACATGAAGATGAAGGACTTTGATGATATTATGGGAATGGTTTGGCCTGTGACTAACATCTATTTTTTAATGTAATCGGAAGTCAGTAACCTTCTTTTATCATCTGTAATAATTTATCAGTATAGGTCAAGTAAGTAAGAAGCTCATACGATACTCTATCTTTGTCAGTGCCTCTCTTTTGATCAGCATAACTTCCAAAAATTAAGGAGAAACCCTAAAACTAAACCTAGACCAAGAAACAAAACACTTGATTCTTGGTAAACATGATTAACACAGTCTATGACAAACACAAGTAATTTTTTTCATAAAACCACATAAATCAATGTCACGTCAAGGATAAAAATTTTGTTTATCACAAATCATTTTCAAGTCCATTAACACCAGAATCAAATATTCTTGATTATATAAAGATTAGATTATATTCGTTACATGTACATGAAAGAACAAACTTGGTATACTACCCATCCTAGGAAAGAGAGAGTACATGGACATTCTATTCTAGATTATTCTGTTTATATATTCTTTGTTATGACCTTTCAATTGAATGACATTATACCTAAAACACGATATCATTAGACTCATTAAGAGCCCCAGTGATTGGGTATCTCCCACTCAAGATGAATACATGCATTAACATCAGATTAGGTAAACAAAAATTAAAAGGAATTTATAGATATTGAAAATTCTGATAGATTATTCTAGCATTTAATCAAATCTGGTTTATGACAATAATCTAGCCAATCAGATAAGGTATTAACTTAGGTCATTTCCAACTTTAAAACTTCTTTAAGAACATGTCTACGAGAATATCAATAGATGTTAGTTACTTAATATGAAAATCATATTGTAGTAGTACCAAGCCAATATCTAAACAATTATAATCAAAACATTACAATAACATCATCTTTGCAACACCCCACCAGATGGACCAGAAACCCATCCTATAGTGTTGTAGCTAAAGTACAAATAAGACATGTCTACATTGAATTCCAACATCAACTAGTTGTCAAAATTTAAGACCATATCCCGAACCAGACAAATAAGAATACAGAAGCAGATTATCTTTATAAAATAATGATTAATTCCCACAGCAAGAAACATATTCAATAATAGTAGGTTTATCATCTCGTTGTGAAGTGAAAGTAAAAACATTCAATTCATATTCTACACGGCTTTTCATCTTTTATTTATTTTCCTTGAAACTACTTGGTGTGTACCTCACCAAGTAGAGGTTGTTGTTCCTAATTCTTGTGTCAACAACTCACTATAACTATCTTAGGATATAGCCAACCACCCTAATATATCAATAACATACCCTGATCCACTACAAGGTTGCCTAGAGAGGCTCATTTCCTCATCTCAAAAACACAAGATAGGAACCAATATAACAACATATCACATACCATCATATTCCATGTTTCACATTTTTCATTTCAGCAAAGTCTATTCCTCATGGACATAGCCTTTCACAATAAAGGATTTAGAGATAGAGTCACAAGACAGATGCACTCCTAAATCCTGGTGGTTTAACCTTTGAGTTCTCGATCCACAATCCAGAAATCCTTCTCATAATTCTTTGACTACTACAAGGAGATATATTTTATTTTTCCTAAATGGACCTAGGGATAACTCGTGGTGTTTAGGAAAACTAACTAGATGTTTCATCATTTCACTTATTACTAAACCTTTTTACTCGTATCAAAAAGAATTCAAATCATCAATTATCAGGTGTGTGTTTTCTTGTGCAACTACAATTATATAATGTATATTAGGGTTAACAAGAAAGAAAATAATTGGAATAAGAAGAACAAAAAATCTTTAGTTTGTAACATATATGTTTCTTTTAAGTTCCACATCATCTCATAACAGTCACTTTTCTTGGTTGTCAACTTGATACATAATTTGTTATCTAACATAAATAAGGTTTCTTAGATGTAAACAGTTCATGTTAATTCAATGCCAACCTATTTCTTATCAATTCATCCCATATCATAGTTCTCATCAAATATCCATAGATACACTAGGACTAGAAACAATATAACACATATAGACTTCTTGTTTCATTCATCATGCTCATAACAAGTTTATTATACGAGATAATACCCATTCCATCCAATTTCAATTGATGTAATTAAATCTCAAAGCATAAACAAGCATAACACGTTTAATGCTCCTCTTTTACTATTTTCCATTCTTCAGTTCTATTTGAAATCCATCAAGAGAGACCATTCTCAGAATACAAGTATTTTATAGAAAATTACAATCCAAGAACACATTCTCATAAATCAATCCATCATTTAACTTCATCTTGTAATTGAATTTATACTATAATTATATGCATTCCTTAATCCCTTGTTCACGAGTATTATTCATTGTAATCATGTATCTAACCACATTAAGGTTAGTGTAAGGTTCCTAGATCCACCTAGATACTACTTGGTTTTCTCCCTATTTTAAGTTTGTTGCTCTTAACTTCTTTCATTTCATATTCATTACATTTTTGAGGGCATTATTCTTGATCAAATTAATATATAGTGTGTCTCTCTCATTGGCATCTATCAAAGTCCAATTTTAGTGTATTTAATTCAACATAGGTCAAGCCACATATATCTAAAGTAAATCTACGAAATACTTTCTCGTACTCATTTCATTAATATTTGACTCATTACTTATCATAGCAATTCAGTTCACCCTTGTCCATTTCTTTTATTTCATTTAAATACATGTATCGTGTCCTTTAAATTCTAATGCAATTTTAGCAATTAAAATTAGTCCTTCTATTCCTTATAAAACTCTCAATTTATGAAATACCACATATTAGGGTTACTTCTTCTTATCTCTTAAACTCTAATCATCTTCTCAAATCATAAATACATGACTTGAATAAAAGCCTTGCATTCATGTAGAGTTTACTATTATTCCAAAATTTATACAAAAATAGTTGCATTAGGCTTAGATCATCATAATAAAACTTATCACCTTCAATTGAAGTAATAATACCTACAATCGAGTATTTCTTCATATTTACAAGATTGTACATAACATCATGCTTTATCTCTCATATCCAACTTCATACATAAATCCTAGGGTTTTGAAAAGTCAACTTGATAAGGACATTATTATTCAATAATCTCATTAAGGTTTATAGATTAGTCCATCAAAGCTATTCATACACATGGAAACCCTAGTTTCTGTTTTCCACATATTTCATTCATCAATTATAAGTATGCTTCAATTCATCAGCTCATTTGAGTCAATCTAAAAAAATTAACCCTAGACATGGAATATCTCCATTCCAGACCGTCATATTGATCCCTATGCACATGACATATGTAATTCTGGCAAATATCCAAAAATATTGTTGTAGAAACCTTCTTATCATGTTCAGACGTAATTCTATACTTTTCAAGTCAATTTTCAAGCATATCAATCACTAGGGTAATTTTTAGGAAATATTCATATGAAACATCATATTTCTCTATTTGTAGGATTTTTTCATAGAACGTAGATCAATATATCAAGGACTAAATATCTATAATTCACCGAGAAAGAGTCAAAATAGTAGCTTTTGGTTCCTTAATATCTTCCCAAACATATACCTAATTGCATATAAACACAAGCAAAGATCTTTATTATTATCTAGATAGAATTAGGTTATCATCATGAATTAAGAGCAGTTAAGATGGAGATAAACACTCACATAGGATGAAAATAACCTTTAAAATGTCACATGTAACCTGAGTTTCTAGAAATCCATCAACGTTCTAACCATCAAATCTTTTTCATGCATCCTCCTTTTAATTCAGAAATAGTAGAAAAAGAAAATAGAAGAGTAAGAGAAAAGTGGTGATTTGCTATCATTTTTATTCCAGTCAGAGGGATGACAAAGTCTATAAATAAAAGTGAACATTCACCATGAAAAGCTATCTAAAGAATACCAACTTAATTGATTTCATCAACTCTAGGAAGATAAAACCCTACACCATCAATATCACCTCTTTCTCCTCTCAAATCCTAACTCTTTCTCTCTCTCAAGAATTATGTGTATCAAACAAGAATGATGGATTATGGGAGATACTAGGGTGTTATGTTAATGATATCAATCAATTGAGGTGCTTGTAGCAATTGAAACTAGCCATTCATTGCATTTTTTATTTGGGCAGACTTTGTCTTTGGTTGAGATTGTTCATGGTAAATATATCAGTCAATGAAGGGGTCTCGGTTAGTCAAACATACTCTAAAAGTATGAAACTACAAAAATTATATGAATTTGAGATTTTAATATACAATCAAAATTTCAGCCCAATTGGATAAACCAATAAATTAGTAAAAATCAAACATCATTTACAATATTTTCATTTGAATGTATGGTCGGTCGAGTTTGACTTGGGTGGAATCTCATCCAATGAGTAGACCCAGACAATATTCAAAATTTTGAAAATTTTCAAGAATATGTATATTTGAACTACCCAAAGTATATCCAGATTCAAATAAATTAGAGTTAAAAGTAAAATACTAAAAATAATTTACAACACCACTATATTTATGAAATTTTATATTCATATGCTGTCAAAACCCTAATTTTCATTGACTAGGCTTTACACTTATTAAATTTTAATTATTCAAAATAAAATCATGACTACATTTATCATTATTTTACTATCACTTTGATCAAGCTTAAATAATGATTATTATAGATAAGCATGTAATCATCCAAGTAAACCCTAACTAGGTGACTAATATGAAAATACGTCATTACAATATTTTTCTTATTTACATATGAAATTTAATAAAGAAGTAGTAGGGTACGTATGACCAATATCTGTCACTATTAATAAGGAAAAGTCTATGGATAAAATCATTGTATAAATGAACTTTTCTAACTTATTTCCTAAGGAAATTAAAGGCCAATCTCTTAGTAGAGACCTAGTTTTTCCATTAATCCAATTCATGGATCTTCATCTATTTTTAAGTCTCTCTATCATAGGAAACCTACACAGAGATAACTAAAAAATTACAAGAACATTTGAACTTGATATTAACATTCCCAAGTGCATCACTTTGGGGAGAACATATAATATCTCTCAAGAAGATAGATGGTTCCTCAAGAATTTGAATTGACTACAAAATTGTGAGCTTAGTACCTATTCCATAACTTATTAATCAACCATCTTACAACTACAGAATTTTCTAACATGGATATGAAATGTGGCTCTCATCAGGTATTTCTTGAGGCATATGTCATTGAAAAGATTTCATTCTAGTCCAAATATGACCACTATGAATTCCTAGTGATGCCTTTTGGTCTTGTAGATGCAGAAACCATTTGCACGCAATTAATGAATAGCTTTTTTCTTCATTATATACATTCATTCACTATAGTATTTAGTGTGAAGACAGTCTTATATAAAAGTGATAAGCTCTGTATAGAATATTGTTGACTCCATAGTTCAAAATCACCATATATTGATGATGAATCCACAATTCCATTCATGTGTTCCTAGGGTGTCTTTGTAGATTATTTAATATTGGATATAATGTCTCCAACTACACCAGATAGGAAACCCTATAGATTGGATAAATCAAATCATGCACAAAGATCAAAGTCGAAGGATAGGTAGAGTTCTATGTATATTTTTATGCAAATATATTGTATGGGTTGTATTACTTGTAACTAATATCAAATGTGTAATGAATTTAATTAGAATGGATTTAGATTGCACTTTTGAACAATTAGACAAACAAGAAATAGAAAGGATCATTGGCCAAGTTTTCTGATAGAAGCTCAATTGATCCCACTATATAGGATTTTATAAAATACCATCTCCGTTTGATTTTGTTCTGGAAAAACTCAATCGACTAGAAAGAAGAAGAAAAAAGAAGCAAAGTTCATGGTGAGTGTCATCGGCTAAGTTTCAAGGGACAGACTCGAGTGACTACCAAACTTCAAACTACCAAAACACATCAGTCTATTTTTCACGGGGTTAACTCAGTTGAATGCACTATGTTGTAGCTTCTTGCAAGCGTAAAAGTAGTCATTAGAGGGGGATAAAAATTATAAATATATGCACTTGGAATCTACCTAACCCTCCCCCATAAAGTGGATAGAATGTGTCCTAATAAATTATATTGGAAAGTAGGCATTATCAACATAAATAGGAGACATATGGAAGCTTTCCAATGTTACAAAGTGGCTCTGAGAGAAAGTTCCTTATAGATCCCCTAACCACTTGCTCAGATTGATAAAATGAATAGGATACTTGTAAGATAGCTAGCCCTAATTGATAGTTGTAAATCTCTCCTCTCTATTTCAACCTCTTTCTTCTATAAATATTGAAGGAATCTCTTCCTTAGATAACCAAGTTGTAGGGAAGGCGGCCCTTGGTAAATGTATCATTGCCCAAAAAGGATACTAGTTACTCCTGAACTTACAAGATAGGCATTTTTAGCGTATGCACTTGTGTTGATGAATACAAGGTGTTACTCAAGGTTTATCTTAGAGGTCGGCCTCTCTAAGTAGTGTAGCTATATTGTTTAAAATTAGAACCACTCTAAGCACTTTCCTTCAAATTATGTTTGTTCAATATCTCTATCATTCAGTTTAAACACTTGTTTATGGTATATTTTGAAGTTAAAATGAATTTGGTTTAAGTTTTTGGTAGTTCAATTCACCCTTACCCTTTATTGATCCCTTAGATCCTACAAGTGGTATCGAAGTAAGGTCTTCTGAAAGAAAATACTCCTATGAGTAGAGTAATATGGGTAACAACATGTTGTTGGATTGAAGGGCTCCAGGGAGGTGAACACAGCTAAAAACACTTACACAAAAACCATTAGACCTCCAAGTTAATTCAACAAAAATTGTTTCACTAGTGTACTTGCCTTGGTTGATGAAGTTCCCACATTTCATTTGTTTGATTTGAATTCCAATGAAGAAAGTAAGCTCACATATCATTCTCATCTCAAACTCAATTTGAATAAGAGAACTAAACTCCTTCCAAAGATAAGGGCCAGTTCCGCCTAAGATATTATCATTAACATAATTTGAATAATAAAGAAATTGCTAGAAGTGTGTTTTAGAAACATGATAGAATTAACTTTTCCCATGATTTAGCCATTATCTAGAAAAAAGTTCTTTATTTTCTCATACCAATCTTGAGGTGCTTGTTTGAGACCATAGAGAGACTTTCATAGAAAGTAAACATGGTTAGGAAAATTATCATGTTCAAAATTGGGAGGTTGAGTAACATATACTTCCTCCTCAATTGTATCATTCAAAAACACACTTTTAACATCCATTTGATTAATAAGAAAATTCTTATGACTAAAAAAAGCAAGAAACATTCTAATTGACTCAAGTCTAGCTACAGATGCATATGTTTCATCAAAATCTATACCTTCTTACTGATTGTAGCCCTGATCAACTAACCTTGTTTTGTTTCTTACCACTTTTTTTCTTTCATCAAACTTGTTGTGATAGATCCACTTAGTGTCAGTGATCTTTCTATCACTTGGCATTGGCACAAGAGTCCACACTCGGTTCTTCTAGAATTGTTCCAACTCTTCTTGCATGGCTATGATCCATTCATCATCCTTGAGAGCTTGTTTGACATCTTTAGGCTCAAGTTGAGAATTGAAGGTGATGTCTGCTTGTTCTTTATTGTAGGCAGCCGCGTCTTCACCCTTTCAAAAGGATTTCCTATGATGAGCTCTTTAGGATGAAGCTTTGCAAAGCGGGGGGTTGGATCCATATTTTCTTCTTCTTTCTCTTCTTCATCACTTAACACCTCCTTTCCTTTATCAGCAATGTTGAGTTCTTTTAAGTGAGAAATCACCTCATCTGCAACATCATCATTGATGCCATTCTTGGAAATAGTGGGGCCAGTCTCAACAAATCTAACATTGATAGATTCTTTTTCCTTGCACAATTCAATGTTAAATACTCTGTAAGCCTTGCTAGTACTGCTATAGCCAATAAAGAAAACCTTGTAACACTTCAGATCAAACTTGTCGAGGGAATCCTTAGTGTTCTAAAGAAAACAAGGACAACCAAAAACATGAAAGAAATTAATGGAAGGCTTTCTACCATGCCATAGCTCATAGGGGGTTTTATTTAAAGATGGATAAGTGAAAACCCAATTTTGCACAAAACATGAAGTACTAACAGCTTCAGACTGAAATCTCTTAGGAGTGTCATACACTAGAAGCATAGTCCTAGCCATTTCCTATAGTGACCTATTCTCTTACTCTACAACCCCATTTTGTAGAGGTGTTTGAGGTCAAGAAAAGTTATGTGCATACCCAGATTCCTCACAAACATTTTCAAACAAATTATTTTCAAATTCTCCCCCATGATCATTACGGATAGAGACAATCAAGCAAGAAGCTTCATTTTCAACTTGTTTCCAAAAAGTCTAGAAAAAATCAAGAGTATTGATTTTTGAAACAAGAAAGAAAGTCTAAGTATAGCAAAAAAAATCATCGATAAGCACAACACCATATTGCTACCACAAAGTGATTGTGTACACATTGGTCCAAATAGATCAATTTAAAGAAGCTCAAGAACTATTTTGGTTCTTATGACTCCTTTGGATTTGAAGGAGGACATGGTTTTCTTTCCTTGGGTACAAGGTTGGAATTCCTCATCCTTTTAAAAATCCAATTTAGGAAGTCCCTTCACCAAATCCTTTTTGTTCAACTTCTTCATTTTATGCATATTTACATGACCAAACCTACAGTGCCATAAAGAAATATCATTTGAATTGGAAACAAGACATCTACCAACAATAGGCTAAATAGAGTCAAGCACAATAATATAAAGATTACCATTTCTAGTTCCCTTATATATAACTTTGTAAGATTGGGAATCTAGAAGCAAGCATTCAAGTGAGGTAAAAAGAACAAGATAACCATTTTTCAAAAAAGTTGACTAACACTTAATAAATTGTGATGTAAGCCATCCACAAGAAGTACATCCTTGATGCATAGTGAATCACCTACATCACCCTCACCTATCACCTTACCATTGTTGTCACCAAATGTAACTGAACCTCCTTTCTTATTTTTGAATTGGTTGAAGTGGTTGATTTCACCTGCCATATGCTTTGAGCAACCACTATCAACAATCCATTTTCCTTTTACCTGCAAGAAAGGAAGATGTTAGTTCCCAATTCAAATTTTGGGATCCACTGTTAGCTTGGAGACCCATTTCATCTTTGGGTTGGTCCCCTTCTCTCTATAAGGATAATAAGTAGAGTAATGGTCATCACCCTTGCAATGCACACAAACCATAAGGTTCTTAGAGATGGAGGACTCTCCACGGAAGATAGGAGGCGACATGCTCTTTTTTGTTACCCTTGCACATGCTCTTGCTCTTTGGAGACCCCCCTAAATATCCCAAACCACTAGTTCCACTATATTTTATAGAGTGATCTAGGACTTCACAGAGGGATTTCTTCCCTTTGAGGAATTTTTGCATAGAGGTTCTTAGTTTGTGATTATCATCGCTAAGACTAATAACAGTAGTAGAATATAAAATAGCAATACCATCTTGTGCATGAAATAAGTCGTCCTCCAAACAAAGGCCTTTAGTAAGATAAGAATCTTTCTCTAAAGTAAGACTAGCAACTTCATGACTAGACAATAAAGGTCTAGAAGAGAGATCATTAACTTGAGCAAGAAATCTAGAATTTTTAGTTCCAAGCAAAACAAGCTCATCAAGATAGACTCTATTCTCATCTTTAGTAGGATCACAAGTAAGCTTAAGATCATCATTTTTAGTTTTTAGTAAAGCACACTTATCTACTAGGGCTTGGTTTTCTTCATTAAGGCTATTGATTTTGTTAAGGTAGATACCATTCTCTACTCCAACTCCATCTATTGGAGCTCAAGGTCAAGAAACTTCCCTTGCAAGGAATCAATGCTATCAAAATGCAACTTCTCATTTTAATCAAGAATATCTATTTTAGCATACAAATCATCTCTGATCTTTCTTAGCCTTTTCTTTTTAGACTTGCATTCGGCATAAGATGAACGAGAAGCATTTAACATATCAATAAGAGTTTCATTAGATAACTCATGTAAGCTTTCATCACTTACCTCACCAATGTCTTCACTTGTGGAGGCCATGAGTGCAAGATGGCACTCTCCTTCCTCAGAGCTTGAGCCACTTGAAGAGGATCCTTCCCAAGGCACATGAGTTGCATCCTTGCTCTTTTCGTCCTTCTTGTCCTTCCTCTTGTGTGTGCCTTCCTTCTTGTAGTCATCCTTCTTCTTGTGGCTACTCTTGTGGTAAGCCTTCTTGGCCTTGGGACATTCATTCTTGTAGTTCCCCTTTTGTCTACATTCATAGCATCTAGGAGTAGAAGAATAGTAAGATTTTCCCTTTGAAGTGTTTTCCCTTGGACTAGTTTGCTTCATGATCACTAGGGTCATTATCTTCACTTGAGGAGGGTGGAGAGGACTGGCAAGCAAGTTTTTGTTGTAGAATCATTGCCTCCACTTGATCTTTGAAGGCATTGTCTTTGATCTTATTTCATTCCTTCTCCTCTTACTTGTCATTTTTTTCTTGATTGTCTAACCTTGGCTCATGAGCTTGAAGGTTTCCAATGAGTTCCTTGGTGGGTAAGTCACCAAGACTTCTAACTTCTTCAATGGAAGTCTCCTTGGGTTCCCATCTCTTCGGAAGAGACCTTAAGATCTTGGAATTGATAGTTCCTCTATCCATGGTGTGACCCAAAGAAGCAAGCCCATTGATGATGGTGTTGAGCCTTGTGTACATCTCGACAACTCTTTCCTTCTTGCTCATATTGAAGTCCTCAAGTAGTCCTTTGAGCATATAGATCTTTGACTGTTTGACTTGTTGTGTGCCTTCATAGGTAATGCACAACTTGTTCCAAATCGCATGGGTTGTGTCCCAAGATGAGATCCAATTGAACTCGAAGGGAGTGAGGGCAGCATAAGTGATGCTTATTGCCTTGGCATTGAGTTGTGCCTTCTTGAGTGTAGCTTCATCCCAAGTAGCTATATCACCCACCGACTCCTTGTATGGAATGATCATCACATTCCACATGTCGTAGTTCATACCTTGAAGTTGAAGTACATTTGTCGTTTCCAATAGAGGAAATCGGTGCCTCAAAGGCCACTAGTCTCATGGACAAGCCTCCCTCTAGGTTGAGGGACCCAAGTAAGTCACCCATCTTCTCATCTCGTGGGAGATGTGTTGGAGAATACCATGGCACTGATACCACTTGTTGGATTAACGGTTCTAGAGGGAGTGAATAGAGCTAAAAACACTTGCACAAAAATCGTTAGACCTTTAGGTTACTTCAACTAAGCACAATTGCAAATAGTGAATTTGATGGAAATCTAAACATGCATAGCAAGGATGAGAGAGATTGAAACAAACACTTGAAAAAGCTATTTTAGAGTGGTTCCACTCTCCAAACTAGAAGAGAGTCAGTCCACTACCTAGAGAGGTCAAGCTCTAGGATTTCTTAACCATGTCTACTCCTTATATTCAGTTATAAGTGTTACAACATATGACCTTCCTTTTATGGGACAAGGATACCCTGCTACCCTTTAAGGTCAAGGGAGACAATAACCTTAGAACCAAGGTCTTACCTGTCCAAGATCTAGTCTTCTTCCTCACCAAGGTCTTGCCCACTCTTGTAAGCAGTTGGATGCCTTCACCAAGGAGATCCATTTCTTGCACCAAGTCTTTTTCCTCAAAGGATTTACCCACTCAGCCTCTTAGATCTTCCATCTTGTCCTTCTCCTGCCCTCGTAGAAACTTTATGGACCTTCTTCTACATCTTGAAGAAGCTTGCACCTTATCCTTCACTTGAAGAAGCTTTCACCAAATTGATCTTGAAGAAAGGGGTTGAGAAAAGAGAAGCTTTGAAAGCCTTATAAGCATAAAATGAAGTAGCTCTCTCACACAGATCCTATCTCACTCATTATGACAAATTGAAGTGTAATTAAGAGAGAGAAAGGGGCTCAAGTGGACTGGATGCACTCAACCATATCAAGGACCTTGAATAGCATGAAGGATCAACCTTGGAATGAACTCCAAAGAGGTCCTCTTTATAGTTGAGGGTGTCCACTAGAGAGTAGGAAACCTTATGAATGTTTTCTAGACATTTGGGGTGTTGCAATGGGTATAATTTTGAGTTTTGCAACACTGAAGTAGTTAGAATCACTTTTTCTATGTTTTTCATATAGTTCATTCAGTGGAGTTTCAATAAAGATAACTCAGCCGATCACACTATGTAACAAAGCCAATTTAACCCATTGGTCGAGTTTGTCCTTTTGGAAACTCGACCGAACCACTAAAATCAGTATTGGGTTGTGTAGGGATCGGTCGAGTTTTGTGAATGTGCAACTCGAACAATCAAAGTCATAAATCCATCATCGAACGGTCGATTTTCAACTCGACCGATGAACAACCTTCATGGGAGAAGGATACCCAACTACCCTTTAAGGTTAAGGGATCTAATAACCATACAACCATGTTCTTACCTATCCAAGAACTAGTCTTCTACCTCAGCAAGGTCTTACCCACTCTTGCAAGTAGCTGGATGCCTTCACCAAGGAGATCCCCTTCTTGCACCGAGTCTTTTGACTTGAAGCATTTACCCACTCAGCTCCTTGGATATTCCACCTTGTCCTCCTCCTTCACTCAGAGAAGCTTTATGCACCTTTTTCTATAGCTTGAAGAATCTTGCACCTTCTCCTTCACTTGGAGAAGCTTTCATTAACTTTATCTTGAAGAAAGGGGTTGGGAAAAGAGAAGCTTTGAGAGCTTTACAAGAATACAATGAAGTAGTTCTCTCACAAAGATCCTACTCACTCGTAATGATGAATTGAAGTGTAATAACACGATAGAAAGGGGCTCAAGTGCATTGGATGCACTCAACTATAGCAAGAATCTTGAATAGCATGAAGAAGCAACCTTGGAATGAACTGCAAGTGGTCCTATATATAGTTGAGGGTGTCCACTAGAGAGTAGGAACACTTATGAACATTTTCTAGACATTGGGGTATTGCAACATATATAATTTCAATTTTATAACATGCTAACTATTAGAATCACTTTTTTTTGCATTTTTCGTATAGTGCATTCGGTCAAGTTTCAAAAAAGATAAATCGACCGATCGCACTATGTGACAAATCCAATTTAAACCATTGATCAAGTTTTCCTGGTGGAAAATCGACCAGTCCACTTAAACCATTTTTGGGTTGTGTAGGGATTAGTTGATTTATGTGAATGTGCAACTCGACCGATCAAAGTCATTCTAAAAATCTAGCATGGATTTATTGAGTTTGCAACTCGACTGAAGAACAGAATGTAGTGAATTTTGGAAAATGGCTTTTGAGTGATCAAGCATTCGAATTAAAGGTCCCTTTTTTCATATTAGTTACAAGTCATATCATCAATACAAATGATTACAAAAATTATTTAAGGTGATTTAAAGTGATTTCCATAAAAGTGCATTTGCATTTCTTTTGACATGAACTAGAAGAAGCTAGGGCTGGATAGATTTGATCCTTTTCATGTCTCTAATGCTTGAAATCAATCTCAAAAAATAAATTCAATAAATATGAATGGAATGGTTAGGTCATTATCAAAATATGTACAATGTGTAACACTTAGGTCAACACATGATTGGTCATATAATCTTTAAGGAAGCTACTACGTCAGCCCAATGATATTTGACAACTCCAACTACCAATACTAGAAGCAATGGATGCAATTCTGCATAAGATTCATGATGTATAAGATGGTGTCTCTCCCATACATCATCCCAACTAGTTACTTGGACACCCAAGATGAAGACATCATGAAGAGAGCTCAACTAAATGCCAATGCAATTATCATCCTCTATGATGCTCTTTATCCCTCTGATATCAACTAGATATATTTGGCAAGACCACATAAGACGTATAAAAGAATATTTCCATTACCCATGAAGGTGAAAATATCTAGAGGGAGGTGAATAGAGATTTATGATGATTTTAACCAAATAAAATTACTTTACTTAAAGTGCATAGAAATATAAGCAAATTAGTGGAAAATAAAAGAAACCATAGAGAAAACATGATATAGAGTGGTTTCGTCAAATGACGTCAGTCCACTACCTGGTTGTTCCCAAACATGATTTGCAAATCATGTATTTTATTCCCTTTTATATACCAATATATAATACAAAAAAATCCAGTCTCTTCTGTGGCACAAGACTAGCCTCCTTTTCAAATCAAGGAGAACTCAACCTTCTTTGGTGGGCCATCGAAGGTAACGCACTTGTAGAGGACTGCAATCCACCTCCACCACCTTGATTGTAGCCTTCAACCTCAAAGTATCACCTAGAGAGCTTCACCACAACCTTCTTCCTTGAAATATTGCTAAGTAGAAGTACATTGTAGTACAAGAACAACAGAGGAATAAGGAGATTACTATGCTCTTTCACAAAATCTACAATTTAGCACTATGGACAAGTGATGATGATCTTCTTCCACAAAGTTTATGGAAAAGTTATATTGGGTGGAGAGTACACTCAAGAGGATGTTGGGGCTTACTCTAGATTGATGGCAATATGTAGTATAAGAACTAAAAACTTTGGGAAAGATGGCTAGTATGCTCAAGTGTATATCAATGTATATGCAATGGTTGCTTAATGGATGTGTCCAAAAGTCCTAAGGCCACTATTATTTATAGTAATGGTTTATAAGAGGCTTGGACATCTTAGGGAGTTTCTAGATATTTATGGATGGTCAACTAGACATTTGGACGAAGTTAATTAAGGTGCAACGGCCAATTTGATCGCTAATTAATTTTTAGTAGAGAGTGATCCTCAGTCGACAATTTTCTCAAGTGGATGTGTCTCGGTCGACTAGTTTCTCGATTGAGAATGCGTTAAATGTGCAAAAGCTCCTACGGATATATGTCGGTTTGACTTCTTGGTCAAAGTTTTGCAACGTCTCTTTCTCAGTCGACAAAAATTTTGACTAAATTTGTTTCAGTCCACAAAGAGTTTGATCGAGATTAACTCAGTATTTAATGTAAAGTTTTAGTGGTCTGAGTCCTTAATCGAGCATGTCTCAGTCGAAAATATTCTCGACCGAGCGTATCTTTATCCATAAATTCTTTGAGCAAAAAGGACTATGTGCAAAAGGATTTGCAGTGTATGTGAGGTCTTATTAGTGACTCATATCAAACCTATCAAACCTAAAGTCTTCAAGTGAGTTCAAGATAGGGTTTTGGGTAGGTTTCAAAAAATCATCACTTGTCCTTACATTATTTATATAAATTTGTATGAAAAAAAGATGAGTACAAATATATACATGGACAACTTGATTTGCAAGTATCCAAACATATGTGTTTACGAGGTCTTTGTAGTTTGATCTTGATTATGTTCCTTGATCACCTAAAATACTTAATACACATGTTAGTAATATAATTTGGGAGATATTTGTATCATTAAAATATGAGTATGTAATATCCAAAAAGCCAACATAAGGGATAGATTAAGTGAAAGATTCAAATTTCAACATGCTCTAACACCAATTTGAACTATGCAACATGACAAGTACCTAATCCATAGTAGATATGAACCAAAGATTCTCTTCCACAATTGATGTCCTTAGTGCTTTAGGCAAGCATGGGGATTCCAATCAACAATGTAATAAAATCATCATCCTCCCCACCTACTCCTTTGAGAAGATGGTAGGCATGGGGGAGTCATCCAACCTCCAAAATATTTAAGTGTAAGATCTCATAGACAATCTCCACAGCTATGAAGTGAAGCTCAATGCCAGAAATGAAAGAAGTAGTCCTATAGAAAAAAATATGTATGTTGCAGCAATATGTTAAGAATCTTCCTCAAGTGAAAATTGCTCCCCAAGTGATGAAGAAGCCATGTAAAAAAATCATGTCATTCAAGGTCAAGCCCAACTCCTCCACTCCTTAGTTCTATGAATATGGCCAAAAGTGGCACTTGAAAAATGAATGTGCAAATAATAATAAGCATCACCACCATAATAGCCACAAGAAGAGGGAAGATCAATACAAGGAGGACAAGAAAAATAGTATAGACAATAAGGGCAAGGAAGCAGTCTACAATGCTATTGAGACTCTTCTCAAGCCTCAAGTTCTTAAAGTGATAGTGAAGGAGATGAGTGAAACATGGCCATCGTGGATAGATCAAGTGAAGGTGATGAGGTAAATATCAATGAACTATGTTACTATGTTTTAGTTGATAGGATACTTGCCCGCATGCCTCTCTTGTCACTTGTAAGGATGAGAAGAAGAATCTTTACAAAACCATTGGTATTTTATATGAAAACAAGAGTGATCTATAACATGTTAATATTTGCATGTTAGAATATATTTATAATTGTAAGGATCTCAACCTTGATTTAAAATTGAAATACAACGGTTTTGAAGTAGAGATCAATATGTGTATTTAGTCAAATAAATGCTGCTAAAATTGGAAATGTGTCTTTGCTTATTAGGAAAAATGATCTTGGATCTCAACCTTTCTTTTGAAGTAGATAAAATGAGATTGTCTTTACTCTTAATTAGTATTCCTACTTAACTAATCAATTATGTTTAGAATCTAATATCATTCATGTTAATGATAATGTTGCTTGACTCAATTTTAATATTACCTATATTTCCCATGATAATCATTTTCTTAGAGATCATATGTAAAAGTTTATCAAGATTAAGAAGAATCTTGATGTATTCCCACACCATGATACCAAACAAATTGGTAGGCATGGCATTGTATATGATGGTGGCAATGGGAACAATAAGGGCAAGGGATCTCCAACACTCCATGCAGAATAATCTAGTTACAAAGGTAATATTGTTCTCACTTTTTGTAGAAATAATGATAATTAATTTACATGTTTTCCTTTTTAGATAATTGGAACCAAGAAGAGAATGGTTTAGGTTCCCAAGATAACCTGTAACTCAAAGATCTGAATAGGAGTTGATCTTTATATTTTTGTAGGAAATGTGTGAATTGGAGATATGGATTTCTTCAAACATGTGACAGGAGTGAAAAGCTACTTCAATTGACTTAAAAATAATAAAGGCATATTAGTCACATTTAGTGACAATGGTAAGGTTAAAGTGATAGTTGAGAGTGATGTATGCATAGAGAATGTATTACTTGTTGACAACTTGTGTCACAATCTTAGTAGTGTAATTCAATTGTGTGATAAAGGTTATATAGTTCTATTTAATTCTTTGGAATGCCTCTTTCTAGACTCCCTTACCTTCAATCTTATATACAAGGTATGTAGTAATGTAAATATAATACTATTTTTCTTATCTCCCTTAAGCCTATATTGGTAAATGATTAGCTGTAGAAAAGAATGTTGGTTCTCCTTAGAATACATGATTTCACTATGTAAACATGCATCAATTGAGGAAAATGAGAGAAAAGGACTAAGTTTGAGGACTTCTTAAGTTTAAAAAAGAAAAGGATGAGGAATGCCAAAACTTGTACACAAGCAAAGAATACCATATCTTTTTTCATATTGAGAGGAGTTCTTAGTACTAAGAAGTATCTAGATCTTCTTTACATTTATCTTTTTGGATCAATACACAAATAATCACTTAGAGATAGAAATATTATCTTGTAATTGTTCATGGTATTTCTAGATATACTTGGACTTCCTTTATTGTTGTTAAAAGTGATGCCCTTAGAACCTTAGTTTCTTTTTGCAAAAGAGTGGAGAATGAGGCTACTGCTAGAGTTATTTCCATATGTAGTGCTAATGGGGGGTTAGCCCAATTATTTGTCTAACTTGTTTTGTATGAATCGTTATACGTGCATAACTTCAATTTTCCTTGAATAACTCAAAAACTTTGGGTTGTATATAGGAAGAATCATGCCCCACACAAAAATACTAGGACCTTGCTTTAGGATTATGATACACCAAAAATAGTTTTGGTTGTATCTATAAACACAACATGCTTTCTTCAAAATTGAGATTTACTTCAGATACTTTAAAGGAAAACAACTTATGAGTCATAGAATGATATAACACCTTCTTTAAATAGTCATGTGTCTTTTGTTGTCTTTTGTTGTCTTTTGTTTCATCAACACCAAGGATATCTTAGTTAATTTTATGTTAAATAACTACAAAGCTATCTTCCTTGGTTATATTATGTATGCTATATTTTTTTTGTTTATAATAAAGATAGTGTTGGAGTAGAAGAATCTATTAGTTCTAAACTTCTTTAAACTAGCATTCATATCTCCAAGAATGGTATTTGTGGCGATGTTCTTAGTGATTTTGTTCCTATATTGAAGTAACCAGACATCAACCATAATGATAAAAATGTAGTTGATCAAGAAGTTCTTTGAGAAAGAACCCAAGATGAGGAAAATAAAGAATTGATCCTGAGATTTGCAAAGAACCATATAAAGGAGGTCATCATGGGTGACTCAATAGTGAAGGTGAAAACAATTACATCCTACAATGACTAAGAAAACAACATTTATCTCCCAATTAGAGACAAAATCCAAAAAGGAATCTCTTATAGATAGTTATTGGATTCTAGGCCATTAGATAGAAATATCATGGGTACAAAGTGGGTCTAGGTGTCAAGTTTGATGAAAATAGGTAACAATTGTGAAAAACAAACCAAGTTTAGTAGCTAAGTAAACAAAAAATAAGAAGGCAATGATTTTGATGAGACTTATGCAGTGATAGTGTTGAAACCCATTTTTTACACTCAATCAAAAATCACAATACAATCATATCTCTAGATAATTGTGGAATTCATCCCATTTATTCCACATTTTTACTTATTCCACTCATTTACCCATTTTACACAAATCAAGGATTCAAGGAAAAATGGCATACTTTCTTTGGACTTGAGTGTAATTTAAAATTCATTGAGATTTTTTCCCATCCTCTTTTAATAAAATTTCGTATAGATTTTCCTTGAATAAAATATTTAATCCTAACCACCTCTAGAACGAAATTTCATTTAGTGTTTGTCTCTAAAATAAATGTCATCAGTAAATAAAGATAAAATGTTGTTTTTATGTAATCAAATATCCAATAATGTTCCTAATCAAATTTTACAATAATGAATGAGGTAATAAAATTCGTGGATTTTGTTTTAATTTCATGTGGTAAAAAGATTAAGAAAATGAGAGGGAATTTTCTCCCTCTTCTGTATCTTCTCATTCATCTGTATTTTCCTAATTAATTCAATTCCAATGAAAAAAGGATTATGAAAAGGAGAAATAATTTATTCCATCTTCCTTATCTTATAATTCCTCCCTCTTTTCTTCATTAAGTTGGTTCCAAGAGGGAAAATTATAAATAAAATGAGAGGGATTTCATTTCGTCCTCATTTTCCTCTCCTTACTTTTCTATTCCTTAATACATTTTCCAAGAAGGAAGAGATTAGGCAAAGGAGAGGGCATTAACTTAGCCCTCAAGTTTACTTCCCTCCTCTTTTTTTGTAATTCCTCTCTTTTTCAAGTCACGGCATGACAAAATACATCCACTCTGAACTCAAAATCCAAAATATGATGATTTTCAAGGAAACATATAAAAAAATTGGGTCATATATCATTGTCCTCAGCGAGGGAACCTATGGAATGACGGATTCCACACTATACATGTGGCAAAATTCTATGTTTGGTGACTTCTGCATCATGTAGAATGCTTTTCTTGTCAGGCATCATATGTATTTTCCCAATACCACTCAAAAATCTAAGCTCTATGCTTTCCAAAATCTTAAAATATCATCCTTCGGTCCTGAACCCCTAATCCTCACAGTCAGCTATAAATAATGCTCCATATCCATCATAACAAAGGGTCCCTTCCAACTTTAAAGACAGATAGAAACTACCAAGTTACCAGTTTTTATTTTCTTGATTTCCTTTTTTCCTTTTTATATCATTGTTTGGTTTTGGGAAGGTAGTAAACATTGCATGTCTACTTAGGGCTCCCAGCTTGCTTTCTAATTTCTATCATTTGCACCATGGGATTACAATTGAAAAGTTAATAATTTGCACATTTGTAATTCATACACATAATAGTCCATGCATCTAAAAGGTAGGTCCCAAAATTCATGTTGGAACCCTAGAAGAGGAATAGGGGTGTTGGTAAACGCATTCACACGATGTAATGTTGGATGTTCAAAGGGATTGTGAACACCCCCTCTCCTATCATTGAAGATCTATGATGATTTTAGTAGTGGATGGCATTTATTGGAGCAGAACCCAAATCCAAAGGAATCAGGTTATCCCTAAATGAGTGTCATCATGCCATTGAGAAGTCAAGGAACAACCCCTCCCATACAGGTCATGCTGTAGTGAGAACATAAATCATATCTAGTCTTGTGGGCTAAAAGGGGGTATATTTATCTTATGCAATTGATTGTTACTTGTATTACTCTCAAAGATTGTTGTTTGATTCATGCCATTAAAATTTATGCTTACTAATCAATCTTGCATATATTTTTCATTGCTTGCTAAGATATTTGTACATATAAAACAATCATGTCAATCATTATCAACAATACCCCATGAATCAAACACTCTTACCAAAAAAAAATCATAGCTGATCCATGAAAAAGATGATGCCCAAATTTACTCTCACACAGCCATTACTTTTGGTGTTAATTATCATATTCCTGGTGGACTACTCCATTTCAGAAGAATGTTAAAGTTAACTCTCAAAGTGTCTCACACTTTGGCAGCCCTTTCCGAAAAATCTTTTGACATGATATACACCGAAATTATGAGAAATTTTGGCCTGATCACTTTATCCCACCACACATATTTAAAATTTGACTAATGCTACACTCAACCCCTCCCATTCCCCAAGAGCAACCCGATCCATCAGGAGTTGTTTTCCCTGCACAAAAGAGCAGCCCACTATATCCAAAATTAATTGGAGTGGTTAAGAGGAGAGATAAAAAAGGAGGAAAAAAGGGGAGTAAAAAAGGGAACGTATTGTTACTGTGTGCTATGGCTATAGAAAATGTGGAGTCCCTCCTATTATCTCCATGAATTTATTAGGAGCAAGAAATACAACTCATTAAATTTGAAGTAAGAGAAAATTATTTTTCTCATAACTTCCACTTCATAATTTTTTTTAATAAAATAAAAAACATTAGATTTCTTATAAAAAATACTTTTAAACAACATTAGTGTTAATATACTTAAGTAAAATATGAGATATAGAGGAGAGAAGTATACATTAGTATTATATGAGAAACAAATATGTACACTACAAGACATACAATATGAGAGAGGAAAAGATATAGTTCATAGTGAAGAGAGAAGCACACATTACTACTATATCAGAAACAAATACGCTAGTTTTTACGAGATGTACAGTACAAGAAAGGTAAAGAAGTAGGACATAGAGGAGAGAAGTATACATTAGTGTTGTACCAGAAATAAATAGGTATAGTATGATGCATACAGGGTGAGTACAGTTTAAAAGATGATATATATATAATTTTTTTTTCTAAATTCTATCAATATTAGTCTTGTTAGAAAGTATTTTTATAAGAAATCTATTGGATTTTATTTTAGAAAAAAGTTCGTTATGGATTGGGATTTATGAGAAAAAAAATTTCTCTTTCTTCTTGTTTCATATACTTCTCTCCTCTCTTTTTTCAAAAATGGAGTTATTACTGTAGAGAAAGTAGGTTGACTAGAAGCCATTCCCAACATCGGATGAGTGGGTGGGTGGGTGGCCGATTATGGCTAAAAATATTCAAAAATGTCAATACCCATTGAGAGGTTGTTGAAATTCACTCTAAATATATGCACCCTTTTCATGAACACATTTCCAGATTGACCATCGATAAAACATTTAGAAAGGAATACCAACTGAAAAAAGCCTCTACTAGTAACCTTCACCTTCTAAAATCAGATTTCAAACCTTCAACCATGCCAAAAAGCTACCAAATTTTACACTCGCAAGCTATGTGCTCTCACGAACCAGAAAATTCATCTTCATATCATATGAACACATGATTTAGCCCTGAGCTACACATATTTGCATGTCTAATACTACACCATGTGGTTAGATTTACTATTTTTTTTTAAAACTCTTTAGCTAAAATTGATATCGTTAAACCCTAGCATCCTAAACATGTTGAAAGGCTGCCTACTCATCAATCATAGGCATAAATATTGGTGTATATGCCCTAGAAGCCAATCATTATATGATTTCTATATGGATGTTTGCAATTTTAATTTGATTAATAAATGCAACCCAATTAATTGATGCACATTTGATTGTTTCAATATTAATCTACATAATAAATGTTGTTAGAATATATGGTTCAAAGACATAGGACCTTAGTACATGACTTGAACATCAGATCCTAATGGATGATAAGAACAATACATATTGGACAACAATAACACATGTGAGACTAATATGTATGGTGAGTGATGACCATGTCGCATGGGTCATAGGTATTAGATACCAATTCAAAAACATGGGAACTTGTTAGAGTTCAAGTATACTTGACAGACCCTCCTTGAGAGGTGATTCATGGATCATTATGTGATAGTCATAACAACTATCAATTATGAAAATGGTATTATGGTCCTTTGACCTGAAGTTAATACAAGGGTGATATGTCAAACGTCATGCTTTGACACTACCCAATGTGATCATGAAGAAGGTTTCAATAAAGGTAGTGATTAAGTGTGATTAGAATCATGCTATGCATTGTGACTGATGTAGAAGGAATTTTCCCTCCAATATAATGGGAGTGATATACTCTTCCTCTTGACAAGTGAGACTAGAGAAATGTATGGCCATGCTCATGTGAATTAGTATATGATACTGAGCTCATTTGGATGTTGCCATCTACTTAGAGATCAAGGAACTCTGATTAAATTGACATAATGAGGATGACGTTTCCATGGCTCTAGTTCAATCTAGATACAAGTGACAAAAGGATTACACAACATGGTAACATTGGTTGTTGATGGTTTGGTTGTGTCTGACTAATCCTACTACTTGGGTGGAAATGATGTGTGGCTTGACATTGCTCATTTATTATGGGTTAGAATATTGATTAGTGAGTCAATTTTCAATATAGTATGCCTACAAGGTCACACACATAGAGATAGCTTGAAGAAAGGCTGAATTGGATCTCATTGTAATTGTTATACTAAATCCAAGACATAAAAGTAAGTTTTGAGGAAAATAGGGATCCAAACTTAAGAAATATGTTTCCACATGTCAGGAACCCATTGATCATAGAAGAATGACATTTGTACACACCAAGTATGGTAAAACATTGTGTTTTTAGGACTTAGTGTGTGGTAAAATCCCTCATTTAGTGAGGGAGTTCATAGGGGTGGCCATATAGGGTTTGGGAAATTCTAATTCTCATATCCTATATATATTTCATTGGAGAGTATGTTGTCAAGAAATGCACTCAGATACTCTCATTGTTTCCTCCAAGGCTTGAGAAACCCTAATAACAACTCATATAAATTAAAGAGGGAGAGCAAGAGACTAGAAACTTTACACTTTCTTTGAGTGCTCGCATGGATATCATGGAGATGACTTTGCATAGAAAATTTGCTCTCAAAAAATACCTTCACTGATTGTGTGTGCATCAAGTAGACCATCTACATGGCAGAATGGCATGTTCTTTCACAGGCATTCATAGTGGAACGGACTGATCCACTAGAGAGCATGAAAATTGAGGAGAAGATCTTTGGGGCAGAATAGTGCTATCTGTTACACATGTTCATCGTAGAAGGGTGCAATATGTGAGAGGCATCTTGAGGATCATATTTAGGGTCAATACATCAAAGTCTATGACCTTAGGATTTGTTCCAGTCGTCATATGAATTTGACGACCTGCCACTAAAAATTATCAACATATTCTCACCATGTGTCTCCCAGAATCAACTTTGTACATGCATCCCAATGTGACTTTTGGAGTTCTAGAGACACTGGATACGAGTTTTGATTGTTGATTAGGAAAAATTCAAAATAGATAGTAGACTAGAGATTCTAGATCTACATCAAGGTACAACTTGAGTCTATTGCGACCTCTTCCATAATAAAGTATAAACTTATAAACTCTAGTCTAGTTTTGTTGCATTAGATGGATCATGTTTTAAGGATTCTTGTGAAATTTTTCACTCCATTATGATTTCCTACAATAGTATTAGAGCTACTTCTAATGATCTTATGGGTTTTGTTCTTAGAATTGAGTTTCTTCGTTGGATGTTGGTAGTGCAAATATTTCATTTGATGAAACTAATTTATTGTAATTCCGATCAATGGGAGTGTCTCAACTAATATTGTTGCGATCATATATATATATATATATATATATATATATATATATATATATATATATATATATATATATATATATATAGAGAGAGAGAGAGAGAGAGAGAGAGTGTGTGTGTGTGTGTGCAAATCTAAAGAGATGCCTCGAAACAATTTCCTTTGGTGTGTTATGCTTGATTATGGCCACATCCAAATTATGTTTGCTTTTATTACCTATGGTTAATTGCTTGTAGTTCTTAATATGGATTTCATGGTGTACTTTATCTAAAGATTCCAAATGTATGGCCTTCCACCTTATTCTTCTCAAATGTAACTTGAGGCTTCCCTTACATATGATTTAGTAGTTTAGGATAATCTAGGATATATGATATCCAACATGGTGGATATGAAGAAGAATCACTATAGAACAATCATCAACAAATGATGGATCATCTACGGTGTCTGCTCATGATTGAAGAATCCAAGGATTAAAGTTTATAATCTTTTGTTTATGCATAGGGTATGTAGAAAATCGTAGATGACCCCAATATTCCATTAGCTTGAAATATTGTGAAAGGGGGCCATAATCATCGCATTTTAATTTTATCCCTTCTGGTGCTTGTTTATATATATGGTATACAATATATACATATGTGTGTTTAGATATGTATATGTATTATACCAAATCCATCATTAAATATTAAGATTCTTTCCAACATGTAATACACATCAAAGCATAGAATAATTAATATGGGCTCACCAAAGAGAGGTGCATTGTCCATCATTGTGAAGTATGAGGTAAACGATTGGGTATGCCAAAGGAGGCTATATAGTTTATCAAAATAGGAGGCCAATTTTGTCCTAACTAGTAACCTTAATAGAAATAAGATCCATATCCATGTGGATGGGTGTTCCATACCCCATTTTCTAAGGTTACATGTGATGTAATTGGAGAAAGTTGCCAACCTAAATAATTGAGTTGTGAGCAATCAACCAAATTGACTTGTGATTCAATGGAATATGGACCTTGTCTGTAAGCCCCCTAACCTATATTAGTGCTTGATATTTCTTTCTTATGCTTAATATGATACTTAAATTCTTAATCTAATCTCCTAAGATACTTTAATAATATATGACCTACTTATTCTTATAGTTTGGTCCAGTTTGCTTGATGTTTGAGCTAGTTATGTTATATGTGTGCTTGTTTTGGACCTAGTTGCAATTTACCCATGTTGAGGGTGTATATTGCTTGCAATTTTACACATGTTGGGTGTGCCTCCTATGTTTTAGCAACATTAGAGAGAGACTACTTCTTATGAGTGTCTTGTTGTACCTTGGTTTGATGATGAGGGAAGTGATGACACCTTGAGTGTTGTTTTTAGGGTTTGCTTGGATGCCCTAGCTTGGCGTTGACCATGTGTTAATCGTTTGAGTTATTGGTCTTTCAGCAACTAGCTTTGATGTTTCTTGATTTTAATATATGTGGTCCAAGATGTTTATGGTAATGGTTGAGTTCACTTCAGTCGAAGCATTTTTCCCTTGTCTTTGGTCAATGAGAAACCTAGGGTTTCATGTGTTTTGGATCATTGAAGTATCTTCGATCAATGAACCTTTTTGTCCTAGGTTATCTTCAACCAATGGTCCTCTAGGATCAATGAGGTTTCTGACTTTTCTTGGTTTTCATGACTCTTCTTGCATGCATGGTTGTTCCCTGGTGTACAAGTGGCATGTTTAGTTGGACACCTATCCTTACACATCTCTCTCCTACCTTTGAGTATATATACCTCCCTCTTTGCATGCATATGATCCTTTTGCATCCTCTCTTCCTCTCTCCTTTTTGTAGCTCATCCCTTTGGTTCTTGGAAGAGAAGGAGCTCAACCTAGGAGTAAAGACGTCGAACCTTGCATGTAGTGATCTAGGGTTGGAGCATCTCTTATTTGTTGATCTTTTGGTGATCCTTGTGGATGGTAAGTGATCTAATCTCCTGATCTCAGTTTTTTATTGAACCTTACCTTCTCTCATCTTATCTTGTCCAAACCCATGGAGTTTCCACGGTGGTTCTTGTGTGAGGATTGAGGAACTTCTCTCCAATCGAGGTTGAACCCATGGTTTTCCAGGGTAGTACGTAGTGAGATGGTGATCTCCTCTTTCCCCATTCTTTTTCATCTTAGGGATTTTACCCTCTTCTCTTAAGTATTCCTTTGACCTTGGCTTGCTTTTCTTCTCTTGAGGTGATCTTTCTTGGCCCTGGAGTTGATCCAAGTTGTTGTTCTCTCTCTTGGAGCTTCTTGGCTTTCAGAGTTGATCTTCACCTCAAGATGGGTTATATAACTTTCCCCTCCACTATTTTTGCACCTTAATTTTACATGAAAAGTTTATCTTCTCTCTAAAACATAATTATATGTTTCTTGATGATGATACCTTGTTTTATGGTTTATGGTTCTATTGAAATCTTACATAGATTAACTCTTTCTCCTAAACCTAATTCTTGCTCTCGAGTTTTATGGATGGTGAGAAGTTGGTGCTTGCATGCATTCCTTGAAGTGTGGGTTTTAATCATCATGATCATGTTTTGGATATCTTGTGGTAGATGGAAGTTTTAGTTCTCCTCTGCATGTGTTTGACGTACAATTTTCTCTCTCGTATCATGGTTATCTCTATGTTTTGAGGATCAGATCCTAGGTTTTAGATAATGTTTCCCTTCATGGACCTATCTTCATGTTTGGTTTCAGTTTAATGGTGTTGATCACTTGTTGATCTTGGTTTTGACATTTTTCCTCTCTCTTGATGGTTCCAAGTGTCATCTTCTTCGATTGATGAGGTTGAATGCACTTGGGTCATTTATATGATCTTTCTTGTTTGGTCGAAGAAGACAACCATGTGTATTCAATTGAAGAAGTTTACTATCATGTTTCCTTCAGACGCCATGGTTGTTTCCCATGTGTGGTTGATGGTTGAACCTTCCCTTCAATTGATGATGTGGTGAGGTGACTTGCGGTCATCAATATATCTTTGATCTAGGTTTCTTTCTTCGATGGAAGGTATGTAGTGCTTCTCTTCATCCGCATAGGTTGATGGCCTTTGACCATTGCATGTTGGTTCTCTTTGACCGTTGAAGTTTTTGACTCAAGTTCTTCTTATATGATCAACCTAATAGTGAGTATGTTTGGCAATGTTATGGGCTCTAAGAATGTGGGAAGTGTTGGTTTAGAGTTGAATATTATATGTTGTTATGGAAATCATAATCGATTACATTGAGTATATGATGTAACACTTATCTTGCTTGAAGTGATTAGTAAGTTATGATGTATCCTCTCACCTATTTGTGTAAACCTAATGTTGTAGGTTGAATGAACATCATAGCTTGTGGGTGTTGTGATATCTTATGTAACACAGGGTGATGGTTATGAGCCTCCATGAGGCATCATGACATAATGATTTTATGCAAGAACTATGTGATTGGGTCTTATGACCTCGTAGAGGATTTGTGCCTAGTTTGAGGTGATGTCCTACAGTTCTGTTATGAGGGATGATTATCCCACGGTGATGTGATAAGGGTTATGGCCTGGTTAAGGCAGGGAGACAATATCATGAGATGATGTGATAAACTTTATGCTTAGTCATCTTTATATCTTCTGACATTGCAATCTACCCATATATTTGTTATATTTGTTTGGGGTCTATACATTGCAACTTGATTGACGCATTAAAATATACCCAACTGGCAATAATTAATCAAGTGGAAACCTAATCATGTAGGTTGTCATGAGCCGTAGATCCATCTTCAGTGTCAGTACTTGTTGGATGGTGAAACAAGTAATTCCTGTGGAAACTCAGAGTGCATATTGTTTAATATAAGGGGGTACAAGTTGAGTATATATCCTTGCATCTACAATCATTGGCTTTGAGGATAGTTGCGGTCATGCCTCGACAGGAGGACGATCGATACCATATCTCAAATGATGTTTTTAGGGATGGTTGTGATCATACCCTGGCAGGAGAACGGTTGCGGTCGTATCTCACTAGTGTCGTGCCTATATACCAAGGAGGACTAGACTGATTTGCAGTTTGACTCTATATGTCACTACGGCAGACTTGGGCTGACTGAGGGTGTGGGAGATCATAGGAGTCTAGCTCTCCTAGATCTTGTGTGGCACTGATTTTGACTTAGCAATGGTCAGTTGGAGTATGAGTGGTATACCTCATCTCCACAGGGCATAATAAAATATGTAATACAGCAGCGTAGTATACTTTCTTAGGGTTAAACATGATTCACATTGGATTACCCTTTACCTTATTTCTTATATTGTTTAGTTGATAACGATTATACATGATCTTCATATTCCTTCTAAAAAGTATATGATGTTCTACTGCTCACTTTGTAGCTGCTTAAACTGCTTAATTTGTGTTATTAGTTTTTTATTATTCATTTATGTGAATCTGCTCATTCTGTTAATATTATTGTTTTCCTGCTATATCTATCTTTGTTAACAATAGTTTTTGGCAGAGAGTTATATCTCTTATTGGGATGTTGGTCTCACCCCATGGGTTTCCACATCTTTTAGGGGGTCATGAACAACACAATAGAGATCGTGCATTTGAGGAAGAGAAGTAAGGATATAAGTAGTTGTTGAAGGTTGGATATGCTGCTAGTATCTTATAGTAGAGTCCAACATGTCGTCCATGTACTCTCAGGTTCTTGGGGGTGTTTTGTAGATGTTGTACATTGATATGAGGTTTTTGGCAGTATGACATGGTTATACATGTATGGCTTGTATATATATGAATAGGTTATCTTTTATAATAGGTTTGTGGCAAGATAGACACTGTACAATGATGTATATACCATTTTAATATGATATGTGATATAGGTGGCATAGTTTGTTCACCGTGATGTTTATGTTTCCGCTTGAGATGGTTATATCATATTAGTTTTAAATTACCCTATTTTGTGGTAATGTGGTTGTTATTTGATAGTTTTGCACTTTGTTTAGAGTAATCTCGCTTTGGCGTAATCAATGTGTCACACTTGGTTGGTATTAGAGCTCTAGGTTCGCTGAGTCTATAGGGACATAGGACTAGGGTTTGTGCCTATTCTTAAGTTATCCAACATATCTAATTGTAGCTTTTGCTTATATATAATAAGAAGAAGATGTCTGGAGAATATGAAGAACATTCTGAGAACATTGTAGTTGCAATAGGAGGTGGTCCCAGGAGCTAGGAAAGAATAGCTCAGTTTGACCCAGCAACTATGCTCAATCTTGCTTTCTAGTTTATGTTTGGACGTTCTATGGCCACGATGACGTATATGGTGGATACAATGCATGTACCCCAGGAAAGGGTAATTGTCCCCATTGCGGAATCCCAGGGTTCTGGGAAGACCTGTGAGAGGTTAAGGTGTGTAGGGGCATTAGAGTATGTTGGTCTGACGCACCTGGCAGATGTAGATATGTGGCTGACATAGTTGGAGAATGTATCCCGAAAGAGGATAAGGTGAAGCACGCAGTGTACCTATTGAAGGGCAGTGTTGGCCACTGGTGGCCCATTAAGGAGGAGGAGAAGAGGCATGGTGATGAATCCATATTCATCATGATTTTCAGTCACCTTTTTGGGACTAATTTGATTCAATACTTTCGATTTCATCTCCTAAATCTAACAAAATTCAAGATTCCTCAACTACCTCAATTATCAAGATTATTAACTAGATTTATATTGATTTTGTGCAGGTCTTGATGAGGTCCAACCATCATGTGGAATTCACTCAAGATCCTCTCAACCTTGGTCTTGACCAATCAGTCTTGACCAAATGGTTTTGCCTATTCGGTCTTGATCAATCGTTTTGTACCAAAAAATTTGCCCTAGCAGTCTGCCCATTCAGTTTTGACCTCTCGGTCTTATCCATTCACTCACACGGTACTCCACCTACCAATTGCCCAAACGGTCCCCTAAACCATTTGGACGACGAAGAGCATTTGAACGAAGATCGTTTGGGGCCAAGATCGTTCGGTCTCAAGACCGATTGAAACTGTTCGGTCTCAAGACTGATTGAAATCGTTCGGTCTCAAGACCATTTGGTCTCAAGACCGATTGGATGTAGCAAACCGATAGAAGCCAAGACTGTTTGGAATTAAGACCGATTGGATCTCATCCATCCTCAAGACCGTTTGGACACTTAGGTAAAGACCAATTAAGAGCAAGATCATTTTCCAAAGACCGTTTAGAGGCCATCGGTCCTCAAGACCATTTGGAAAAAGACTCAAGACCGTTTGGCCAGCAAATGGTCTCGAATACCGTTTGGATGAAGACCGGTTGGAGGCACATTACTCCAAACTGTTTAGACTCCAAACCGTTTGGAAGGAGTTCACAACAAAAACGTGAGGATCCGACCTGAGCCTATAAATAGAACCGCAAGGGTCCTCATTTGGGCATCGATTCCAAGATGTTGAGAGGTTGCTTGAGCAAAGGATCGGTCTCCCTTCCACACCGCCACCACTCCACCATCTTCACACCATTGTCAAGCCACCCACACCTCCTCTTGCTGTGAGCAAGGAGGCCGAGAAGAGAAAGAAGGTGGAGAAGAAGGTCTGTCCAGCCCACCTTGGTGGTTCTTCCCCCTCATCTAGATCTGCCCCGATGTGATGTAGAAGACTGCATCATCTTCATTGAGCTACGACTACCTTCTGCATCATGCTCATGGTGGAATCTTCCTTCTCTCTTGTTCTTCTTGTTTCTTGCACCATGAGCGAGTAGTTCTTTTTTGCTGTGGTGCGGGGACTAGCCCCGCTGCCCATGCTTTCATGTCTTTACATTTAACATTCCAAAGCAATGTATATAACTTTTCATTTCATTTTTAATTGATAATGTTGGTAGTTTGATTACCTACTTGCTTTCATCTTTTTCTTCCCTATGTTGTGAGAACTTCTATATGTAGGGTAGAATGTCGATTAATGAGGTAGACTCCCAAACTAGAAATAGAATGGGATTCCTTGGAGTCATAAGTGTGTGATCTATGAGGGGACGAGCCATCTAGTCCACGGTGATGCTTCTGTGTGTTTACCCGCAAGGGGGGCCCACAACTTCAGTTGGATATTGTATCTTCTTTGTTTATCGTCGATGTTTACTTACAGACTTATCACCTACCTACTTGTTGGTTAGCACGGTTGACTCCTTGATGAGACTTCTGATAGGGTTCCTAGAGGTCGTAAGTGTGTGATCTGTGAGGGGACGAGCCATCCATCCCATGGTGATGCTTTTGTGTGCCTACCCACAAGGGGAGCCCTCAGCCTCAGTTGGATGTTGTATCTTTCGAGTCGTAAGTGAGTGATCTGGAGGGTGACAAGAAATATGATGCCTAAGGTGACGCTTACGTGAGCCTATCCTCGTGGGGGGTTCACAGCAACTCCATTTGGATAGTTAGATTCTTGCCTAGATTTTATGTGTTTGGATGTGTTTGCATGTGCAGTGGTGGTGAAAGTCAGTACCATCCTAGTTATTCCATATCATTAATCTAGAACCAACTTTAATTATGTGCTTTTACTTTCTTGCATTTAGTTTAATCAACCACAAACCAATCAATCGTTCTAAATATTAGTCTTACTTGAGCTAGATTCGACTGACAAAGATTCTTAAAAACGTTGTCTTTTGGGATTCGATCCTTAACTATACTGTGATAAGACCCATCCGCTTGCGGGTGGTATTATTGCACAAGGTCTTGGTAAAAGCTCAGGGATTTCAACCCTGAGTGATTTTGTTAGTGCAATAATATTCCACGTCAAATTCTGGCACTGTTGTCGGGGACAACGGAATCAGTTAGTCAAATCTAGTGCTTTTAAGGCTAATCTAGGTTTTTGTTTTTCTTTTAATAAAAATGATCATCTACTTGAATTCAACTCCTCTCTATGGATCTCACTTTTGAAATCTTTCCATTTTAGGCACCTAAAAAGGACTATTGCATGCACCGCTTGAACAGTCCCAGACTCTCTGTTAGTTTTGATCCAGAAATTGACAGAACCTTCCATCGTCAAAATAGAGAAAACCGAGCAAGAATGGCTCAAGAAGAGGAAGTAGCCCGAAGGGTGGCTCAAGCCATTAATGCACAGAGAGAGAGAGGCTCATGCAAGAAGCCCGAGCCACAGTTCAAGAAGAAATCTTAGCAGCACAAGCAGCAGAACTGCAAAAGGATCTTATGGAATTCTCAATCCCTAAGGTTGTTGATGTTCATCACCCAGTCCAACCTCCTCCCATCCATGCTCCCAACTTTGAGATACGAGCACATTGGATTACCTTGCTGCAAAACAACCCATTCTATGGTAAATAAGGAGAAGATAGTTAAGAACATCTTTTGAGATTCATTGATCTATGTGTTGTGACGAAGAAAAATGGAGTGTATGATGATGTTATTCGACTTTGACTCTTCAAGTATTTGCTTGCTGATAGAGTCATAAGTTGATACAACTCCTTGCAATGTGAACCCATCACTACTTGGGAGCATCTTCAAAATGCTTTTCTAGAAAATTTCTATCCTGCTTCTCTCACTTATGAAATTAGGGGTCGTATAACAATGTTCACTCAAGCCCCTAGAGAAACCCTTGTTGAAGCATGGGAAAGATATAAAGAGCTTCTATGCAAGTGTCCACACCATGGCATTCCCCAGAATCAACTCATCGAAATCTTCTATAGGGGTGTGGACGATGATATCAAGAGGTTTTTAGACTCCTCATCTGGAGGAAAATTCATGTGACAAAGTTATGATAGTGCATGGAGGGTTGTCACCCTTGGAGTTGAAAATCAAGCAAATTGGGGTATATCTGTAGGTAAGGGAGTGTTGAAGGTAGCTATGGCTGAAGTTATTCCTGAATACAAGTCAATCGTTGAAACCCTCAAACTCCTAGTTGCCAAGCAAGACCATATTGAATCATCCCTTGCTGCTTTTGGAAGAGAATGTTCACCCCTTCAACAACAGGAACAGATTAAGCTAGCTTCGTTGTTCTATGATGCATGTAAAGGTACTGATCATTCCACTTTATCATGCAATGTTCTCTACGATGTTGTTCTAAGAAACACATGTGGCCAAGGAGATAATGGTCAAATGGAAAATCTTAATGATGTCAACACCATCCCTGGTCAAGGATATTACAATCCAAATCAGAATAGGAACCATCCTGGTTTTCAATATGGAAATCCTTCAGGAGAAGAAAACTCGTGACAACTTGGTTCAAACAATCAACAACGAGGCCCACCAGGATTCCGGTATAACCAAAAACAAAATTTTGGGAATCAAGGGAACTTCAGAGGCAACTTCCCAAATAGGAACTTCAACAATTATCAGAACAACTCACAATTCCAAAATCTCAACCAGGTCCCTTACCAAAATCAACAACAAGGGCAACAAACTGGACCCATTTCTCCTGATGACAAACTGACGACCATTGAGAAGATGTTGCAGTCTAGCAAACCACGATAGCTAACCAGCAAACCTTGATAGCTAACCACCAAGAACATCAGAAAGCCATTAAATCTCAACTAGCTCAACTTGCAGCTAGCGTGAAACCACCTATTGGAGCCTTTGCTGGTCAACCGAAGAACAACCCTAAACATCCTGAGCAATTGAAGGTTGTTATGACTCATTCTGGTAATGTATATCCTGACCCTTCTGCTAAGACACCAGTGGTTGTCATAGATAAACATGACTGGGTGAATGATCAAGTTGACAAAGAACCTGAACCTATTCTGGAGGAGCAGCCAAGCAATGATAAGTCAGAGAAAGAAAATTCTATGAAACTTGCTACAGAAGAGGAAGAAGCAACACCAGAGCCTAATATTCCTATGTACAAGCCTCGCATACCTTTCCCAGCTCATTTGAGGCAGACCAAGCTTGACACTCGATTCAACAAGTTCAAGGAAGCCATGAAAAAGCTTTATGTTGATATACCTTTTCTAGATGCACTGGTTGAGATACCAGCTTGGACAAAGTACTTGAAGTCACTTATCACCAGGAAATATATAAATAAAGAATATGAAACAATCAAGTTAGCAACAACTACTTCAGACATCATCCAGAGTAAGATGCCCAAGAAGTAGAAAGATCTAGGATCTTTTGGGATCTCCTGCCATATTGGTGATTCATCATGTAAGAAAGGATTGTCCGATCTTGGTGCTAGTATCTCCATCATGCCACTTAGCCTAAGTAAAAGGCTAGGGTTTGTTGAACTTCTCCCGACTGGCATGACCATACAACTTGCAGATAACATTGTGACTCTACCTTTAGGAATCATTGAGGATGTCCCTATCAAGGTAGGAAAAGATTCCTATGTTTCGTGTGACTTTGTCATCATGGACATAAATGAAGATGCTAGATACCCTCTCATATTTGGACGACCTTTCCTCGCCACTGCAAGAGCTCTGATCGGCGTTGAAGTAGGAACTTTGTTGCTCAGATTAGGTAAAGAAACTCTCGAATTCAAGGTTTTTGAAAGCATGAGAAGGCCAAGCATGCAAGAGGAACTCTACTTGATTGAGTATGTAGAGAAGATGTCACTCATAACACAGGAGGATTATGAAAAAGAAGATCCTTTAGGGATGACCCTCACCAATTCGAATGCAGAAAGTTCAGATGACCAACAAGTGAAAAGTTATGTTTTCCACCTCGATACTGCTGAAGAAGATCCTAAAGCCAAGATTGAGGAACTAAAAGCAGTGGATGTTACTAAAGAAGCATGTGAAAAGCCACAAGCTCCTAAAATGAAGCCCCTACCGGAAGGATTGAAATATGTGTTTCTAGATGAACTCAAAATCTACCCAGTCATCATAAATTCAGATCTAATGACGGAACAAGAAGACAAACTTTTGAAGGATTTGAAGGATAGAAGAAAAGCAATCAGCTACAAGATGAGCGACTTCACTAGGGTTAGTCAAGCATTGTGCATGCACAAAATCCCAATGATGGAAGATCACAAGCCAACTATTGAACATCAATGCAAATTGAATCCAAATATGAAGGAAGTAGTCTGTCTTGAAGTCATTAAACTACTCACTACTAGGATAATCTTTCTGATATCGGGTTCACCATGGGTGAGTCATGTGCATGTGGTCCTGAAGAAAGGTGGAACTACTGTGATACGAAATGAAAATGATGAACTCATCCCCACTTGAACGATTACAGGATGGAGGATGTGCATTGATTACAGAAAGTTAAACAAGGCAACTCGAAAGGTTCATTTCCCAATTCCTTTTCTTGATCAAGTATTAAAACGGTTGGCTCATCAAGATGTTATCTCGATGGTTACTCTAGATTCTATAAAATACCCATACATCCAGATGACTAAGAGAAAACTACTTTCACTTGCCCATTCAAAACATACACATTTAGAAGAGTGTCATTCAGCCGCTGTAATGCACCTGCAACCTTCCAGCGTTGCATGGATGCCATATTCGTTGGTGTCACTGAAACAATTATGGAAGATTTTATGGATGATTTTTCTATATACGGAGATTCATTTGACTCATGCCTAAAACACCTCTCCCTTGTCCTCAAACGGTGTGAAGAAGCACATCTTGTACTAAACTCAGAGAAGTGTCACTTTATGGTAAAGGAAGGCATTGTCCTCGGTCACATGGTCAGTAATCGGGGAATTGAAGTAGATAAGGCTAAGATCGAAGTAATTTCCAAGCTCTTTATCCCTATCAATGTAAGGGAGGTTCGCGCATTCCTAGGTCATGCGGGCTTTTACCAACAATTTATAAAGGATTTCTCAAAGATAACCAAGTCGATGACAAATTTGCTACTAAAGGATGTTGAATTTAGTTTTGACGAAGAATGTGTTAAAAGTTTCAACCATCTAAAGGATGCTCTTACAACAACACCCATCATCAGAGCTCCTGATTGGGATCACCCTTTTGAAATTATGTGTGATTCCAGTGATTATGATGTGGGTGTTGTCTTGGGCCAATGTATAGAAAAGAAACATTATGTGATCTACTATGCATCAAAAACCCTCACGAAGCTCAGAGGAATTATGCAACTACCGAGAAAGAGTTTCTTACGGTCGTGTATGCCTTTAACAAATTCAGATCCTACCTCATCAGTTTAAAAGCCATTGTCTACACAGATCATGCCGCTATTCGTTATCTCCTGGAAAAGAAAGATGATAAACCTTGGTTAATTAGATGGATTCTCCTCTTACAAGAGTTTGATCTAGAGATAAGAGACAAGAAAGGCACAAAGAATGTCGTGGAAGACCACCTCATTCGTATCCATGCCCTAAAAACTTTGAAGATCCCCATCAACGATTCTCTTGCAGATGACCAGCTTATGAAAGTTTCAGGGGCTATCTCTTGGTACGCAGACTATGTAAACTACCTGGTTGTGGGTGTTATCCACCCCGAATGCACCAGAAGTGCACTGAAGAAATTCTTGCATGATGTAAAACAATATCACTAGGACGAGTCGTACCTCTTCAAACTCTGCGTTGATAGTCTATACATATGTTGTATCGCTGAGGAAGAAGCTCAACTTATCTTAGAACAATGTCACTCGGGCCCAGTTGGAGGCCACATGAGTTCCAAGAAAACTACCTTAAAGGTTTTGCAATGTGGATTCTTTTGGCCAACCATATCCAAAGATTCCTATGACTTTGTTCTATCATGTGACAAATGTCAAAGAACGGGTAACATAACAAAGAGAGATGAGATGCCACTAAACTTGTGGCAAGAAGTCGAGATATTTGATGTTTGGGGTGTGGACTACATGGGTCCATTCCCATCTTCTCATGGATTTTCCTACATCCTAGTGGCGGTGGATTACGTCTCAAAATGGGTTGAAGCCATGCCTACCATCACTAGTGATTCCAAACATGTCATCAAAACGTTCAAAGATATCATTTTCCCCCAATTCAGAGTCCCACGCACTGTGATTTCTGACAAAGGTTCTCATTTTCTAGAAAGAAGCTTTGAAGTGTTGCTGAGGAAATATGGTGTAACTCACAAGGTGGACTCACCCTACCATCCACAAACCAGTGGACAGGTAGAGGTTTCTAACCGTCAACTCAAGGCTATTCTGGAAAAGATTGTAGGCCGCAATCAAAAAGATTGGTCAGTAAAAATCAATGACACCTTGTGGGCCTACCGAACTACTTTTAAAACTCCCCTTGAGACTACACCTTCTCAACTAATCTATGGAAAGTCATCCCACCTGCTGGTAGAACTGGAACACAAGGCATGGTGGGCAATAAAACAACTAAATTTTGATATGAAAGAAGCATGCCAAGCCAGGATTCTACAACTCCAGGAGCTAGAAGAACTCCGAATGACAACTTATGAGAATGCTAGAATCTATACAGAACGCACAAAGTTGTGGCACAATGGTCATCTCAAGAGGAAGGACATTCAAGAGGGAGACCAGGTCCTACTAATCAACTCAAAACTGAGGCTATTCCCAGGGAAACTTCGTTCTCATTGGACTGGACCATACATTGTTAAGAGCATCTACCTGCATGGTGCTTTCGTTTTATGGAGTGAACAGTTATGAGATATTATGGCTAATGGCCAGCGATTAAAAAGATATTTCACCTCATCCGACACATGCATCAACGCATTGTTGGATCTCTCCAAACTAGATTTCATCCACCGTAAAAGCTGAAGGAATAAATTCGAGCCATCGACGTAAAACAAAGGCGCTTGTCGGGAGGCAACCCGATAAATAAATTCGTATTTAGTTTCAATTTTGAAATAGAGATTTTGCTTAATTTCATTTTTACTTTTTAGATAAATTTTCACCAAATAAAAATCGCATCGTGAGATGCTATCTTGAGTTCTGATTGGTTTTTATTTTTGAGATTTTCAGATGGAGGATGCACGTTGATTGGAACGCAACCACATTTGGTAGTCCAAACGACATGAACTTTCCCCTCCATCTCGGATTTAGAGTTTGCTCAGGACGAGCAAATTCCTATGTTCGGGGTGGAGGGTGGGTGGTATGTATCTTACTTTCCACCTTCACCCATCTAATTCAGACTTAAGATTTCATCATTGCATTTTTGACCAAAATTCTCAAATTCTTCAAAAATTTTAAATTTTTTCAAAAGAAATTGAGCAAATACTTGATGAAGTTTTGACACTTTTCGTTCCATCTCTATGCATTTTGAATCATTACACCCTCCTTATTCAAAGCAGATACTCAAAAGGACATTCTTCTAAAAACTAGCCTTTTGATTGAAATCATCTTGTGAAGCTTATGAATCCTAACATCATGATCTTTATGCAAAATGGCAAGTGTTTGTCGAACTGATAGGGATCAAACACATTGTGCTTCCTAACTGACTAGCAGAACAATAACATGGAATCCCCACCGGATCCTCATCAAGTCATTATCTGAGCAGAGTACGATAAAGAGAACAACCCGGTGCACGGAATTGTAAATCAAGTTGCATTCTGATCGAAATTCTCTTCTACACTTATTCTACCATCTTCGTACCCCTCCATCCATCAAAAAGAAACAAAAATTAGCCAAAATAGTTCCAAACCCTAAGTTTGGGGTGGCACACCACTCCCCTCTATATCTGCTTCTTCCATACCCCTCGCAAATTAATAGGGGTGTACCACCAAGAAAAGATGCCAAAGCGCACACAAAAAATGCAATCTCGAGATGAATAGAGGAGAGATTCGCACACACAAAATGCAATAAATGAAATTGCAAATAATATAATAAAAATATCGATTCGAATATAGGATAGATTTATTTCTTCCTTTCACTCCACCCTTCACTCCCTTTTCTACCTAAAAGGCACAATGAATGCTTCCGATATCCTGAAAAACACCAGTGTCAGATCAGATGCACACTTGTTGTTATGTGGGTATCTCTAGACTCTTACTAAACTCTTTGACATGCTTGTTGTTGGAAAAAGTGAGGAGGAAGTGATATTGGAAAACAAACCCAAGAACTAAGATATGGTAAGATGTGTTCATTGGTCTCAGGAAGTAGAGATGCTCAGTCATACTGAGCAGAGAGAAGCAATTGTGATGTGAAGAGGAGGCAATCACACAATTTGAAAGTATTCAGTTGGCGACTATTTTAGATTTTATGTTACTCAAGGACGAGCAACGTTTAAGTTTGGGGTATTCTGATGAATCCATATTCATCATGATTTTCAGTCGTCTTTTTGGGACTAATTTGATTCAATACTTTTGATTCAATCTCCTAAATCTCACAAAATGCAAGATTCCTCAACTGACTCAAATATCAAGATTATTAGCTAGATTTCTATTGATTTTGTGCAGGTCTTGATGAGGTCCAACCATCATATGGAATTCGCTCAAGATACTCCTAACCTTGGTCTTGACCAATCAGTCTTGGACAAACGATTTTGCCTATTCGGTCTTGATCAATCGTTTTGTACCAAACAATTTTCCCTAGCGGTCTGCCCATTCGGTTTTGACCTCTCGGTCTTATCCATTCACTCACACGGTCCTCCACCTACCACTTGCCCAAATAGTCCCCAAAATCGTTTGGACGACGAAGAGCATTTGAACGAAGATTGTTTGGGGACAAGACAGTTTGGTCTCAAGACCGGTTGAAACCGTTCAGTCTCAAGATTGATTGAAACCGTTCGGTCTCAAGACCATTCAGTCTCAAGACTGATTGGAACCATTAAGTCTCAAGACCGTTTGCATCTACAAACCATTTGGACATTGAAGACCATTTGGGAGCCGACGATCCTCAAGACCGTTTGGCGATGCATGACCGCGAGACCATTTGGAGGAGAAGAACGCTAGAGACCCAAACCATTTGGGGCACAAAACCAATCTCTCTCCAATACCGTTTGGATGTAGCAAACCGATAGAATCCAAGACCGTTTCGAGTCAAGACCGATCAGATCCCATCTGTCCTCAATACCATTTGGACACTTAGGTAAAGACCGATTAAGAGAAAGATCATTTGCCAAAGACCGTTTAGAGGCCATCGGTCCTCAAGACCGTTTGGAAAAAGACTCAAGACCGTTTGGCTAGCAAATGGTCTCCAAGACCGTTTGGATGAAGATCAGTTGGAGGAACCTTACTCCAAACTATTTGGACTCCAAACCGTTTAGGAGTTCACAACAAAAATGTGAGGATCTGGCCTGAGCCTATAAATAGAACTGCAAGGGTCCTCATTTGGGCATCGATTCTAGGATACCGAGAGGCTGCTTGAGCAAAGGATCGGTCTCCCTTCCACACCGCTGCCACTCCACCATCTTCACGCCATTGTCAAGCCACCCAAACCTCCTCTTGCTGCGAGCAAGGAGGCCGATAAGAGAAAGGAGGAGAAGAAGGTCTACCCATCCCACCTTGGTGGTTCTTCCTCCTCATCTAGATCTACCCTGACATGATGTAGAAGACCGCATCATCTTCATCGAGTTGTGACTACCTTCTGCATCATGCTCACGGAGGAATCTTCCTTCTCTCTTATTCTTCTTGTTTCTCACTCCATGAGCAAGTAGTTCCTTTTATATGGGGTGCGGGGACTAGCCCCACTGCCCATGCTTTCATGTCTTTACATTTAACATTCCAAGGCAATGTATATAACTTTTCATTTCGTTGTTAATTGATAATGTTTGTAGCTTGATTACCTGCTTGCTTTAATCTTGTTCTTCCCTATGTTGTGAGAACTTCTGTATGTAGGGTAGAATGTTGATTAATGAGGTAGACTCCCAAACTAGAAATAGAATGGGATTCCTTGGAGTCGTAAGTGTGTGATCCGTGAGGGGACGAGCCATCTAGACCACAGTGACGCTTCTGTGTGCCTACCCACAAGGGGGGCCCGCAACTTCAGTTGGATATTGTATCTTCTTTGTTTATCTTCAATGTTTGCTTGGAGACTTATCACCTACCTACTTGTTGGTTAGCACAGTTGACTCCTTGATGAGACTTCTGATAGGGTTCCTTGAGGTCGTAAGTGTGTGATCCGTGAGGGGACGAGCCATCCAGCCCATGGTGACGCTTCTGTGTGCCTACCCACAAGGGGGGGCCTCAGCCTTAGTTGGATGTTGTATCTTCGGAGCCGTAAGTGAGTGATCTGGAGGGTGACAAGAAATTTGATGCCTAAGGTGACACTTACGTGAGCCTATCCTCGTGGGGGGTTCACAACAGCTCCATTTGGATAGTTAGATTCTTACCTGGATGTTATGTGTTTGGATGTGTTTGCATGTGCAGTGGTGGTGAAACCCAGTACCATCCCAGTGATTCCATATCATTAATCTAGAACCAACTTTAACTCTGTTCTTTTACTTTCTTGCATTTAGTTTAATCAACCACAAACCAATCAATCATTCTAAATATTAGTCTTACTTGAGCTAGATTCGACTGACAAAGATTCTTAAAAACATTGTCTCTTGGGATTTTATCCTTAACTATATTGTGATAAGACCCGTCCACTTGTGGGTGGTATTATTGCACAAGGTTTTGGTAAAATCTCAGGGATTTCAACCCCAAGTGAGTTTGTTAGTGTGATATTATTCCACGTCACCTGGAGTGGTGATCAGTTGGGAGGAGTTTTAGTGAGCGTTTGTGAGCTGATACTTCTCAGAGACGTACATGGATAAGAAGATCTTGTATTTTGAGAAGATCCAGTAGGGATCCATGATGATCAATGAGTATGAGGCTAAGTTCATGGAACTTCTGAGGTTTTACGTGCACATGGCAGTGATAGATAAGGTTTGAGAAGGGTTTGAACTCTGCGTTTATGACAATTGTGTCATCTTTAGAGAATAGGGAGCGGTTTTCCATGTTTGTAGAGTATGTGAGGAGGATAGAGCGGTCGGTGATAGAGAAATGTGAAGCTAATGTCAAGATGAGACCAGCATAGTTCCAAGGACAGTCTTCTTGGGGCTTCAAGAAGCCTAGGTTTTCACCACCTCAGTCACAACACAGATCAATAGTACAGTCTTAGTGGTCTCCGAGAAAGGGCAGAGGCCATATTTTTCTACTAGTAGGAGCTCACATCACGGCGTCAATTTCAGTGACATGGACGTCCAGGCCACATTATGACACCAAGACCTCTTATAGGTGTGGACAGTAAGGGCATCTGAGCATATTTTGCCCAGTGAAGGATGAGGAGGTGAAGCAATAGCTGAGATAGAGTTAACAAGGGTCGCAGTAGTGACAGTTCAGTAGTGGTGGAGGTATAGGATGCGGTCAAGCATCACAGAATGGATTTTCTAGGCAAGCCAATAGAGGACGGGGGCAACAATAGGCAACCGCTTGATTATGTTCTATGAGTCAGGTAGAAGGAGTAGTCAACCCTCGGGTCATGACAGGTCATATGGAGTTATTTCATTCTGATTTGTCCTCTTCCTACTTTATATTTATTTTGATTGACCCGGGTGTGACACTCTCTTTTATCACTAGAGAAGTGGTAGCTAGTTGTTCTTTCCCTATTAGTCATAGATGTGATAGTCTTTGCCTAGAAACCCCTTTGGTTGGTTCTGATGAGTTGCAGAAGGTGTGTCCATTTTATGTTCTTTCTTTCTCAGGATGCATCATTCAAGAGGACCTCATACCACTTGACATGCATGGATTCAATGTGATCCTTAGTATGTATACTTTGGAGAAGTACCCGGTGGTTTTTTATTGTAGTTCCAAGGTAGTGACATTCTTTGATGGTGATGTCTCATGGATCTTCCAAGGAGATTGGAAGATTCTTCTGGCATGCTTGGTGTCAGCGATGACATCAGAGAGGATGACGAGGCAGGGTTGTGAGGCTTTTCTGGATCATGTGGTGGATACTAAGGCGAGGAATCCTAGTATTTGGGAAATGCTTTTTTTTAGTTAGAGTATGTGTTTCATAATGAGTTTCTTTATGTTTCCCCACCTCGAGAGATTGACTTTGATATCAATCCGGTTCTTGGTACATAGCCGATAGCACAGACACCATACATGATGGCACCAGCTGAGATGCAAGAGTTGAAGAAGTAGTTGCAGGAGTTGCTAGAGAAGGGATTTATCAGACCAAGAACTTCTCCTTGGGTGCTCTTGTGTTGTTCGTGAAGAAGAAAGATGGATCCATGAGGTTCTGCATCCATTACTGGCGATTGAACAAGGTGACAATCAAGAACAAATACATGTTGCCAAGGATAGATGATTTGTTTGATCAGTTGAGAGGTGCTATAGTGTTTTCTAAGATAGACATGAGATCAGGATACCATTAGTTGTGGATCAAGGTAGACGACATACCCAAGTCATCTTTTAGGACTCAATATGGTCACTAAGAGTTTGTGGTTATTCTATTCGGGCTAACCAATGCACCAGCAACATTCATGGACCTCATGAACAGTGTGTTCTTACCTTATCTCAATCAGTTCATGGTTGTGTTCATCGATGACATTGTAATATACTCCCAAGATAGCTAGCAACATCTACAATAGGCGTTGACTTTGTTGAGATAGCATAAGTTGTACACCAAGTTTAGCAAGTGTGAGTTCTATCTAAAAGAGGTGTCTTTCCTTGGACACATGATATTTGTTGAGGGTGTTGATATCGATTCAAAGAAGGTTCAATCTATGTTAGAATGGGAGCATCCAAAAACACCTAAGGAGGTTTGTAGATTTGTAGGTCTGGCAGGCTATTATAGGAAGTTTATCAAGAATTTTAGTGCAGTAGTGTTACCCCTAACAAAGATGACGAGGAAAGGTGTCTCATTTGTTTGAGATGACAAGTTTCAACATTCTTTCCAGCTTTTGAAGGAGAATCTAACTAGTGTGATAGTTTTAGTCCTACCAGAACAAGGGAAGGGTTATATCATCTTCTATGATGTGTCAAAGAATGGTTTGGGTTGTGTTGATGCATGATAAAAAGTGATTTCTTTTTCTTTGTGACAGCTTAAGAAACATGAGGAGAGCCACCCAACGCATGATCTGTAGCTTGTAGTTGTGGTCCATGCTTTGAAGATTTGGAGACACTACCTTTATGGTGAGAAGTGTCAAATCTTCACCGACCATAAAAATCTATAGTACATCTTCTCAAAGAAGGAGTTGAACATGCGACATCTACACTTGATAGAGTTAATCAAAGATTATGATTGCACCATAGACTACTATCCAGAGAAGGCGGACATGGTGGCAGATGCCTTGAGCAGGAAGTCTTATTCATCATCATCTACTGATAAAGTGCATTTGTGTTCTTTGGTGTGCCACAAGCAAGACACGTTAGTGTCTCTTTTCCAGATGAATGTCAAGTTGGAGGTCTCCTTTTTGGGAGGTTTGTTGGCTCAGTTACAGGTGAAGCCTACATTGAGGAATCATATCAGAAATACACAGCGTGATGATATTATGATATAGCAGATCCGAGAAGAATTTGGCAACGAGAAGTGTGATGGCTTGCATGAGTCAGAAGATGGGATAGTGTTACCATGGTAGAACAGTGGTTCTTGATGTGGATGATATGAGGAAGTTGGTTCTAGAAGAGGCTCACTCTTCAATGTATGCCATGCATCTACGTAGCACTAAGATGTACCAAAATTCGAAATATTTGTACTCATAGCCTGGCTTGAAGCATGATGTGGCTAAGTTCATGGAAAAGTGTCTTGTGTGTTAGTAGGTTAAAGTTGAGCATCAAAAACTTGTCGGGAATTTGCAACTGTTATCTACACCGCAGTGGAAATGGGATCATATCATTATGGACTTTGTGATTGGACATCCTAGGATATTCAAAGGTCATGATTTCATCTGGATGACAGTGGACAAGGTTGACCAAGTCAGCAGACTTCCTCCCTATGAAGACAACATATACAGTAGAGAACCTTACACATATATATTTTAACGAGATAGTATGTTTGCACGGTATTCCAGTGAAAATAGTGTCTTTCATAGGTCCTCAGTTTACTAATTGTTTTTGGGAGCATTTGCACATAGACATGGGTACACATTCGAGGTTTGGTACAGTGTTTCACCCACAGATAGATGGACAGTCTGAGAGGATTAATACAGACTTTGGAGGATTTTTTTAGAGCTTGTGTTATATGGTTTTTGGGCAGTTGGGATGTACACCTTGGCTTGATAGAGTTTTCATACAAAAACATCTATTAGATGAGCATTGACATGGCACCTTACGAGGCTTTGTATGGGAGATGTTGTAGGTCTTCGTTGTGTTGGTATGAAATGGGCTAGTATCAACTTTTGGGGCCTGATCTTGTACATCAGACGACAAAGAAGATCAAGAAGATACAAAAACAACTGAAGGTAGCCCAAGATATGGAAAAGTCTTATGCTAATAATAGCCATATGCCTTTGGATTTCCAAATTAGAGATAAGTTATACCTCAAGGTCTCTCCTTAGAAAGGTGTGTTGAGGTTTGGAAAGAAGGATAAGTTGGCTCCTAGGTATATGGGACCTTATCCTATGGTGCCATGCGTCATGAAGGTGGATTATAGGTTGGAGTTGCCACCTGAATTACACAGGTTGCATCTGGTATTCCACGTATAAATGTTGAGGAAGTGTCACCCTAACACAGCTTGTACTGCAGCTTGTTGAGGAGGAGTCAGAGGAGAATGTGTCATATGTCGAGGGTCCTGTGTTGATCTTGGACTGGAGGGTGAACAAGATGAAGAAGAAGGATATTGTGTTGCTAAGGTTTTGTGGCACTACTATGGCATGGAGGAATCCATGTGGGACTTGGAGGATGAGATTTGTTATTCGTCTCTTTTCATGTAGGATTTTGAGGGTAAAATCTTCTTATGGTTTATGGTTGTAAGACCCCTGACCTAGCTTAGTGCTTGATCTTTCTTTCTTATGCTTAATAAGATCTTAAAATATTAATCTAATCTCTTGAGATACTTTAATAACATGTGACCTACTTATGCTTTCAGTTTGATCCAATTCGCTTGATGTTTGAGGTAGTTACGATATATGTGTGCTTGTTTTGGACCTAGTTGCAATTTACACATGTTGAGGGTGTATCTTGGAATTTGTCACATGTTGGTGTGCCTCCTATGTTTTAGAATCATGAGAGAAACAATGATTCTTATGGTATCCTTGTAGTACCTTGGTTTGATGAGGAGGGAAATGGTGACACCTTGAGTGTTGTTTTTAGGGTTTGCTTAGATGCCCTAGTTTGGTGTTGACTATGTGTTGACCCTTTGAGTTCTTGGTCATTCAGCGACCACCCTTGATGTTTCCTCATCCTAACCATTGTGGTCGAAGAGGTTTTTTTTATGGTTGAGCTCTCTTCGGTCGAAGAGCTTTTTCCCTTATCTTTGGTCAATGAGGAACCTAGGGTTCATGTGTTTTGGATCACTGAAGTGTCTTCGACCGATGAACTTTTATGTCCTTGGTTCTCTTTGACTGATGGTCCTATAGGACCAAGTGAGTTCACTAACTTTGCTTGGTTTTCACCACCCTTCTTGTATTTATGATTTTAGTGGTTGCATGGTTGTTCTTTGGTGGAAAAGTGGCATGTTTTGTTGGACACCTATCATTACACATCTCTCTCCTAGCCTTGCATATATATACCTCCCTATTTGCATGTATATGATCCTTTTTCATCCTCTCTTCCTATCTTATATTTGGATCTCGTCTTATTTATGCTTGCAAGAGAAGGAGCTAAACCTAGGAGCAAGGAGGCCAAACCTTGCACGTGGTGATCTAGGGTTGAAGCATCTCTTCTTTGTTGATCTTTTGTTGATTCTTGTGCTTGGTAAGTGATCTAATCTCTGATCTCATTTTTTCTTGAACCTTACCTTCTCTCTTCTTCTCTTGGCCAAATCCATGGTGGTTCTTGTGTGAGGATTGAGGAACTTCTCTTTAATAGAGGTCAAAACATGGCTTTCCATGGTAGTACCTATTGAAATGGAGATCTCCTCTTTCTCTCTTTCCTATTTCTTTTTCAAATTAGGGTTTTTACCCTCTTCTCTTGATCTTCCCTTGACCTTGGCTTTCTTTTCTTCTCCTAAGGTGATCTTTCTTGGCCCTGTAGTTGATCCAAGTTGTGGTTCTCTCTTGGATCTTCTTGGCTTTTGGAGTTGATCTTCACCTCAAGGTGGGTTATATAGCTTTCCCCTCTACTATTGTTGCACCTTAATATTACATAAAAAGTTTATCTTCTATCTAAAACATAATTATATGTTTCTTGATGATGTTATGTTGTTCTAGGGTTTATGATTCTATTGAAATCTTGCATAGATTAACTCTTTTTCCTAAACCGTAATTCTTTTTCTCGAGTTTTATGGATGGTGAGAAGTTGGTGCTTGCATGCACTCCTTGAAACGTGGGTTTTAATCCTCATGATCATGTTTTGGCTATCTTGTTGTAGATGAAATTTTTGGTTCTCCTTTGCATGTGTTTGATGTATGATTTTGTCTCTTATCATGGTTTGGTTATCTCTATGTTTTGAGGATGGGATCTATTACGACCCCACCTCCCGGTAACCCCCAACTAAGGGAGACCCGAAGGTCAGAGCCGTTATTCAATTAATAGGATCAAAGGTTCGACAAATAATCAATAATAATTATGAAATTCTACTAACTAACTGGAATTTGATATAAAATTAAAACTTTACTTACCTTTGAAAACTTTGGAAATCTTTCTATCCAAATCTTGAATTATTCTATCTAATCCTCCTTGCACTTTATTTTTTATTTCCACAATGTGTCACTTTACTGTTTGTTCTTTCAATTGTTGTTCCTAAAACACAGACAAACAAAACGTCAGTCAGTATATCAAAATATACTGGTATGTGGGAACAACCAAAATCTTGCAAATATGGCTAACAATTTAATAATCACAATCAAATTATTTAACAAGCCACTTTACATTTTCAATGTGTCATTCTCTACCGCTTTTACCCTAACCCTGGAATACCCCTCTGGGGTTTCTCTTTTGCCATTGACTTAAGGCCACCTTCTCAATCCCGAGCTTGGTGCCTGGGAGTCACCTCTCACGGTGCTCCATAGTCATGCATCATAGACCACCTTCTCATTCCCGAGCTTGGTGTCTGGGGTCACCTCTCATGGTGCCCATTGGTCTACCCTCCTGGGTCTGACCTTTATGGCATCTTCCATCAGGGTGGCATGTAGGTGCGAGAATTCACATATATATAACTGTGATAGCCATAGTGACTTTATAATTGCAGTATGAACATCCAAACAGTTTAGATTGCATTCAATGTGAGGAAACATTCGGAAAACCCTCAGAAAACTAATGTGATTAATCATAATTAACCACATACCTGTACATGCAGATTTGAGACAGAGTAGTCCAATTAATCAAGACATCCAATCAAGCAAGTACAAGAATCCTGAAATTATATCCAATTCCTTTTTATCAAAAACTATCCAAACCATCTTGCTACTTATGATTTTTAGTCCACTTTTAGGGTTTCCATTGAAATTAGGGTTTCCCTTCGTCTTTTACTATTTTAAACCCTAATTTAACGTAATTGATCACAAACCCTAATTATTTCAACATCTAATCCTCAGTTTTAGATTTAAGGCATAATTAACCATTAAATAAGCTCATTAAGCCTCTTTTACATTAAAGCCACTATTTTTATCCTTTTAATCCATGACAAGATCATTATACGAATTTATCATTAATTCATAGTTCATTATGGTCCAAATCACATATGAACTCGATTCGCCATTAATTCCACCTTTTATTCATGAGAAAACCCTAATTACTACATTTAGGGTATTTATCCACAAATTAGGAACTTTAATGCTCGAAATAGCTTATAACCATGAAAACTCAGTTCTATACATGAAATCAAATAATTAAAGCCATTAGTAGTCCTAATTACCAACATTAGGGTTTCAAGGCCCATTAAAGCCTATTTATGCACATAAACTCTAAATTAAACGAATTACGTGCAAAAATGCATTCCTTTTGTTCCTAATGTTCCCTTTGATCATTAGCAGGCTAATATCAATTTTAATCATCAATTAACCCTACTAATCACATTAATCATATCAAAATAGGGTTCTTTAAACATTAATACATTAAAGTTGATATCTTCCATTACTTTTCGAATTGCAAAAGGAATCGGGCTTCAATTATATTTTTAATGAATTCCGTGTGTTCTGCTGAGCAAAATGCATATATTATGCATATCCATCCGAGCTATGGTTAATTAATTATGAATTATGCAAGAATCTACTTACTTGAGCCAATCAGGAGTTGCCACGTCATTTCTATCCATACAGTGTGACCCGGTTTGCAAAACATAATGCAAAGACCAAACTGCCCTTATTAAGTTACTCATTTCTTCAGTACCTGGAGGGGTAGTTTTGTCCAAACGGCACCGCCCGTCTTCAACCTTGCGAAACCCTTCTGTCGTCGACCTGCAGCGCCTCGTGCGGCCGCCCCCCAACACCTCAAGGCTCGGAGCTTGCCCGAACCCACCTCCCTACCTCTGGTTCCCCATGCCACACCCAACCAGGCCTCCATTCTCGGCCGAGACAACCAGCTCCATGCACGGCAAGCCTGTGCTTTCCTATGGGTTTACAGTCTCCTGCAGTGGCTGGGCGCAGATTGTTGGATAAATTGGATATTATGATAAATCCCTTTGTTTCGATGATGACAAACATTTCATTCTTATTAATCTAACGAGTTACTTGAGTGTGCAGGACTAAGATGGATGGCAAAGCAACTAGGGAAAATCCACAAGCTAAAATGTTTATATTTTCATGCAATGTAATCATTGTTGTAAAAACTTGTACAAATATATAATGTACAAGTACTTAGAATTGCATGTAAATCAAGCGTTAGATTTTCCCTAGCCAAACACCATAGTTAGACATGTCATCCCATTTAAATAGGATCATTTATGCACACTCACACATATAATTAGTACCTAAATTGAAATCTTGAAACAGGATCATTCTCGGTCGACAAACTCCTCGACCGAGACACTCTCGGTCGACAATCTTCTCGACCGAGAAAGATCCAAAGTAGCTGTTAGACACAACAGACAAGTTAGTTGGCAGTTGAAGAAAGACGTTGCAAATCACTTGTTCCAGAGAGCCTGTCGATCGACAAAAGTTCGACCGAGTAGGTGTCTCGGTCGACCATTTGTCGACCGAGATGGTCTCTGACAGCAACTGCAGAATAAATTAATTAGCCGTTGTTAAAGCAACAACTTTGTACCTAACGACTAGTTAAGCACTTAGAAACCCCTAGAAGTTGTCTAGAACGTCCTTAAGCATACTTAGGCCATTCCTATAAATAGGACAAGCCATAGGACACTAAAATTCACTTGTTACACTTGAGAATACACTTGAGCATACTTGAGCAATCTATTGCAAGCAATTTGAGCACTGTGATCATTAGTCTACATTCTCCTTAGCTCAATCTCGTGTCCTATAGGCTAGATTCTCCTATCCACAGCAATCACAAGTTCACACACTTGGCTAGGAGATCTATATGCTTGATCTAGGCATATCAAGCCTTGGGCTTAAAGGATAAGTTGTAATTTCCTTTTTCTTTCTTGTTCCTTTTTATCTTTTGTACTCTCCTTGCTACTCCTAGGGTTGGAGGCTGCGGATTGGAGAGGGTTGACTTCTCAGGTGGAGAAGGGGACTTCAAGCTACTTCAAGAAGGCTATCACAAGGGAAGCTACTTCAGAAGGCTGGTGCAACGGGAGTTGGTGCATCTACTTCAAGGGAAGGCTGCTTCAAGGTTGGCGATTACTTCTAGGTGAAGGCTGCTTGAAGGGTTTGGGAAAAGAGATTGTATTTTATGTAAATTCCTTGCGAGGTAATAAAATAAATTTCTTTTCAAATCCCGGTTGGGTAAGCAACCGGGTAGTGGACTGACGGCTATAGCATTTTCTATAGTTGGAACCACTCTAAACCCTGTGTCTCCTTGTCCAATATTTTCATTCTGGTTGTTTGAGTTCAATAATTGTTAAATTATCTATAAAACTCTATTCACCCCCCCCCCTCTAGTAGTTTTCAATTGGTATCAGAGCAGGCTTCAAGGAACCCTAACCAGGTCTTGAAGAATGGAGGGAAATGGTGAAAGGTGCTGTTTGGACAAAACCACAACATGCTGCAATTGGTGTTTAGGAACAAGCCACAAAACAACCGGATGCCCATGGAGATCAAAGGAAGAGCACAAATAATGTCTTATTGCTACAACTAGTGAACAAGAAGAAGAGGTAAGTCTTTTTGATTTATCTAAGGAAGAATTAGTTGCTATTATTGAAGAGACACATAATAAATATGTTGAGTGCAAAAAGAAATTAAAGAAATCAAATAAGGAAAATGATGATCTAAATGTTAAACTTCTTGCTCTTGCATCTGAAAATGAGGATCTCAAAGAGGGAAATAAATTTTCTGATCTTAAATTTAAATCTATGGAAGTCGATTGCAAGCTCCTTTCTGTTGAAAATTCAAACTTACAGACTCAAGTAAACGATCTTCAAAAACAACCATTATTGTGCACCCATGTAGATTATGACACTATTGTTAAAGAAAGAAATGTATTGACATCTAATCTAGACCAAGCAAAACTAGATATTAATAAGAGAATGGAAGAGATTACCAAGTTACAACAAAAAGTCAGTAATTTGAATAATAATGGCATTCTTGATCAAATCTTAGATAATTCCTATCATCAGATTGGGAGAAGAGGACTAGGTTATAAGCCTAAAGGGAAGTCCTATCAACCTAGTTGGAAAAAGTCACAAACCCATCAATCTATATATGTACCGAAAGGAACAAATACATTTTTACCAAAGAACAACCTAGAACAAAACCATAGAAAACGACTTGAGGTTGATTCTATATGTTGCCATTATTGCTCACGTCTTGGACATTACTCTTTTTCATGCCCTTACAAGAGAAAAGATGTAGAGTTAGTTTGGGTTCCAAAACCTCCAAACTAATTGAACAAAATCAAGTTGAGATATGACCAAAGACATTAGTTGCATATTTCTATGTCTATCTCAACTCTACATAATTACAAATGTAAATGAAATTAATATTAGTTTTTTTCCCTAGATGATTTAAAAGTTTAAGTCAAATGAAAAGAAAATTCCTATTTTCATATGATTTTTCGTAAAAGTATTTTCTGGTCTATTCATATGCTAATCATAAAATTGAATTATCATTGTATGCTTTTATTACCATTATACCATGCTTTCATCATTGGGTGCGCATAGATAATTGTATGCATGGATCCATGAAAAGATATAAGCAAGCAAAATAATTTATTAGTTATATGTTATTGCTTGCAACAAAATCTCTAACTTAGCATCTTTGAAATAATTAATTGTGCCTCCAATTAAGTAGTATGCTTCAACTTGATATTTAAATTAAATGTAGATATTATACTCAATATATTCAATCTGAGAAATCTGCAAAATTTGCCTCTTGGTCAAAATAAAATTTGACTAAGGGACGCTATGGTCGTAGTCAAGGACGACCTAAAATAAGCTTCGACAAAAAAATTGCTTATTTGGAAATTCTCTCTTTGGACCTAATCTTAATATAAATTTTTCTTGAAATCATTTGTAATCATTTAAAGCCTTAAATTATCCCAATATTACTCCCTTAGAATATCCATATAAATGCTCTACAAAAATAAACCACCTTTTGCATTAAAAATCAGCTTTAAAAATTTTACTCAGTAAGTCTGTCGGTCGACGAATTCTTCGACCGAGACCCTCTCGGTCAGCTCACCTCTCTCGACCGACAGAATCTAAACAGACTTAATATCGGATGAACTTTCGGTCGACAAATGCTCGACCGAGGCAATGTCGGTCGACAATTGTTCGACCGAGAAATAGCCGTTGGATACGACCGTTGTAAACCGACCGTTATGACCGTTTATGACCGTTATTTGACCGTTGGGGAGCCGAGTGGCGTGTCTGCAACACGACCGTTGCGGACGCTCGGTCGACGAATCGTCGACCGACCTGGTCGCTGGAATGTTATAAAAGGGAGCAAAAACGGGTCACTTACTCACACTTGATACTCTTTCTTCCATAGTCCCTCTCTAGTGCATTTTTTTGCAACTCTTCAGCATTCTCATCCCCAAACCTTCCTTGCTTCTTCTCCACACTCAAGTAACACAAATGGCTTCATCATCAGCTGCCCGTGGGAAGAAGAAGGTCGCCGGCAGGAAAGGACGGGAAGCTCGGGAAGCCACTCCGCCACTGACGATCATCAACGACATCGCCTTCGTCGATGGAGATGCGGTGATCGATATCTATGGCTTTCCTCCAAAGCCCCTCTTCCACGACGACCAGTCGAAGTCATGGACTTCATCAACATAGTCGATCTGGAGGATCTCTTTGAAGTGCAAAAATTGAAGGACTTCATCAATCCCTCTTTCCCTTTCTATTCCACTAAGGTAGTCAACGAATTTTATGCCAATCTCATATCCCATACTGAAAATGAAACCACATTCTTCTACACCATGGTCAATGGGCATAGCCTTAAATTTACCGAAGGGGATATTCTTGACATGCTAGAAATTGACATAGATGAATACCAAGATTCCCTTGATCTCACCATCGGAAATCCACTAAATCAACTTTCCCAAGATGATCATACCATTATCCTTAGTGACATAAAAAGCGCTATTTTTCAATCCAACACTACTTGTCATGAAGATAGGGGAACCTACTACGCTATAAATCTCAAACCAACCTGTAGGATTGTAAATCTCATTGTTTCTACAAATATTCACCCTAGAGCCAACAAATCTGAAGTTCCAATATTCCGTATGTGCCTCATTTATGCCATCATAAGCCGCATTCCCACAAACTTCATCTGTATAATTCTTAAAAACATGATTGAGTTTTCTGGCAACCCACCATATGCAGATTTCGTTTGCCAAATTACTCAACATTTTCTTAAAACAAACATTGAGGATATGGGATATACATGGGAGCGTCGACCACAAAAGATAAGTAAGAATACCGTAGAGAAAATGGGAATAGATTTTGGTCACAAAAGGGCTAGAGTAGAAGGAGAAACATCTCATCAGGACATACCACCACCTCCTCCTACTACCCTACCACAGGACCCCATTCAAAATACTCTTACTTATATTGCTGGCTCCCAATATCACCTTAGTAGACAATTAGACTACAATCATCATGCCATGACATATTTAAACCAAAGAATGCAAACCCTTTCCCCAAACCAAACTGATGAATATCCATATTCTTTAAATCCAGGCATGCTCAATCCATACAATCCTTCGTACAACTACTATCAAACTCCACCTCCACCATCCATGGATCTAACGCATACTCAATTTTCATCTATGCAATTGCAAGATATTGTTGCTCATTTCCGATTTGACCGAGTTCCTACATTCTTGGAAGCATATGCTTTAACCAAGACGAGAGCTCTAGATTGGCAAACCTTGGTCCAATACTATGGAGCTGAGCCATTTATTGGGAAAGATCCTGACGTTGATGTAATTCTTAAATATTTTCAGTGAGTGTTGGAGTAATATTAGTTGTAATGACTTGCTTTGAATGATTGTTATGGATCACTTCTGTATGATGTGTCTATCTTTCCATATTTCTTAATGAAATTGGTTATCCTTTTGACTTGGATGGATATCTTTATGCATATGAGACATCTTGTAAATAAATGGATTATAAAGATTATTATTGTAAAGCATACAAATTAAGGGGAGTAACAAATAAAAAACTTGTGGTTAGAATTAACAACAATCGTTGACACAGAAACAGTCTCAGTCGAGACCTGTTCGACCGAGAACACTGTCGGTCAAGAAATTGTCGATCGAGCAGGTCTCTGTTGTCAAGTCTGAAATAATTCTGCTGCAAATGATTGCTCATCAAATAATTTTAAACCAAGGATGCATGTTGAACATCATTTGTGAAACAGAGTATTCTTTTATGCATATGGACACTCTTCAAACATATTGCAAAGCATTTAAGTCTTTATTTGGGATATCTAAGGAGGACATCATAAAAACAACTTTGACCATTTGATTGAAGAAGCTTACAAAAACATTGTAACCACCATGTGTAGCTGGAAATTTTCATTGATTATAAAGAAATTTATGAATTTATTGAAAATGGTATCTTGTACTTGAAGGAACTCTCTACCCAAAACAGGGCTTAACATCCCTTGCATTTGGATGGAGACATTTTTATGTACTCTAAGATTAGAGGATTCTCATTTAATTTAGGGCTTAACATCCTTTGATAAATGAGAAATAAATATACATTCATCATAAGCTTAAGGGAATCTCATATCATTTCAAGGATTAACATCCTTTGCAAATGATTGAGAAACAAATTGTGGATAAATTAGACAAAAATACATGTTCCTAATAGGATATCTATTTAAGGGGGAGCATAATATAAAATTAAGGGGGAGAAGAAAAATAAAATATTCAACTTGGATATCTTTTTGAAATGACAAAGGGGGAGAAAGAATATAAAAATCAAAAATATAAATGAGTTTCATAACATCTTGGCCAGCACTTACTTGCAAAACATAAATGGCTACAAAAGGTAATTTTCAGGTATGAAACTCACATGCTTTATATTTCCTTATTTCATATTTAGGAAATGTTTGTCATCTTAAAAAAGGGGGAGATTGTTGGATAAATTGGATATTATGATAAATTCCTTTGTTTCGATGATGACAAACATTTCATTCTTATTAATCTAACGAGTTACTTGAGTGTGCAGGACTAAGATGGATGGCAAAGCAACTAGGGAAAATCCACAAGCTAAAATGTTTATATTTTCATGCAATGTAATCATTGTTGTAAAATCTTATACAAATATATAATGTACAAGTACTTAGAATTACATGTAAATCAAGCGTTAGATTTTCCCTAGCCAAACACCATAGTTAGACATGTCATCCCATTTAAATAGGATCATTTATGCACACTCACACATATAATTAGTACCTAAATTGAAATCTTGAAACAGGATCATTCTCGGTCGACAAACTCCTCGACCGAGACACTCTCGGTCGACAATCTTCTCGACCGAGAAAGATCCAAAGTAGCTGTTAGACACAACAGACAAGTTAGTTGGCAGTTGAAGAAAGACGTTGCAAATCACTTGTTCCAGAGAGCCTGTCGGTCGACAAAAGTTCGACCGAGTAGGTGTCTCGGTCGACCATTTGTCGACCGAGATGGTCTCTGACAGCAACTGCAGAATAAATTAATTAGCCGTTGTTAAAGCAACAACTTTGTACCTAACGGCTAGTTAAGCACTTAGAAACCCCTAGAAGTTGTCTAGAACGTCCTTAAGCATACTTAGGCCATTCCTATAAATAGGACAAGCCATAGGACACTAAAATTCACTTGTTACACTTGAGAATACACTTGAGCATACTTGAGCAATCTATTGCAAGCAATTTGAGCACTGTGATCATTAGTCTACATTCTCCTTAGCTCAATCTCGTGTCCTATAGGCTAGATTCTCCTATCCACAGCAATCACAAGTTCACACACTTGGCTAGGAGATCTATATGCTTGATCTAGGCATATCAAGCCTTGGGCTTAAAGGATAAGTTGTAATTTCCTTTTTCTTTCTTGTTCCTTTTTATCTTTTGTACTCTCCTTGCTACTCCTAGGGTTGGAGGCTGCGGATTGGAGAGGGTTGACTTCTCAGGTGGAGAAGGGGACTTCAAGCTACTTCAAGAAGGCTATCGCAAGGGAAGCTACTTCAGAAGGCTGGTGCAACGGGAGTTGGTGCATCTACTTCAAGGGAAGGCTGCTTCAAGGTTGGCGATTACTTCTAGGTGAAGACTGCTTGAAGGGTTTGGGAAAAGAGATTGTATTTTATGTAAATTCCTTGCGAGGTAATAAAATAAATTTCTTTTCAAATCCCGGTTGGGTAAGCAACCGGGTAGTGGACTGACGGCTATAGCATTTGCTATAGTTGGAACCACTCTAAACCCTGTGTCTCCTTGTCCAATATTTTCATTGTGGTTGTTTGAGTTCAATAATTGTTAAATTATCTATAAAACTCTATTCACCCCCCCCCCCTCTAGTAGTTTTCACAGATAAGAGCAAGGAGACGATGGCTGGGCACTCCATGGTAGTTGTGGGAGCGTCCGTCTTCCATCAAGACTACACACAACACCTTTGTTGTCCCCGGGGTAGATCTACACCCTCTGTTAGGGTTTTGGACTTAAGGAAGCAAGAAGAAGATGAGGAAGAGAGTGGGAGATGTGGGATTTCTCTAGAACTCGACCCAGGGCTCTATCCCTTTTATAGGGGAGGGTCAACGAAGTCCTAGGATGGCTTTCCCACAAAGAAATGAAGTCCCTCTTCTAATAGGAATCACATTCCTTCAAGGAGAAGTATTCTTCTCTCTCCTTATAACTTCTTTGATATTCCTTATCTCATGGACACTTAGAAATATGAGAATTATTTCTTTCACTTTCTTTATACTTGCCTTTTAATCATTGGTCACGAAATTCTATTTTTATTTAATAGAAAATACTTCCCTTTTTATCAATATCACAAAATTCCTTAATAATGTATCACATTATCCTTTTATTTTGCAAATTTGGTATTTTATCTTTCCTCTTTCTTCATTGGGACTCCGTGGATCCCAAGACACTCAAATAATTCGAAATTCCTTTTTAAGGAATACTCATGATCCTTCTACATGCAGCAATATGCATTATTTCACATTATCTTGTTTATTTCTCATTAAAATACCTCCTTTTGAGGATTTCTTTTTATTTCTCTTTTATTTTCCTCATCAGTATTCCTTTTATTATTAGGAATCCTTGGGATACGAAATCCCACTAAGGATAACTCAATTACACCTCTTTCCACTTATTTTCCACATTTTATCATTATTTTCAATTTCTTTCTTAATAAAGAAATATCTAATAGATCTTTTATTTTCTTATTGCTTTATCTATGCAAGTTTGGACTCCTTGGGACCCAAGGAACCCAAGAGGCACGAAATCCACCTTTAGATTACACTCTCTTGCCTTTTAGAGGTTTCTACATTTTTCTCTTCTCCATTTCTTATTAATAATGGAGTTTCTTTTGTCTTTTCCTTGTTATTGGGCCCAATAGCCAATAAAGCCCACAAGTAAGTCAACAAGGCTATTTTAAACAAAATTCATGCATTCAATCAAAATACATCATTATTTGTTCATTTATCTTTATTATGAGAAATTACATTTCTCATGAAATGAACCCAAAAATTGGGGTTGTAACATCCTTCCCCTCTTATAAGAATTTTGTCCTGAAAATTCCATCAAGCAAGCAAACAAATATGATAAGTCTTTCTTATGTCCATCAGGGCTCCCATGTGGCCTCACCCTTTCCATTGTGCTTCCCAAGAACCTTCATCACCTCATATTCTTCCATCTGATTTCTTTCTTACCTTGGTATATCATACCCTCATAGGTGACTCAGGCCATTTCAGCCTCTCATAAAGCTAAAAAGGTTCAAGGATCAGCACATGGCTTGGGTACCTCACATAGTGCTCTAGATTGGACTCACATGACACATCATGTTATCCTGAGGGGCAAGGCTAAACACAACCATCTCCACCAATCCATCCCAAATGGACTCATATATCGGTGACTCGGCTTTCTCAGCTGTAGCTTGGAGGGGTCATATTTTCACATTATATTCTCCCACAGTGAACTACATGTCAGTCTGCTTTGCATTAGCTCGTGACTCATGTCACCACTGGGCTCTCTCTCTCAGCCATTGCATGATCAACGTGACTTCATCTGCACACACTATGGTTCTTTTCTGACCTTCGCGAGGCCTCCTACACCAATATCATCTTAATGAAGTGGTGTCCGACACAACCTCCTTCTAGAACTTCTTGCATCCTGATAAAGGCTATGGTGGTTAATATCACATCTTAAGAACTGTCTCTTGTATCACCCTGAATGAGCACATATGCTCTCATCAGACCCTCTAGTCTGGATCATACTAACCATTAGTATGGGGTGTTAAACTATACTAACATCGAGTTCTTCATGTACCTACTTCCATCTTATGGAAGTGATCCTTTAGATCATACTTAAGAACTTTTGAACTCACATCATGGTGTGGTTAAACCATATCTCTCATAGGTAGTTCAACCAAAACTGTCCCTTAAAAGAACTCTTTCTTTCACATGTCATCTAGGTTAAAGCGATCTACCGTAACCCATATTGCGTCTTGACCTTTCTTGGTCTAGGGGAGACTCACAGCATCCATAGTGATGAACTCCTATTCCTTCTCAGGAACTTTTTATACTTTATATCCATGCATTGGGTTACTGGTGTTCGTCCTTCACCTCCTGGCTTGCATGGCCACACACTACATGTATCAGGCATCCAAAGTACTACCATCACTTATTATCTTTGTAGTTCCACGGTGTATGGTGATCTTAAAATCATGATTTCCTGTATGTCATGATTCCTCAAGATCGATTCCTTGGAAGCCCTAAACCAATCTCATCAAGGTTTTATTACCTTCCTATCCAAAGAAGTGCATTTGAGGTTCTATCACCACCCTTTTACTACATCAAGGACTAAACTGGCTAACCAAACAACCATTAACTTGTTCAACATATCTTATTACATCTGAGTGTTAGCCAAAACACATCTTCTTTCCAAACTTATCTCTTTTTCTCAACTTAAGGTTAGCCTAACAACCTCAACTTCCTCTATCTTCCAGCTAAACTAGGCAGCTATATCTCAACCAGAGCATTCATTACCACTTCTTATCATTAGGTGTTAGGTAATGTTAAAAGACATACACTTCCATGTATTATACTTATCATCTCATCTCAACTCTAAGTTGGTCTTCATCAAGAAGCTCTGAGCTCATCCTAATGGTGATTAAACTCAACCTTGTTTCACTTGCAAATTTCACATAGCTCATGATAAAACATCCTCACAAGATGACTACACTATTCCTCTTAGTGATTGTAAACCATTCATGTATCATTCACTCCACCAGGGTATATTATCATCTCTATCCTCATACCTCGTAGCAACGTTCCAACTCACATCGTCTTTTATCCTTGGTGTATGGCATGCGTACTGTCCTATCTCACACTCCCATAACAAGAGGAAATAAGCATTTGGTTGCAGTCCAAATACAGATTTTTTCCTATTCCGAGAATAGAGATGGTACATCCCACCTTGCCAGTACACCTTCCAATATAAGTTAGAATGTGCAACGTATGTCTCCACTTCACAATCATCTTGATATCAAAGATTACTTCCATGGAAAACTGATCTGAAACCTACTTGGGTCACCACACAATCCTTGGTCATCTCCTCTAGGTCTATAGGGTGCCGGAACTTTTGGGGTCATCCCTCTTCCCTTATGCATCCAGAGAGTGCCCTACTCATCTACCCTTTGGGTCCCATGAGTTCATGAAGGTGATCAATCTCCTAACCCATGGCCCTCAGACAATGATAGTTGTTACCTCCCGACCCTATGGTCATGCGCAACTAGGGAATTAGGCAACTCCTACTTCCATCGGTCTTATCCCTACCTAACCCTAGGACAGACTTAGGATTCTAACATAGTACATGTTCAACTTAGAACCTTACCCAAGCCTTCATCATCTCTCTCTCTGCATTCATGGCTGACTTTCATCCTTTCATAGGGATCATGGCAACCTGCCTGCCTTGGTCAAGCCCCATACCGGTTACCTTCATGGTAACACGTCCACATGCACGTAGAGATGGTTATTTATGGGTCTGCAGGTTCATTCTCATACCATGTACTCTTTACTTAGCTTCACAAGATCCTCTGAAACCTCTTTAGGTTACCTCAAAACCAACAAAACTGGTAAACACCCAACCAAAGGGTCCCTCTCCCAGGATGGGAGGAAACTACAACTCTTGACAACAAGGCCACAACTATCCTTAGGGTTTACATCCATATGAGCATGCTTAATCTAGCAACTACTAAGGCACAAGCGTACCTACCAAACCATGCTAGGTCACACTTGTTCTCTTTCCTCAACATTAGGCCAACTTAGTTGTGAGGGGTTCATCAAACATGCCTTTAACTTAAGGGGTTTCCTTTACCTCTACACATGAGGAGTACCATGCTCAAAACTATAGAGACTCAAATCTCATCATGAGCATTGGGTACCCAGCTTCCCCTCTTAGGCCTAGGAACCCTAGGTTCACCTTTGGGTGTCCAACTATAGGTTCAAACTCTTAACCACGAATCAAGCATGTCCAAGGTATGTCATGTACTTACATAATCCTTCTACTCGAGCAACCCTTTGGAGTTGAGTCCTCTTTTGGGACAACCAACTAGGTATAAAGCCTTACAACTAGTTACTTAAACCTCCTCAGGGTCTAAAGCACACTTTATCTCATCCAGTAGGTAATTACTTATACCATAGGTACCAAAAGCATCATCCTCTCTCTAGGGCTTTGGTTCCTCTAAAGGCAACCAAGATATCATCAGCCTCCAGGGTCAAGCATAAGGCAACCACTATCATCCACTTAGGTCACATCATCCTCAACTCCCCATTGTTCCTCATATCTTGGGGTTTTAGGTTTCCAACCTTCTTGCTTGGTTCCTTCTTTCTCTCTCTAGAGATGACTGCACATCCATCCATACTACTATAGGTCCTCTCTCCATGAAGGATCAAGCTCACATGCATACCTCTACACGGGTGAAGCCTATGCTCAAACTTATGTTTGCTCATGATTATCCATAGCCCCTCATGTTTATCTCATAAGCCATCCATCTTGTCCTTCTGGCCTCAGTTTTAACTTACTGCTTGTACTACTTATGTAATCTGGGTGCAAGCTATACTCTACTTGCAACAGCCCATAAGGTTTCTATAGGTTCTTCTCTAACCTCATCAATGAAGGAGCTATCCTTCACTCTAACCTGCACGACCCTTTCCAGGGTTAGGTCGTCAAAGGAACTAGGTCACCCAACCTCACAGGCTCAACACATTTCTACTCACACCTGGTCTACCATGACATCTAACTCATCATGTCATCTCTCTCTCTCTAACCTTCACTTAGGGTTAGGGTTAACATCATCCTCAAAGGATGTGCTATGTCTCTACTTTTAATGGAGGTCTCTACCTCCAAGACTAACTCTCTCTACTCATCCTCCTGCCAAGGAGTTCTATCCTCAGGTCTCTCCTAAGGGCAATGACAACTCGTGTCATACAACCTAAGCATGTATCTATTCCTTTATGCTTACTCTATTAAGCTTAAGTCCATGACATCTTACTTACATTCTTTTTATTAATTTGGTGTAGGATTCCTTAATCCTTATCAACCTTACCCATACCTCAAGAGGGTGAGGAGAAGAGACGAAACCCTAATCCTTAAGGTCCTTAACAGAATTTGAGTTGAGAAGGGATGAACAAGATGAGAGAGTCCTAAAGGTATCTGATTTCGAATCATACCCTAAGACTTTGGCCAGGCAGTCACACGGATCCGGGAGTCCTCGTATTTCGACTAGCGGTGCGGAGGAAAATATTTCCAGGCCCCAGTCATGATCCTTTTCTAGACACCTCTGTCTTTCAGATAATCCTCTCATAACTCCCTTGGGTTCTACATAATTTGTAAAATTTAATAATTATTAAAGATTAAGTGAGGAACCTTCACTCTGATACCAATTGTAACCACCCCACCTCCCGGTAACCCCCAATTAAGGGAGACCCGAAGTTCAGAGCCGTTATTTAATTAACAGGATCAAAGGTTCGACAAATAAAAAATAATAATTATGAAATTCTACTAACTAACTGGAATTTGGTATAAAATTAAAACTTTACTTACCTTTGAAAACTTTGGAAATCTATCTATCCAGAGCTTGAATTATTCTATCTAATCCTCCTTGCACTTTATTTTTTATTTCCACAATGTGTCAATTTACTGTTTGTTCTTTCAATTGTTGTTCCTAAAACGCCAACAAACAAAACGTCAGTCAGTATATCAAAATATACTGGTATGTGGGAACAACCAAAATCTTGCAAATATGGCTAACAATTTAATAATAACAATCAAATTATTTAACAAGCCACTTTACATTTTCAATGTGTCATTCTCCACCGCTTTTGCCCTAACCCTGGCATACCCCTCTAGGGTTTCTCTTTTGCCATTGACTTAAGGCCACCTTCTCAATCCCGAGCTTGGTGCCTGGGAGTCACCTCTCACGGTGCTCCATAGTCATGCATCATAGACCACCTTCTCATTCCCGAGCTTGGTGTCTGGGGTCACTTCTCATGGTGCCCATTGGTGTAATCTCCTGGGCCTGATCTTTATGGCATCTTCCATCAGGGTGGCATGTAGGTTTGAGAATTCACATATATATATAACTGTGATAGCCATAGTGACTTTATAATTGCAGTATGAACATCCAAACAGTTTATATTGCATTCAATACAAGGAAACATTTGGAAAACCCTCAGAAAACTAATGTGATTAATCATAATTAACCACATACTTGTACATGCAGATTTGAGACAGAGTAGTCCAATCAATCAAGACATCCAATCAAGCAAGTACAAGAATCCTGAAATTACATCCAATTCCTTTTTATCAAAAACTATCCAAACCATCTTGCTACTTATGATTTTTAGTCCACTTTTAGGGTTTCCATTGCAATTAGGGTTTCCCTTCGTCTTTTACTATTTTAAACCCTAATTTAACGTAATTGATCACAAACCCTAATTATTTCAACATATAATCCTCAGTTTTGGATTTAAGGCATAATTAACCATTAAATAAGCTCATTAAGCCTCTTTTACATTAAAGCCACTATTTTTATCCTTTTAATCCATGACAAGATCATTATACGCATTTATCATTAATTCATAGTTCATTATGGTCCAAATCACATATGAACTCGATTTGCCATTAATTCCACCTTTTATTCATGAGAAAACCCTAATTACTACATTTAGGGAATTTATCCACAAATTAGGAACTTTAATGCTCATAATAGCTTATAACCATGAAAACTCAATTCTATACATGAAATCGAATAATTAAAGCCATTAGTAGTCCTAATTACCAACATTAGGGTTTCAAGGCCCATTAAAGCCTATTTATGCACATAAACTCTAAATTAAACGAATTACATGCAAAAATCCATTCCTTTTGTTCCTAATGTTCCCTTTTATCATTAACAGGATAATATCAATTTTAATCATCACTTAACCCTACTAATCACATTAATCATATCAAAATAGGGCTCTTTAAACTGTAATACATTAAAGTTGATATCTTCCATTACTTTTCAAATTGCAAAAGGAATCGGGCTTCAATTATATTTTTAATGAATTCCTCGTGTTCTGCTGAGAAAAATTCATATATTATGCGTATCCATCCGAGCTATGGTTAATTAATAATGATATTGCAAGAATCAACTTACTTGAGCCAATCAGGAGTTGCCACGTCATTTCTATCCATGCAGTGTGACCCGATTTGCAAAACATAATGCAAAGACCAAACTGTCCTTGATAAGTTACTCGTTTCTTCAGTACCCGGAGGGGTAGTTTTGTCCAAACGGCAGCGCCCATCTTCAACCTTGTGAAACCCTTATGTCGCCGACCTGCAGTGCCTCGTGCGGCCGCCGCCACCACCTCAAGGCTCGGAGCTTGCCCGAACCCACCTCCCTGCCTCTGGTTCCCCCTACTGCACCCAACCAAGCCTCCATTCTCGGCCGAGACGGCCAGCTCCATGTACGGAAAGCATGTGCTTTCCCGTGGGTTTATAGTCTCCTACAATGGCTGGGCACAGATGAGAGCAAGGAGACGATGGTTGGGCACTCCATGGTAGTCGTGGGAGCGTCCTTCTTCCATCAAGACTACACACAACACCTTCGTTGTCCCCGGGGTAGATCTACACCCTCTGTTAGGGTTTTGGACTTAAGGAAGCAAGAAGAAGATGAGGAAGAGAGTGGGATACGTGGGATTTCTCTAGAACTCGACCATGGGCTCTATCCCTTTTATAGGGGAGGGTCAACGAAGTCCTAGGATGGCTTTCCCACAAAGAAATGAAGTCCCTCTTCTAATAGGAATCACATTCCTTCAAGGAGAAGTATTCTTCTCTCTCCTCATAACTTATTTGATACTCCTTATCTCATGGACACTTAGAAATATGAGAATTATTTCTTTCACTTTCTTTATACTTGCCTTTTAATCATTGGTCACAAAATTCTATTTTTATTTAATAGAAAATACTTCCCTTTTTATCAATATCACAAAATTCCTTAATAATGTATCACATAATCCTTTTATTTTGCAAATTTGGTATTTTATCTTTCCTCTTTCTTCATTGGGACTCCTTGGATCCCAAGAAACTTAAATAATTCGAAATTCCTTTTTAAGGAATACTCATGATCCTTCTACATGCATTAATATGTATTATTTCACATTATATTGTTTATTTCTCATTAAAATACCTCCTTTTGAGGATTTCTTTTTATTTCTCTTTTATTTTCCTCATCAGTATTCCTTTTATTATTAGGAATCCTTGGGATACAAAATCCCACTAAGGATAACTCAATTACACCTCTTTCCACTTATTTTCCACATTTTATCATTTTTTTCAATTTCTTTCTTAATAAAGAAATATCTAATAGATCTTTTCTTTTCTTATTGCTTCATCTATGAAAGTTTGGACTCCTTGGGACCCAAGGAACCCAAGAGGCATGAAATCCACCTTTAGATTACACTCTCTTGCCTTCTTGAGGTTTCTACATTTTTCTCTTCTCCATTTCTTATTAATAATGGAGTTTCTTTTGTCATTTCCTTGTTATTGAGCCCAATAGCCAATAAAGCCCACAAGTAAATCAACAAGGCTATTTTAAACAAAATTCATGCATTCAATCAAAAGACATCATTATTTGTTCATTTATCTTTATTATGAGAAATTACATTTCTCACCAAATGAACCCAAAAATTGGGGTAGTAATAGGATCCTAGAGTTTGGATAATGTTTTCCTTCATGGACCTACCTCCATGTTTGGTTTTTGCTTCATGGTGTTGATCACTTGTTGATCTTGGTTTTGACATGTTTCCCCTCTCATGATGGTTCCAAGTGGCATCTTCTTCGATCAATGAGGTTGAATGCAGTTGGGTCGTTTGTATGATCTTTCTTGTTTGGTCGAAGAAGACAATCATGTGTCTTCAGTTGAAGAAGTTTATTGTCCTATTTCCTTCAGTAATCATGGTTGTTTCCCATGTTTGGTTGATGTTTGAACCTTCCCTTTGTTTGGTGATGTGGTAAGGTGACATGTGGTCATTGATGTTTCTTTGACATAGGTTTCCTTCTTCAGTCAAAGGTGTGTAGTGGTACTCTTCGGTTGCATAGGTTGATGGCCTTCAGCCATAGTGTATTGGTTCTCTTTGACCGTTTAAGTTTTCTGCAGTCAAGTTCTTCTTGTATGATCAACCTAACAGTGAGTATCGTTGACAATGTTATGGGCTGCACGAATGTGGGAAGATTTGCTTTAGAGTTGAGTGTTATATGTTGTTATGGAAACCCTAATTGGTTACATTGTTGAAACCATAACCATAATTTGAGTACATGATGTAACACATGTCTTGCTTGAAGTTATTAGCATGTTCTGATGTATCCTCTCTCCTATTTGTGTAAACCTAATGTTGCAGCTTGAATGAACATCATAGCTTGTGGGTGTTGTTATATCTTATGTAACATAGGGTGATGGTTATGAGCCTCTATGAGACATTATAAGATAATGATGTTATGTAGGAACTATGTGATTGGGTCTTATGACCTGGAAAAGGCTTTTTGCCTAGTTTGAGGTGATATTCTACATTTATGTGATAAGAGATTGTTATCCCATAGTGATGTGATAAAGGTGATGGCTTGGTATAAGGCAGGGAGATAGTATCATGAGATGATGTGATCAACCTTATGCTTAATATGTTTTTATATCTTCTGACGTTACAATCTACCCTTATCTTTGTAGAATTTGTTTTGCATATATATGTTGTAACTTGATTGATGCATTAAAAGACACCCAACTGGAACTAATTAATCAAGTGGAACCCTAATCATGTAGGTTTCCCTGAGTCATAGATCCATCTTCAGCGTCAGTACTTGCTGGATGGTGAAATGAGTAATTTATGTAGGAAAATCAGAGCACATATTGTTGAATATGTAGGGGTCCAAGTTGAGGATAAATCCTTGCATCCACAATCAATGGTTTTGAGGATGGTTGAGGTCATGCCTTGGTAGGATAATGGTCAAGACCTTATCTCATATGATATATTTTTCAGGGATGGTTGCAATCATACCATGGCAGGAGAACGGCTACGGTCGTATCTCATGATGTAACAGGTATGTGGCAAGATAGCCATTGTACAATGATGTATATACATTTTCGATATGGTACATGATACAGGTGGCACAATTTGTGAACCTTGATGGTTATGTTTCTGCTTGAGATGGTTATATCAGATCAATTTTAATTTACCCTATTTTGTGGTAATGTGGTTCTTAGTTGATAATTTTGCTCTTTGTTTTGAGTAATATTGCTTTGGTGTGATCGATGTGTCACACTGTCCCACTAGAAGCTTGTTCATTATGACTTTCCATGTTGATAGTGAAATATATTAATTCAAAGAGAACATTGGGAGAAAGTATTTAATTAATGGCCTAATGAAATGCAAATATTTTTCAAATCAAACTTTAAATTCTTACTTATTTTTATTTGTAGATCACATGGAAAATTGGATAACCTTCCTGTTGCAATTGGATCTTGAGAAGGATAAGCTCAATGCATTTTCGGATTGGTATAGAAACTTGAGAATTGTACTCAAGCATGGGTGTAGGCTCAACATACTGGAGTATGACTTTCTCAAAGATCCTAGTCATGATGATCCAAAGGCTAAAAGGGATTCATACAAGATGTATTATGTTAATTTCAATTATGTGATATGCATCATGCTATCATCCATGGTGTCTAACCTACAGAGGCAGCATGAGAAAATAGAGGCCTTTGAAACGGTTAAGCATCTCAAAATATTGTTTGAAGGCCAAGCTAGACAAGTGATGTATGGTGTATCGAAGGAATTATTTCAGAGCAAGCTGGAAAAAGGAGTTTGATTTGATCCTCATGTGCTTTAAGAATATCATGTATGTGTAGAACCTAGAGAGATTTGGTTTCCCCATGGGCCAAGAGTTGGTGATGAATGTGATTGTGTAACTGTTTTCTAAATCTTATAACCAATTTATCATGAACTTCAACACAAATGAAATTATTAAGTCGCCCCCAGAAAGACTCAGCAAGTTGGAAACTACCAAACTAAACATGAAGAAGGTCGAGACTAGACTTGTGTTGATGAAATAAAAAGTCTAAGAAGGGTTCTAATCCTAAATCTCAATCTTCTAATCTGAAGGCAAGGGGACATGTGGACAAGAATGGCAATTGTCACCACTATCATAAGTCTAGACATTTAAAGAGAAACTTTTCATTCTACCTGGAAGAACTTAAGAAGTCAAAGGGGATAGATATCTCCATCTCAGTTATATATGTTATTGAGATTAACTTATGTACTTCTTCATCATGGATATCATATGTCAGATGTGGAACTCACATATGTTGTAATGTGTAGGATCTAAAAGGAAGTAGACTCGTTAAGAAGGGAGTTATGGAACTATGAGTCCATAATGGGACAAATGTTGTTTTTGTGGTTGTTGGAACATATATTTTATCTATGTCCTTGGTGCTTGTAATGTTATTAGAGAATCAAAATTACATACCTGCCATATATAGAAATAGTATATATGTTTCTTGTTAGGACAATAATGGTTTTTCATTCCTAATAAAGAATGGAGTCTTCTCTATACTTTTGGATGATACCTTTTATGTAAGTTCTCTATTTTTTTTTGTCTTTATTTGTTAGATGTTGAGACACAAGTTTATAGAATAATTCCAAATAGCTTAAAATGCATGGCATACCTCTAGAATTTTCACTTGAGACATATAAATGAGAATTGGATTTCTAAACTCCATAAGGATGGATACATAAACATGTCTATTTCTTAATCTATTGAGACATGTGAATCCAATTTTGTGGTCAATATGAAAAAGTTCCTTTTACCAGGAAACAATGAGAGGCAAAATGAACTTTTAGAACTCATATATATTGATTAAAACTAATTCATATTGATGTATGTTCTCATTTTCATTCACCCACTAGAGGATGGTATCAATAATTTCACATTTATTGATGATTCTAGCATATATGGATATGTGTATATCATGAAATAGAAATCATAGTAGAGAACAAACTTGGTAAGAAAATTAAGATGCTTCAATTAGATCTAGGTGGTGAACTTTTTAGCCTTGATTTTGAGGATCTTCGCAAGGAGTGTGGTATTGTATCACAATTGACTTCACTAGGAACACCACAACATAATTGTATTTCAAAGAGAATGAATCACACATTTTTGTACATGGTGTGGTACTTGAGTAGACAATCTGAATTTCCTAATTCCTTTTGGAGACATGCTCTAGAAACTTCCATGTTTACGCTTAAGCGCCTTCCTTTTAGATTCGTTCCAAAGACACCATATGAGATATGGATTGGGAAGCATCCCAATATGTCTTTATTAAATATTTGGGTTGTGATCTTGTGTGAATCATTTATTTCCTAAGAAATTGGGACCCAAATCTGACAAGTGTTACATTTTGGGTTACCCTAGGGAAACAAAATGATACTATTTATATTTTTCTTCTCAAAACAAAGATTTTGCTGCTAGAACTGGTACCTTCTTAGAAAAGGAGTTGATCTCTAGAAAAACCAGTGGAAAAAAATAGAACTCAAAGAATGTTGAGATACACAAAATGGAAATGAACCTATAGAGGAACATTAGGAGGTACCACAAGTTGTTATGGAACATCCACCCCCTCAACAAACACATGATCCTCATAGATCCAGTAGGACTGTCCATGAGCTAGATAGATTTGCATTTCTTATGCTCTACATGGTGAGTGTTGGACACAGATCAAGAGGAGGCAACCACCTACATGGAAGCTATAAGAGGCCATCAGATCTGAAATGGAGTCCATCATACCAACAAGGCATGGATCTTATAGAACCACCTAAAGTGGTAAAACCCATTGGGTGCAAATAGACTTCAAGAAGAAGATTGACATGGAAGGAAATATCCAGACCTACAAGGGAAACTAGTGGTTACAGGTTTCAAACAAGTTTGAGGTGTTGACTATAATGAAACTTCCTCACCAGTCACCTTAGTAAAGTCCATTGGGATCATGCTAGCCATTACAGCATGCCATGATTATGAGATATGGCAGATGGATGTTAAAATTGCAATCCTTAACAAGAACATGCTTGAGGATGTCTATATGAAAAAACTTGAGGGTATTGAATATCCAAAGGATGTTGGAAATGCATTTAAGCTAAAAAGGTCAATCTATGGATTGAAGCAAGAATCAAGAATCTTCATTTTGATGAATCAGTCAAGAGTTTGGCTTCATAAACAAATAAGGAGAACCTTGTATTTACAAGAAGGTTAGTGGGAACATTGTAGTATTCCTCATATTGTATGTGGTTGATATACTATGCATGGTAAATGATACTCCAACTCTATAAAAGGTGAATATGTGGTTGGGAAATAATTTCTCGATGAAATAATTAGGAGAAGCCTCCTATATTCTAGGTATCAAAATCTATATAAATAGATCATCAAGGATTTTTGGCTTAAGCCAAAGTACGTGTGACGTCCCCAAATTTTCTAAAACTTAATTTGATGTATGACATCCAAATTGAAACCATCACCTCAATGAGAATCCCAATTTAAACCCCACACACTAGGCTAAGAAGAAGAAAATCAGAGGAAGCCATAAGGAAACAATCAGTAGCAGATACACATGAACAATAATAAAACCATACAACACATGTTCACCATTCAACATATAATTATAACATGAATTGTTACAACATTTGATATTACATATTGAGCAACAAAATTAAACATATACATGTACTACCTCTAAACAACAGGATCTTAAGACAATAGGTCCACCTGTACATCATCTAGCCACACAACTCTCAACTATCCTGGTTCTTCAAAAGCAAATGTCCACAACCTAAACAAAAGATTACATGTGGTACACATCAACACAATATTCAATAATATTGTACTGAGTACACCTACGTGTCTTTTATATACCTCTCATCATATCTTGGCAATAAGATAAAACTAATACTTAGCAATTATAAAGAAATATAAGAAAAAAACATACTTGCACAAAGATGTTCATTAACAAAAGAGAACACTTATTTTAAGCACATTTTTCCATTATATCATCCATGCATTTACTACTTGAGAGTTGAATGCATTAAGACCTTTATGATCTACTACCAAAGAGTTGGATCATTTTACAATGTGATCTACTACCAAAGAGTTAGATCACTTCCAAGTACTTTACTACCAAAGAGTTGAAGTACTTACTTTCCAGCACTTTACTACCAAAGAGTTGAAGTGCTTGGATATAATGGAACAGATATATTACATTTCATGTGTTCATAGCAATAAGTATGGAAAATCATGCAACATATCATACAAGAACAATCATTTCATCCAATATCATATGCCAAGTATTTTACTACACATATATCACAAGCATATTGTATAATAATCCAAGTAAGAGGTAATGGCGTACCTTGATCAAGACAAACCTAATCATCACATATCACATTCCTGGTGTCAACTATGTATCCCAGGTCAAACCCTGATAAAAACAAGATCACATACTGTCATCAAATTCTCATCACCTTTACCCTAGTTATATCCATTTTAGGGTTTACTTTATCTCATTAGGATATTCCCATCATTACTTGTCTTATCTTCTGGGAATCATCCTACTGATTTCATATTCTGTATTATAGTTCATTTACTGTTAATTGTGTTTCACATTATCATGTGAACATATTAATAATAGGTTACATGCCTTAACCTAAATTAGGGTTTTAAACCATGTATTAAGGGTCAACTTCATATAACAAGGATTTCATGTATAAAACTAATATGAGAGTTACATATTATCTTTCAATTACTGAAATAAGGGTGTTCTATAAATTTCAACGTTTATTGATCATAAATGTATTTATTACATATTAATTAGGGTTATTAGCCCTAATTAGCCATATAAAGAAAATTACATGATTTTGTGCATCAAAATGATCATATCTGACAACATATGGATCATAAGCATGAATATGGGTTTATTGACATTTTCTCATAATTTTAGGCCATCATTTAATATTTATTATCTATGAAATAAGAATATAGCATCTTACATGATATTACTGACATTAGAGCATCAAACTCCTGATCTTATGCTTTCATGTTATTCTACACATTTTTCTATGAATTTTGGTACCTTATTTGTAATTTTTTGATAAACATGCTAATTACTAGGAATTATCTAAGAACTAGGTATCTACTGGGATTTTCGAGTTAATTACCTTGTTGTGGCCAATCGGAGTCTGCCACATGTCCATAGGGATGCAGCTCACTCCTCCTTACCCTATGTTGAGCCATCCAGTTCTCAACTCCTGGACTAGCATGACCATTGACTGATTTAAGGGTTGGTTTGGCAATTGGACAGGGTCTGCTCTCCTATCCTCTCTTTTGTCGCATCCTTGCACATGCGAACTGAGCACTCACCATCCGCTCATGCCTTTTGTGGAAGTCCTGCAAGAATCTATTCTAGAGCACCGCTGCCCAGACCAATTCCGGTGAGAAATCACCACTGCCTGGTTCTCCTTCATCCAATCCTTTTGCGGCCATCAGCCTCTTCATCTCCTTCCGACCCTTCAGAGGTATTCAGATCTTCTACTATTCTTCTGGATCCATGCCAGCACATACCACTCATCACTTGATCTTGGCACGATGGAGCAAAAGAGGCAAAATTCCTCAAATCCATGGAGCTTCAAAACAAAGCCTCCAAAGTGTTCGTCAGACATCAACCAACTCAACCACGGCCTCCTTTTATGGTGAGAGCTACTAAGGGCCGCCTCTAATGGTGGTCTCCTTCCTCGACAAAGAAGGTGCTCGTCAACCAATAGCAACACTGAATGGTTGTGGAAAGCTACTCACCATCAACTCCGTTGGCCTTCAACTTGGTTTCCCTCTTTTCATTCCCCATAAAATTGCCTTGAATGTCATCTACACCCTCTTTCCACGACCTGCTCGCCACAGTAGAGAAGCGGCAGGGAGCAATGGCTCATTTTCTCTGCCCGTTTAACCAAAATACTATAATGATGGGTCATTTGATAGGTAGCCTCGACTATTACAATTTCTCTCACATGAACTCCATTCTCAGGCCATGATCAAAGAGAACAACGGCATGCCTGGTCATTTCTCGCAGTCAAGGCATAACTGCAGGGTAGAAGACAAAATTTCGACCATTGGTTACTCACATGCGACTAAGATAGAGCCTCCACTTGCTTGGATCCATAGTTCCCTTAAGTTAAGTGGCATGGTCATTGGATTGCAAAAGCATGGCCCAGATCTGACTATGTAGCCTGTCCAAACTAAAGGGTCGTGTGACACTAGTTTCAAGCCACAACTTAGGTCTATAAATCATCAATGACGCACATTATTTCCCAAATTTTAAACCTTAATAACTTCCTCTAGGATACTCCAATTTCCACCAAATTTTAATCAAAGCTTTACTACCTATCAAGCTTCATTATACACAAATTTGGTGACAAAACTCAGCTATTTGACTTGTCAACTAAACTCCTCAAAGGACATTAACTATAGGGATCTTAATCATGATATAAATATCATTTGACATCCAAGCATTGACAAAACACTTGAGACTCTCAAACAACTCACATGCTTGACTTCACTTATGTCACTAAACATTTAATGATTCCAAAAGTCCACTTCATCACATCCTACACACCTTAAAGGATATTTCGTCCTTGAAATTAAGTCAAAAGTTCAGTTCATCACATCATATACATCTTAAAAGAAATTTCGTCCTCAAAATTAACCCATCTCTTACTTTTAAAGAAACCAAAGATATTCTTTATATTTAGGTCACCACTCTAGTTGAAACATATCCACGTAGGATACCTAAATCCGTATATTAAATCATTTCTAAGATATTTTAAAGCATCTAAGTTGAACCCATAAACATATAACATAAATTAGATGCTTAGGTTGTGTTGTATTTTCAATTATGATTTCTTTGTACTCATTTCACCCAAGCATAAGGTTAAAACAAGGGTTTAGAAACTCTAGTTATGTCATGACATATCTCGTATGTCAGGGTTGCATCCTTATCTTTATCCATGCATTAGGGTTCCCACATCATATTATCATGTTCTAAAGGAGTTTACTAAATTTAACCCACTTTATCCATCTAGATCATATCAAGGTGTCATAATTGTTACATTCTGCTAACTGTAAAACTATATTTTTCATCTTTATAAACACTAAGATTAACAACTCATATAACATGTTTCATTCCTATGATCTTATTTCATTGCTCATAATAAATTGCAACATTTATTAGTGATTTCATCACAAGATTAACCAACGATATCACATTATCATCCTTATTCATGTATATGGTTAACCATTTATGCATTGATATCTATTGAGCCATCTTTAGGTTTCCATCATATTGTGTCTATGTATCACGTCTCGAGATTAGATCATATCCTTACATATACTATATCATGGTTGTGCCAAACAAACTTATGTGAATAGCTAATCAAACATATATCAAAACTTTATCTAGTCCATTTGAGGTTCTCCTAACCCATATCATGAGGATAGTACCATGCTCATCCTCTCTGAGCTAACTCAACTCAATGAGTATCTCATATGTACAAACTATATATTCCCTCTCGGTCTAGGGTTCTCAGGTATACCTCATTGGTACTAGAGATAGCCTTACAAGCTCTAGCCACATAAGCACAAACCAAAACATGATATGACATTCTCATCATAGATCTCTAACCATGACATACTATAAATCATCTCTCTCTTACATGTACACCACTAGAGTCCTAGAAGGAACCACCAACCCAAGCATGAGTTTTCATAAAAACTAAAACATAGTTACCTCCTCCAGGGTCTTGAGACTCTCTCACCCTCACCCAGATGGTAGGTTCTCATATTTCCTTATTCACATATGAAGATATAACCAACCTCTCTATGACTCCAGGGTTTGGTCCTCCCAAGGACATCTAGGGTTCAACAAAACTATAGGAACCATGCATAAAGCAACTCAACTCAATCACCTAGGAGTATTCTAGTTTAGGACATATCATATCACATACTTCTCATCATTCTCATATCTTGGAGTTTAGGTTCTCTAACCTTCTCCCTCTAGGTCTCACTCTCTTTGGAGTTAACCCTAAAACTAGTCCCAACACTAGAGGTCCTCCTTTGTAAAAGAGATCGAGGCTCTTGTTGATTCACACCCTTATTTTAGCTTATCTTATCTTACCTCATAAAAGCCTAGTTACTTGCATCATCAAAACTTATCTCAAATCCTCAAATAAAAACATTGATCATCATAAACCATCTTATATTATCTATATAAGACCTACATCATATCATCTAAACTTATTTCATCTATTCCATCTATCATATATTCCAAACAAGGCTCTAGACATCTAATCTAGAACTACTCTCTCTCTCTTCTAGACTAATGTCATTCACTTTCACTTAGGTTACATGACCACCTCCTACTCGTACTTGTGTGGGGACACATTTTTTTAATACATATACATAATAAAATATTATATAATTTTTCTCCGATAAAACATGCGTCAGAGAAAACTATCAAGGTTCGATCTGATTGGAATCCAAAACCAAATCCACAAAATGAGTGTCCCACACATTGTAGAGAGTACAATGCCATGAAAACTAGTGAAAAGGATGAGAGCAGGGTGTAGACTAGTGTAGCTACGCAAAACATAGATGCACCATATGTCAAAGGTTTCTCTTCCCGTGATGTACGTCATTTCTAAATAATGCAATGTTCCATACCGCTGCACTATAAGGAAAGAATGACATCTAAGGACCTGCTATAAAACAAACACCAATCTAGACCTAGTTCTCAGACATCTAGGTGCTAACCTAGACGCTAGGTCAGATCTATTCTCTAAAAGGCGACTAATCTAACCCTAAAGATTATTAAGTTCAAGGTTTTCTTTAGTTTGAGTTGCACAATGAGAAAATGTCAGGCTTTGCTGTTGTTCATGCTCCGATACCACCTGTGACATCCCCAGATTTTCTAAAAATTAATCTGATGTGTGGCATCCAAATTCAAACCCTCACCTCAGTGAGAATCTCAATTTAAACCCACACACTAGGCTAAGAAGAAGAAAATTAGAGGAAGCCAGTAGGAAACAATCAGTAGCACATACACATGAACAATAATAAAACCATACAACACATGTTCACCATTCAACATATAATTATAACATGAATTGTTACAACATTTGATATTAAATATTGAACAACAAACTTAAACATATACATGTACTACCTCTAAACAATAGGATCTTAAGATAATAGGTCCACATGTACATCATCTCGCCACACAACTCTCAACTATCATGGTTATTCAAAAGCATATGTCCACAACCTAAACAAAAGATTACATGTGGTACATGTCAGCACAATATTCAAGAATATTGTACTGAGTATGCCTATGTGTCTTTATATACTTCTCATCATATCTTGGCAATAAGATAAAACTAATACTTGGCAGTTATAAATAAATATAAGAAAAAGCATATACTTGCACAAAGATGTTCATTAACAAAAGAGAACACATATTTTAAGCACATTTTTCCATTATATCATCCATGCATTTACAACCTAAGAGTTGAATGCATTAAGGCCTTTATGATCTACTACCAAAGAGTTGGATCATTTTACAATGTGATCTACTACCAAAGAGTTGGATCACTTCCAAGTACTTTAATACCAAAGAGTTGAAGTACTTACTTTCCAGCACTTTACTACTAAAGAGTTGAAGTGCTTGGATATAATGGAATAGATATATTATGTTTCACGTGTTCATAGAAATAAGTATGGAAAATCTTGCAACATATCATACAAGAACAATCATTTCATCCAATATCATATGCCAAGTATTTTACTACACATATATCACAAGCATATTGTATAATAAGCCAATTAAGAGGTAATCGTGTACCTTGATCAAGATAAACCTAATCATCACATATCACATTCTTGATGTCAACTATGTATCCCAAGTCAAACCCTGATAAAGATAAGATCACATACTATCATCAGATTCTCATCACCTTAACCCTAGTTATATCCATTTTAGGGTTTACTTTATCTCATTAGGATATTCCCATCATTACTTGTTTTATCTTCTTGGAATCATTCTACTGATGTCATATTCTATATTATAGTTCATTTACTAATAATTTTGTTTCACATTATTATGTGAACATATTAATAATAGGTTACATGACTTAACCTAAATTAGGGTTTTAAACCATGTATTAAGGGTCAACTTCATATAACAAGGATTTTGTGTATAAAACTGATATGAGAGTTACATATTATCTTCCAATTATTGAAATAAGGGGGTTCTATAAATTTCAATGTTTATTGATCATAAATGTATGTATTGCATATTAATTAGGGTTAGTAGCCCTAATTAGCCATATAAAGCAAATTACATGATTTTGTGCATCAACATTATCATATCTGACAACATATGGATCATAAGCATGAATATGGGTTTATTAGCATTTTATCATAATTTTAGGCCATCGTTTGATATTTATTATCTATGAAATAAGAATATAACATCTTACATGATATTACAAACATTAGAGCATTAAAATCCTGATCTTATGCTTTCATGTTGTTCTACGCATTTTTCTGAGAATTTTGGTACCTTATTTGTAATTTTCTGATAAACATGCTAATTTCTAGGAATTATCTAAGAACTAGGTATCTATTGGGATTTTCGAGTTAGTTACCTTGTTGTGGCTAATCGGAGTCTGCCACATGTCCATAGGGTTGCTGCTCGCTCCTCCTTACCCTATGCTGAGCTGGTCAGTTCTCGGCTCCTGGACTGGCGTGACCATTTATTGATTTAAGGGTTGGTTTGGTGATTGGACTGGGTCTGCTCTCCTATCCTCTCTTCTGTCACATCCTCGCACATGCAAATCGAGTGCTCTCCATCCTATCATGCCTTCTGTGGAAGTCCTGTGGGACTCTGTTCTAGAGCATCACCACACAGACCAATGTCGATGAGAAATCATCACTTCCAAGTTCTCCTTCATCCAATCCTTCTACGGCCATCAGCCTCTACATCTCCTTCTGGCCCTTCAGAGGTATTCAGATCTTGATATGTGCCTCTAGATCCATGCCAGCACATACCACTCATCACTTGATCTTGGCACGATGGAGAAAAAGAGGCAAAATGCAAGTTGTATGGATGAAAGAGTTCCAATTAAGAAAGAGTTTTATTTGTACAATAGAATCTGAACATAGTGTTGTGTCATATGTTGTAAAGCAAGTTGTATGGATGAAAAAGTTCATCAGAAAACCTAGAGTTATTTCCAAAACTATTGATGCAATAGAATTATACTATGAAAATAATAAAGTTATCCCACAAGCCAAGGAACTCATATTACATTAGCATTCCAAGCATATTATTTGGTGCTTCCATCTTATACGAGAGGTCATTGAGTGAGGGGATGTGAAGATTATCATGATATTGATAGAGGGCAATATTGTTGACAAAGGCTTTATTACAACTAGAGCACGATGATCATGTTAGATTGTCTGTTATAAGATACGAAAGTGATTAGCTTTAGTGAAAGTGGGAGATAGTTGGTCTATATACCCTAGAACCCAATAATTAGACGATGGCTACAATCATATTCTTTTATTTTTTTTATTTGGTTCAGAAAGGAAATTATAATTTATTGATGCACAATTAATTCATGTGGTATTACTGTAGATAATAAATGTCCTTAGAATAATTGGTTCAGATCCATGGGATTTCAAGTATGTGACTTGAACATGAGATCCTAATGGATGCTAAGACAATATTCTTAAAACGCCCCTAGTAAAGTATTATTCTGGATTGGACACCAATCATGCACGTAAGACTAGTATGTGTGGTGATTGATGACCATGTCTCATGGGTCATCAATATTAGATACCAAGTCAGGTACATAAGTAGTTCTTAGAGAACAAGTGGGTTGGGCAGACCCTCCGTGAGAGTCACCCTTGAACCATTATATGATAGTCATAATTTTCTCTCAAATGGGACTATGGATTTGTGGTCCTTTTACCTGAAGTCGCTATAATGGTGGTATGACAATTGTCATGATTTAATGCTACCTAACATGATCTTAAAGAAGTGCCATAAAGGTAGTGATTGAGCGTGATCATAATCATGCTACATCTTGTGAGTGGTGTAGAAGGAATATCTCCCTCCCATATAAGGAGAGTATTATCTTAGGGCTCTTGATAAGAGAGACAAGAGAAATGGCCATGCTCATGTGAGTCAGTATATGATACTAAGCTCATATGTATATTTCTAGTCTACTTGGATATCAAGGAAATTAGATTAAATTGAAAGTAACAAGGATGATGTGTCCATGCCTCTAGTTCAATTTGGATATATGTGACAAAATTATTATACAACTTGGTAATGTTGGTATTTTATGGCTTAGTCATGTCCGTCTAATCCTACTACTTGGGTAAAAATGATATGTGTCTAGACACCACTCATTGCCTAAAGATCATAACATGTAGTGAGTCCAATGTCAGCATAGTATAGTTCCTATAGGGTTACATGCGTAGAGATAGCTTGAAGAAAGGCTAAATTGACCCTATTGTATTAGTTACAAAAAAATCCAGCTACCTAAAAGTATGTTTCAAGGACATGAACAAAATATGGATCCAGACTTAAGAACTAAGTTTCCACAAGAAAGGGACCCATTTCCCATAGAAGAGGGAAGTGCAGACGCACCAAATCTGGCAGAATTTTACGCTCCATAGACACAGTGTGTGGTGGAATCCCTCATTCCTTGAGGGAGTCCATAGCCTGAAAAATAGTGTTTGAGAAACCCTAACTCTTTACTCCTCAATGTATATGATATTAGAGGAGGTTGTCAAGGATGCACTTAGATTTTCTCATTATTTCATCCAATGTTGAAGAAATCCCAAGAGGGAACTCAAACATAAAAAAGAGCAGGAGGAGGAAACTAGAAACCTTGGGTCATCTTTGAGGGCTCACATGGATTCTGTGGAGATGAATTCAAATAGTAATTTTTAAGGAAAAAGATCTTCATCTAAGGCACATGAATCTAGGAGAAGATCTCCATGGTGACATGACATGTTCAGTCACAGGCATTCATGGAAGAATGGCATGATCTTCCAGAGAGCATGCTAATTGAATGGAAGATTTTCAGGGTGAAACACTGTGATCCGCCACACACATTGACGGTGAAATAGTGTGATCCACCATAGGCATCTTTGGAATCATATCTCAGGTAAACAATGCTTTTCCTTGTGTAGATCCTATTTCAATAGGAACTTGATGAGTTGATCCGCCTACACGTCTTGCTTTTACTGCTATATCGGGAGTTACTCTCTATGGTTTTGCGATTTGTGCCAGTTATCTGCAAAATCAGACGGTTTGTCATTGAAAACCAACAGTGGATTTCCATAATGCACCACTGAAAAATCAAATTTCTACACACACTTCCCAAGGCAGATTTTAGAGTGCCAGAGACACCAAAAATGAGTTTTTATTACTGATCTAGAAAAATTCAATAGAGACATCATGTTGGAGGGTGTCCATATATACCTTAGGTATTACAAGTTGAATCGTTGGAACTTTATCCATGATAAGTATAAACTTATAAATTCTAATCTAGTTTTATTGCATTAGATGGATCTTGCTCAAAGGATTATTGGGGGAAACAATATTCCATTGCATTTTCTGCTCTTGAGTTCCTACAATCACATCCAAATCTATGTAAACTACCACATCATGCTCTATGTGTACTATCTCTATTTGATATAGAGGATCTTCCTCTTAACTGAGATATCACCCAATAGCATCTTCCATCTATTACTATCCAAAGATATCCTAGACCATGATCTAAACTCGACACATACCTTCACCTTTCATATCATATGGTCCTAGCCAATGATCTTAAACTAGACCACTTGAGTCCTAGATTATGACCTAAAACTAGACCACACTACTAGCTTTTCATGATTTACAAATGATCATGAATATGACCTTAAATTAGACCATTGTGGTGCTATCCAAAAACCTTAAAAGGTTCCATGCCTTTTCCATTTCATCATCATCTTGAGTTATGACCCCAAACTTTAAACGGGACCAACCCATGTGCATCCTTCTCAAGAAAGATTATGAACCAAGGGATAGCCCAATATAGCCTTCTTCTACATAAGGCATTCAAAAAATTCATCCCTAAAAAGGAGGAGACTAACCATGTCCTCCCATTTCATATCATCATCTGACATGATATATCAAGGTTGATATAGACAATCTCAAGATACCAATTGATCAAGTCGTTTCCTACCCAAGAGCAAACACTCTTCCCCTCAAAAACTTCCTAACTTACCCATCACATAAGGGAAGGGTTCTCCTCGAGTGGGACTCAACTTAGTGACAACTAAAATATTTTTCAATCTCCCTTTGAGAATGGAACCCATATATTATACACACTTTCATGCAAAATTTTGGACTATCCCTAATAATGTATCTCATCAAGAAAGCTTCGTTATCTTTTCCAAACTCTTCAATGATCAGGCCACCTTGCTCCATAAGGGGAAAATGTCATTGTCATTCCTAATTTGGCACTATTGTTGATATAAGGGCACATCTTAATCCCTATCATAGGATCAAATCATCTTTTCTCTATGTGATTGGTCCCCTTACAAGAAAGGGGCATAATTTCCAACCCTAACATAACCATCATTTCTATGCAAGGGGAAAATACATTTTCCTATCATGGACTTTGGCACCCTTGCTACACAAGAGGCAATTTCGGACCCTCCCTTGAATATTGGAATCACTAAGATATGAAGACAAAAGGAAATCATTGATACGATCTCTTGGTTTCACATATTTTGACGTATTTTGCCTAAAGCAAGGAACATATTCTTTGCAATAATGTCTTAAAATTTTCGCATAAGGGAAAATTTTCCTTCAACCTCTAGAACTATGGTCCTAGATAGGAAGGATTATGACCGTTATCTAGAGGCACAAATAGTTTGTAAACCTAATCTCACCAACTCAAAATAACTCATAATCAAATTCTAGTGCATAAAGCTCCACAAATGGTCAAAGTGAAGTTGGATACTCTCCATGGGGACTCCATCTAGTTGCCCTTAAGGATAAGGCAATGACGAGATCACCCCTAAAATTTAACAAATCTCTTTTTTTCTTTAGTTTTGATCTTCTTAAATTGAGCACCCCGAAGGAGAATTAAAGAGGAACCACATAATCTAGACATCCTACAACAATCTCAGGGGTCATTCCTACAAGAACATTAATGAATAAGCATGACAATGCCCTTCTCATGGGGCATTACAAGGATGTGGATTGTTAGATAAGGAGACTCAAATTCCTTACAGCATTGTTCATGCCTCACCTTGCAAACACATGAAGGGAATAGTCTTTCATTATGATATAGAATACAAGGACTACAATCAGGAACCTTCTCTAGGAGAATCCCATTTAGTTTCAATTCAAGCTCTGATACTAAGGCTTTGAGCATTAATGTCCACAACGTCAAATGTTTACTTGATATACAAATAAACTGTGAACCCCAAATGGCAACCAAACATGTATATATGATTGTGACATATTTCTTATTCTAAAAATTGTTGATAATAGATACCATGAATGTGTCTATGATGTGTGGCACCTTAACTAAAGTAGGTGGGGAGTTTTCACTTACATACCCACTACATGACACAACTTATCCCATTAAGAGTGATATTCAAAACCAATTGAGAAGAAGAGTTCTCTCATTTGAGATTTAAAGATCCCATCCTAAGATGGTATGTATCAATATCTAAAAATTTAAATGCAATTAAGGAAAAGATAAACAATAAATCCTAAAGGGTACCTAAAAATGATGATTAATGCTTATGACAAATTGTATACATCGATAAGTGTAGAGGATAGATCACATGGGGGTGTCTCTAATTCCTATCACCTTAACTCAAATGGGTGAAGAGTTTCCACTTTAATGCTTTGGACATGGCACAATTTGAGTCAAATAAGCATGAAGTCAAGGATCTGGGAAGCATTACATCCACCTAAATGAAACTTCCCCTAATGGTACACCTGGATATTATCATCTAGAAGGGAAGAACCAACCTAATGGTAGTAGAGGAAGACATAGGAAAAGCTAAAACATGTTTATCATCTTGAACCCCCCCTAAACTACAGTATGGAAAGAGAAAGAAGAGGTGAGTAGGGAAGATGTCATTCACTATCTATTAAGCTACAATAATGATATGATAATCTATTGTACATCAAGTCAGGCACTTTTGATAAGCATAGTTCACCCCAACTCACCAATAGGATCTCATTGACCTCAATACAAATAGAGATCTTGAGCCGCAAAACCTCTAAATTCCAAAAGAAAGCATGCGGAGTATAATCATAAAATTAAACTAAAATCAATTTTGAAAACTTCATACAGAATAACATGGATGCATTAATGTCAAAAGTAGTGTTTCCAAACTTCATATACATCAATGGTGAAAAAACCTAACTTGATAAATAAAATCATTTTAAATCGCTAACCAGGAAAATAGTGAAGTACATGAGACACATGTGATGATAATGGTCTTCTATTTTTCCATCATACCAAATCATTAAGGTGTAAGGGAATGAGTAATAAATGTCAATAAGGATTACTCCAACAACCATGTCATGTCTTCACCATCAAAATTCATCAGCTAGCCATTAATTGAGGATTCCATGTAACAGTTTCTTTAAGATAGATTCTAATGCAAATCTAGATTCGACACTAAGAATGGAGTTAGATCTTATCAGCTATTGTGGCCTTGCCTAGACAGGAGCACAAAATCTGTAGGGAATCTAATACAACATGCTCATCGCATAGTATCCATCACATCAGCAAAGGATAGTCTGCCCAATGATCCTATAGAAGAACAACTCAAAAATGATGAGATCGTATCACCTAAAAGAACCCCTCTCTCAGTAAATACAAAATCATACAATTCCCACTTGTATTAGCTACATAGTATCTTCAACCCTTCTCTCCAAGAAAGAAGCATTGAATGACTTCTACAAGGCAACTGGTTGCCTATAAAAGTTTAGTTGATTGATAAGCAATAGTGCCACATCAACCGAAGAAGAATAGGATATATATTGGACCTTCATTATAGGTGATGCCTAAAGTTTCTTCATATTGTGATTCATTTTTCTTTAGAATAGTTTGAAGTGGGACATTCAAAAGAAAATATAGCTAGGATCAAATATCATAGATGAAATGACATCAACATGACATTGAGTCATCACTACATATAATTGAGGGAAGCTGACATGTTTAATCCCTCGTTTAATCGATCACTCCTACACACTTAGACATCCTCGATTATGTTTCTATTTGTGTATGAGAATTTTGAAATCCTTGGGACCTAACTAAGATGTTAAAGTAGACCACGTTATTAGACCCTCTAATGGACATCATTGGTACCTAGAGAAAGACCTTCATACAAGCCACCTATTGTGAACTTGTGACATCCTCAGATTTTATAAAACTTAATCTACCATGTGACGTCCAAACTGAAACCCTCACCTCACTGAGAATCATAATTTAAATGCCCCACACTAGGATAAGAAGAAGAAACTCATAGGAAGTCAGAAGGAAACAACAGTAGCACATGCACATGAACAATAATAAAACCATACAACACATGTTCACCATTCAACATATAATTACAACATGAATTGTTACAACATTTGATATTACATGTTGAACAACAAACTTTTACATATACATGTACTACCACTAAACAACAAGATCTTAAGACAACATGTCCACATGTACATTAGCTCACCACACAACTCTCAACTATCATGCTTCTTCAAGATCACATGTCCGCATACCTAAACAAAGATTACATCTGGTACATGTCATCACAATATTCAAGAATATTGTACTGAATATGCCTACGTGTCTTTTTATATACCTCTCATTACTAAGCTTGGCAATAAGATAAAACTATTACTTGGCAGTTACGAAGAAATATAAGAAAAAACATACACTTGCACAAAGATGTTCATTAACAAAAGAGAACACATATTTTAAGCTCATTTCCATTACATGTAAAGTTGATCAACCACATGCACTATTCTACCAAAGATATTTAGTGCTCACATGTACTATTCTACCAAAGAGATTTAGTACTTTCATAAATCCACTATTCTTCCCAAGAGATTTAGTTCTCACATGTACTACTCTACCAAAGAGATTTAGTACTTTCATCAATGCACTATTCTACCTCTAGGGTTTGGTCCTCCCATGGACATCTAACGTTTAACATGTCTATAAGAATCATGCATAAAGCAACTCAACTCATTCACAACTTGATCTTGTTGTGCCCGGTAACAAACATACATGAACCATTTCTCGAAGTATGTGTCCAGATAGTCCAAAGTCTCGATAGTTAGCTCTGGGCCTTCCATATAATGGATCAGACATCTTATGTTTCATGTGTTCATAACCATATAAGTATGGAAAACCAAGAAAGATATCATAAAAGAACAATCATCTCATCCAATATCATATGCCAAGTATTTACTATGCATATAATACAAGCATATTGTATAATAAGCCAAGTAAGAGGTAATGGCGTACCTTGATCAAGAAAAACAAACCTAATCACATATTCTTGATGTCAACTCTATTCTTTTTCAAACCCTAATCAAGATAAGATCATATTTACCATCATCATATTCTCATCATCTTAACCCTAATTATGTCTATCTTAGTCATCAGGATATTCCCACTTTTACTTGTATTCTTGTCTTAGAATTATCCCATTGATGTCATATTTTACAATTATGTTACAGATTAGGGTTCATTATCTGATCATTAGCTTCCATAGTATTTTGTGTACATATTAACCCTAGGTTGCATCGTTAACCTAAATTAGGGTTTCATAACATGTATTAAGGGTCATCTTCATATAACATGAATTTTATGCATCTAACTGATATCAAAGTTTCATATTAACTTCCAGTTACATATATAAGGGCGTTTAATAAATTCCATCATTTATTGAGCATGCGTGTATTTATTGCATTTTATTTAGGGTTAATAGCCCTAATTAGTCCTATTAAGAAAATTATAAGATTTCATGCATCAATATTACAATTTCTCATATCATATAAATTATAAACATGATCATGGATTTTCTGACATATTATCATAATTTTAGGCCATCATTTGATATTTAATATCCATGAAATAAGCATTTCACAACTTACATGATATCATTGAAATTAGTTCATAAAAATCATGATATTATGCTTTCATGTTATTCTATGCATTTTGCTTAGAATTTTTGTACCTTATTTGCATTTTTTATGATAAGCATGCTAATTTCTACAAATTATTGAAGATCCTGACATTTACTAAATTATTTACCTTTATGGGCCAGTAGGTGAACGCCATGTGGCCACTTAGTGTGTGGCCCTCAGCTCCTGGCTCGCACTGAGCTGGCAGTTTGCTGGGTCTAGGTTGGTTTTCTAGGCTTGGACCTGGTTCAGGGTTCTCCACCTTCTCTGCATCGCGCAGACCCTTTCTCGAGATCTATCCTCGGGAGACTGTAGTCAGGCTTCTGCCTGAGTGTGAGTGTCGTCGTGCTCCGCTCCCTTCTTCCTAATCTTGGGCACCATCATGGCTAGGTATGGTCCAGTGAGAGGTTGTCCACTCTCTCTCCTCCTCTCCTCTATTTCTTCTGTTGAAAATAAACCTAACGGAGACAGGATCCTCTGGTGAGCGAAGCCCCTTCCTTGCTTTCCTCAAAGCCCACTCATGTCTTCTCTATCTCACGGCCTCCGTCGTGAGGTGTATTTCTGGTGAGGGATTGATCTCCACACCACCTCCTTGGGCGATGGGTCTCTTCTCCAATGACGGGTAGGCAAAGCTCCCCTAGTCTTGGTGTTCTTGTTCCTTCGTCAAAGGCGTTGCTACATTGCCTGGTCTCCTACGTTCTCAGGTATTAGTTGTAGAGTCGAACCTCCCTCAACTACCATTGTGTGTGCCCTTCCTCATTTTAGTGTTGCCATTGGGTTCTGCCCTGATGAGGATTCCATGGCATATCTCTCCTCCTAGCTCCTTGTTCTCTCATGCTTCTATGGGTAGGAAAGGCAAAATTATGGATAGGGGTTCCTTCTCCCTCCACAGTCCCATAAGGAAACTTGTAAAGGTCAGAAGGATGTCATCGATGAGGACAGATTAACTGATCAGTCAGTTTCATACCACACACCATAACCACAACATGGTGAAGACTAGTCACTCGCTTCCTTCAATTTTGCCCACCACTACGTATCCAATTGGACTGGAAGAAGGTATATCATCTATTGATACTCATCCAAGGGCTGACAAAACCCCACACAGCAATCAGATCCATGGCTCACCCGCTCTACAAGGTGTGTGACAGTCCTATATCAAAACCTAGATCATAATTAATGAATACATTGGTTCAATTACATAATACATCAATTATTTAACCATTTTCAAACCTAAATATCTCTTTATAGGAACCTCCATATTTCCTGTAAATTTAACCAAAGCTTAATCATATTCATGACTACATCCTAGTAAATTTGGGTGCCAAGAGTCACTTGTTAGATCAGTCAATTTACCTCAAATACATAAACTTAGAGATATTGGTCATGATATGAACATCAATCACCATCCAAACCTTACCAAATCACTTGTAAGTCTCAAGATAACTCAACATTCATGAGCTCACTTATGTCATTAGGTATCTAAATATTCTAAAAGTTCACTCCATCATATCCTACACACCTTAAAAGAAATTTTATCCTCAAAATTAAGCCAAAAATCCAATCCATCACATCATATACATCTTAAAAGAAATTCCATCCTCGAAATTAAGCCATCCTCTTATTTCAAGGAAAAATAAAAGGTCTTCATCCAATGTAGGGCACCACTCTAGGTGCAACATATCCACAAAAAAGATCTTTGGAACATGTGTAAACCACTTGTAGGAGGCTCTAAAAGAATCTAAGGTGAACCGCCCCCCAACATATAACATGATGTAGATGCTTAGTCTGTGTCACATTTCCAATTAGGATTATTGTACTAATTTCACCCAAGCATAAGATTTAAACAAGGGATTATACATGACATTTTTCATATTTTAGGATTTACATCCTCATTTTATCCAAACATCAGGTTCTGACATCATGTCCTCATTTTGAGAAGAGTTATTTATAAATTACTTGATTTATCCATATGGATCATTACAAGGTGCCATCATCATTATATTTTGCAAAATTGTTAGAACATGTTCAACATTAACATATGTCTTTTAGGAGGGTGTTAACTATAGTTAACCCACTTTATCCATCTAGATCATAGCAAGGTGTCACAATCGTTATGTTGTGCTAACTGTCACACTATGTTTTTCATCTTTATTAAGCACTAAGATAAACACCTCATGTAACATGTTTCATTCATATGATCTTATTTCATCACTCATAAATTACAACATTTACTAATGATTTCATAACAAGATTAACAAACAATATCACATTATCATCATTATTCATGTATATGGTTACCCATTTATACATAGAGATCTATCAAACTATACTCATTGTTCCATCATTCCATATCTACTTATGTCACATTTCAAGATAAGATCACATTCTTACACATGTTATATCATGGTTGTGCTAAAGAAACTTATACAAGTGGCTTGTCAAACATACATCAAAACTTTATCTAGTCCAAAAGAGGTTCTCTTAACCTGTACTTTAGGGTAGTTTCATGCCCAGTCTCTTTGATCTAACTCAACTCTATGAGTATCTCATAGACATATACTTTATCTTTCCTCTCTTGGTCTAGGGTTCTCGTATTACCTCATCGGCACTAGTGATAGCCTTACAAGATATAGCCACACAGTCACAAACCAAAACATGATATGACATTCTATTCATAGATCTCTACCCATGGAACATGTTCACTCAAAACTCTCTATATATATACACCACTAGAGTCCTACATGGGAAACCACCAACCTGAGCATGAGGCTTTACAGAAACTAACATATTTACTTCCTCCAGGGTCTTGGGACTCTCTCTCCCTCACCCAGATGGAAGGTATTCATATTCATATTCACATGTTCATATATATATGGCCTCTCTCTCACTATAGGGTTTGGTCCTCCCAAGGACATCTAGGGTTCAAGATATCTATAGGAATCTTGCATAAAGCAACTCAACTCATTCACTTAGTAGTCTAGTTTAGGACGTGTCATATCACATATTTCTCATCATTCTCATATCTTAGAGTTTAGGTTCTCTAACCTTCTCCCTATGGGTCTCACTCTCTCTAGGGTTAACCCTATAACTGGTCCCACACTAGAGGTCCTCCTTTGTAAAAGAGCTTGAGGCTCATGCTAACTCATAACCTCATCCTAACTTCACATATCTTATCTCATAAAATCCTAGTTACTTGCATCATCAAAACTCATATTGCATCCTCACACTAAACGTAAGCCCTCAAAGACAAACATATATTATCATAAACTATCTTATATCATATCTATTAGACCTAGATTATCATATAATCTTATTTCATATATTCCATCTATCATGTATTCCAACAAGGCTCTAGACATCTAATCTATAACTACTTTGTCTTCTAGACTGATATCATTCACTTTCACTTAGATTGCATGACCGCCTCCTACTCGTACATGTGTGGGGACACATATTTTTGTAATACTTTCATATATAATAAAATATTATATAGTTTTTCTCTGATAAAACATGCATCAAAGAAAACTATCAAGGTTCGATCCGATTGGAATCAAAAACCAAATCCATAAAATGAGTGTCCCACACATAGTAGAGAGTGCAGTGCCATGAAAACTAGTGAAAAGGGTGAGAACAAAAAGTAGATGTGTAGCTACCCAAGTCAACGAGCACCATATGCCTAGGATTTTTGTTCCCTCAATGTACATCATTTCCAAATAGTGCAACATCCCATACCGCTACACTACAAGGAAAGAATGACATTTTAAGGACTTTCTATACAACAAGCACCGGTCTAGACCTAGTTCTCAGACATCTAGGTGCTAACCTAATGGCTAGGTTAGATCTAGTCTCTATAATATGATTAATCTAACCCTAAAGATTATTAAGTTCAAGGTTTTCTTTAGTTTTGAGTTGCATAATCAGCAAATGTCAGGCTTTGCTATTGTTCATGATCTGATACCACTTGTGATGTCCCTAGATTTTCTAAAACTTAATCTAACGTGTGACGTCCAAGCTGAAGCCCTCACCTCAGCAAGAATCACAATTTAAACGCCCCACACTAGGCTAAGAAGAAGAAAATTATAGGAAATCAGAAGGAAACAACAATAGCACATGCACGTGAACAATAATAAATCCATACAACACATGTTGGCCATTCAACATATAATTACAACATGAATTGTTACAACATTTGATATTACATATTAAACAACAAACTTTTACATATGCATGTACTACCATTAAACGACAGGATCTTAAGACAATAGGTCCACCTATACATCAGCTCGCCACACAACTCTCAACTATCATGGTTCTTCAAGATTACATGTCCACATACCTAAACAAAGATTATATGTGGTACACGTTAGCACAATATTCAAGAATATTGTACTGAGTACGCCTACGTGTCTTTTTGTATACCTCTCTTTACTAAGCTTGGTAATAAGATAAAACTATTACTTGGCAGTTATGAAGAAATATAAGAAAAAGTATACACTTGCACAAAGTTATTCATTAACAAAAGAGAACACATATTTTAATCTCATTTCATTATATGTAAAGTTGATCAAGCATGTGCACTATTCTACCAAAGAGATGTAGTGCTCACATGTACTATTCTGCCAAAGAGATTTAGTACTTTCATAAATGCACTATTATGCCTAAGAGATTTAGTGCTCACATGTACTATTCTGCCAAAGAGATTTAGTATATCAATACACTAATCTACCAAAGAGAATTAGTGCTATCATATAATGGATCAAACATCTTATGTTTCATGTGTTCATAGACATATAAGTATGGAAAACCAAGAAGATATCATAAAAGAACAATCATTTCATCTAATATCATATGCTAAGTATTTACTACGCATATAACACAAGCATATTGTATAATAATCCAAGTAAAAGGTAATGGCATACCTTGATCAAGAAAGACAAACCTAATCACATATTCCTGATGCCAACTCTATTCTTTGCCAAACCCTGATCAAGACAAGATCATATGTACCATCATCATATTCTCATTGTCTTAACCCTAATTATATCCATTAGGGTTTATCTTAGTCATTAGGATATTCCCACTTTTACATGTATTCATGTCTTAGAATTATCCCACTAATGTCATATTTTCCAATTATGTTATAGATTAGGGTTCATCATCTGATCATTAGCTTTCATAGTATTTTGTGCACATATTAACCCTAGGTTGCATCATTAACCTAAAATAGGGTTTCATAACATGTATTAAGGGTCATCTTCATATAACATGAATTTTATGCATCTAACTAATATCAAAGTTTCATATTAACTTCCATTTACATATGTAAGGGTGTTCCATAAATTCCATCATTTATTGAGCATGTATGTATTTATTGCATTTTATTTAGGGTTAATAGCCCTAATTAGTCATATTGAGCAAATTACAAGATTTTGTGCATTAATATTACAATTTCTGATATCATATGCTTTATAAACATGGTTATGAATTTTCTGACATGTTATCATAATTTTAAGCCAACATTTGTTATTTATTATCCATGAAGTAAGCATTTCACAACTTACATGATATCATTGAAATTAGTGCATAAAAAGCCAGATATTATTTTTCATGTTATTCTACACATTTGTTTGAGAATTTTGATACCTTTTGCATTTTTCTGATAAGCTGCTAATTTCTATAAATTATTGAAGATCTTGACATTTACTAAATTATGTACCTTTATGGGCCAGTAGGTGAATGCCACGTGGTCACTCAGTGCACGGCCCTCATCTCCTGGTCCACACTGAGTCGGTGGTTCACTGGGTCTGGGTTGGTTTTCCAGGCTTGGACCCGGTTTATAGTTCTCCACCTTCTCTGTGTCGCACAGACTCTTTCTCACGATCTATCCTCAGGAGACTGTAGTTGTGCTTCCGCCTGAGCATGAGCACCACAGTGCTCGGCTCCCTTCTTCTAGGTCTTGGGTGGCGTCATGGCTAGGTCTACTCTAGTGAGAGGTTGGCCACTCTCTCTCCTCCTCTCCTCTATTTCTTCTTCTAAAAACAAACTCGATGGAGACAGGATCATCTGGTGAGTGAAGCCCCTTCCTTGCCTGCCTCCAAGCCCACTCCTATCTTCTCTATCTCACGGCCTCCATCGTGAGGTGAATTTTTGGTGAGGGATTGATATTCACACCACCTCCTTAGGCGATGGGTCTCTTCTCCAGTGACGGGTAGGCAAATCTCCCCTAGTCTTTGTGTTCTTGTTCCGTTGTCAAAGGCATCGCTACATCATCTAGTTTCCTACATTCTTAGGTATTAGTTGCGGAGCCAAACCTCTCTCAATTATCTCTATGTGTGCCCTTCCTCATTTCAGTGTCACCACTGGGATCTACCTTGGCAAGGATTCCATGGTATATCGTTCCTCCTAGCTCCTTGTTCTCTCGTGCTTTTTTGGGTAGGAAAGGCAAAACTATGGGCAGGGGTTCCTTCTCCCTCCACAGTCTCACAAGGCAACTTGTAAAGGTATAAAGGTTGTCATCGATGAGGCCAGATACCACACCATAACCACGACATGGTGAAGACCAGTCACTCGCTTCCTCCAATTTTGCCCACCACTACGTATCTAATAGGACTGGAAGAAGGTATATCAGCCATTGATACTCATCCAAGGGATGAGAAAACCCCATATAGCAATCAGATTTGTGGCTCACCCCCTCTACAGGGCACGTGACAATTCTTTATCAAAACATAGAATATAATTAATGAATACATTGGTCCACTTACATAATGCATCAATTATTTTACCGATTTCAAACCTAAATATCTCTCTATAGGAACCTCCAAATTTCCTATAAATTTAACCATAGCTAAATCATTTCATGACTACATTCTAGTAAATTTTGGTGCCAAGAATCACTTGTTAGATTAGTCAATTAGATACCTCAAAACATAAACTTAGAGATCTTGATCATGATATGAACATCAATCACCATCCAAACCTTACCAAAGCACTTGTAACTCTCAAGATAACTCAACATTCATGAACTCACTTATGTCATTAGGTATCTAAATATTCCAAAAGTTCACTCCATCACATCCTACACACCTTAAAAGAAATTTCATCCTCAAAATTAAGCCAGAAATCTAGTCCATCACAGATCTCCTCAAAATAAACTATTTCTATGTTTGGACACTCACATTCCAACCTTTTGATCTGGAATCAAGATCTCAACCAAAACTGATCCTAATTATCCATTAGTTGGCACACTACATTTAAGTCATGCCACGAGTAGGCATCTTGCATTCATTTTAAGCCCTTTCATTAATAGGAACATTTCATTTCAAGCCCTATCTGGAGCAGGAAATCTTCATTTCAAGTCCTACCCTAAGTAGGAACCTTGCAATCCGTTTAAGCCTTATCCTGAGTAGGAACATTTCATTTCAAGTCATATCTTGAGTGGACACCCTATAATTTAAGCCCTATCTGAATAGTCACCTTTCATGTCAATTTTAACCTAAATAGGCACCCTTCACTTTAATTTGAATCATGGATAGACATATATCATTCAAAATCCCTTCCCTGAGTAGGCACCCTGCATTTTAATCCCTATCATGAATAGGAACCTTTCATTTCAACCCCTATCTTGAATAGGCTCCCTACATTTTCAACCCAACCATTAATAGGAACATTCCATTACAAAACTCACATACTGAGTATGCACTGTGCATTTTAATCCTTATCATGAATAGGTGCCTTCTGTTGCAATCCCTATCGTAACTATACACTCTACATTTAACCCTTGTCTAACATTTTCCCCTTTCATTTGAAAATCACTACCATGAGTAGGCACCCTCATATTAAGCCCTACCTAAAATATACAAATTTCATTTCAAGCATTAACCTGAGTATAACCATGAATTTTAATAGCTATATTTAAGAGGCACCTTTCATTTCAAAACTCCTACCTTGAGTCAGTTCCCTGAACTTTAAGCCTTATCCTAAAGAGTAACCTTTCATTTCAAGACCCACCTTGAGTAGGAACCATGCATTTAAATCCCTATTCTAAAAGGCACATTTCATTTCAGAATACCTACCCTAAGTGGAAAACATATCATTTAAGCCATGTCCTGAGTAGGCATCCTTCATTTAAAAGCCATATCCAAGATAGGTACCTTGAATCCAAGCCCTACCATGACTAGACACCTTCCATTTTAGATACATTCCTTGAATAGGCAATTTCATCCAATCCCTACTCAAAGTAGGAAACTTTCATTTCCATGTCCTATCATGAATAGGCACCTTCATTCAAATCCTACCCTTCAAAGCCCTAATCTAAATAGGCATGTTTCCATTTTAAAATCCATATCTTGAATAGGCACCTTGTGTTTTAAGAACAACCTTTAGTAGGAATCCTTTCATTCAAAATCCCTATTCTTAATAGTTGTTTCTTGCATTTCAAAGACCTATACTGAATAGGGACGTTATGTGTCAAATCTGAACTTGAATAGGCATGCTACATTTTTGGACATATGAGTTGTAAATATATTGAGAAGTACTAAAAATCCATCTCTTGTCGTAAAAGTGCTACTCGTAGTATATGAAAACAACATGTTGATCATATTCTTGATATTTTAGGTTCAATATACTTAAAGGTACCCTATTTTAACATTTTTGGTAAATATCACAACTATATTGTAGGTGATAAATGAGTCAAAGGTTATATCACTCACCTGATGAGAGTAGAGACAAGTCTACTAGCATAGAAAAATGATGAAGCTTCAAGCCAAAAACTCCAAACTAAAGAAAAACTCTACAAGATCTGAGCTCCTCTATAACATGCCTTACGATAGTCAATCCACAACCTAGAAGAAATAAGAGAAAGGATGGAGAAGAAATAATATGGTGTTAGACTCAACACTCAAAACCCTAGATAAAACCACCTAAACATGTCTATGGAAAGTAAGATGGTGGTAGACCATTAAGAGAACAAAGGATCAAAGTTCTACTTACACAAATATGGGCTTAGAAGCCACCAAGAAGCTTTATGCACTTTAGCAGAGAAGATAATAAAGGCTAACAACAACGAAGTTGAAGTTTGAAGAAAGCAGAAATCTCATTAGTAGACGTCAACCAATGGCATCTTGCTCCACTGTAGCACTTTGAGGTTGCTCACACAAGTGAGGTCATAAGGAAGGAAAAGGGGGTATATATAGTCCTAACAAAGAGAGAAAAGGTGATAAAATTTCTCCACATGTCAATCAAATCACTCGTACCTTTTGTAGTATTTGTCTCATCAGTAACTAAGCCCCAACACTCACATGAGGTCAGAAATTGTATTGGTAGACCACCTTGTCTTTTCATTAGAAGATGAGCAAGGATTTCATCGATACCTAGCATCATTTCTAGTTCTCAAGGGTAGTTTCATAACACAAATTGTAGACCACCATCTGAAGTGCATACAGTAAAGCCACAGTATATGGTTTAGGATTTCCATCTAAGTAGAAGACTCCCTAGAAGTAGAGGTGACAAAAAATTCTTTATGGCATGATTTTGAGGAAAGAGATAAATAATAGAATGAGTAGAAAAGGCTACATGCAAACTTGAGATAACACCTTCTCCTCTACTCTTACACTTGATGAAATCAACCAACTAAAGAAATTCATAGGGATCTTGGTGTTGTCTAAAATCATATATGAGCATCAATTATCTTGGTTTCCAAGAGACTTGATTTAACAAATAGATGGTAGATTATCTCACACCCATATTTTGTAGTACCAACATGACAATCTATGTGTTTACTTACCTATCATTTTCAAGACAATTAGAGTCACTCTACTATTTCTAGATATTTAGTAGAAACTCTTGCATGTGAATATTCAACTCAATTGCCCTACCTCTCTAAAAAACAAGACACTCTTGGGACATGTATTTGAGTTCAACCTGACTAAGTCAACTCTAAGTGTCGAATGACAATTTTCACTTCTCTGCAATCATCTTAGCAATACCATGATTTCCTTCATCTTAAAAAATATTATGTTTCTAGGAAAAGTATTCATATTTGGTTTTCATGTGGTTGAATTGGTCACTTTAAGACAAAAGTATTTTCATTATTCTTTATTCTCTATAAATTATCACCAAGGCAAGAGGTGATGAAGGAATTCAAGTTGAAACCCTTGATAGATCTATTCTTCCTTTGGACTTGTGTATCTCATTGTCTTGATGAGACTGCAGTAGATCAAATACTTCCTTCCCGACAATTGGTGGGAGAAGAACCACATATATCAAATGATCATGTGGAATTTCAAGAATCATTCTCAAGGCTTCAAAACCAGTTATACGAGGATCCACATCCCTACACCCATCAAATGGTCATACATTCTGATTGCAGCAAGACAATAACTCATCATTTTATTCTTTCTCGCTCCAATCTTTCATTCCTATTTGTTTTAGAATAACTAAAATTTGAAGTGTCAAGTGAGGAGAGAGTTCAATCTTGAATAGAAACATTAACATATTTGTACACTTTTTCTTTATTTCTTTTATCCTTTATTTTGTTGTTTGTTTTTGTTTCATTATTTCTTTTAGTTTGTAAGTTCTTTATCTTCTAACACTATTGGAATACATAACATGAATCTTTTTGTTTATTAAATTTGTCTATCATCCATTCTTCATCCCAATAGTAAGTAGCTTGACTAAAATTTTGAAGAAAACTGAGGAAAATGCAATCATCTAAACTATGACATCATATCATATTTCTTATAGGAGAGTATAGTTTTCTCACAGTGATTTTATCTAGAGTAAAAATTCAGTCTCTTATGGGAAGTAGAATGTTAGAGAACTACAATTGCAAAAAAAAAATTAGTTATGATGTCTTTTTCAACTGTTTCTCTTAGTGAACAAAAATATTTTGATCTTGAATAAACTAACTTTGGATAAGATCTAACAAAGCTAGCTCTTGAAAAGAATTAAATTGAATGCATATTGGAAGAATATAAATAGAGATAAAGAGATTAAAATGACCCAAGGTGTAGGTCTAGCTTAATAGGTCAATTAGGAAACTATTGGATTCATTGAGGTGATTCATACTTCAGACAATCTAATAAAAAAGAATAACTTATGACATGTGTTTTGCAATTATTACCTTGTTTTTAATTAGACAGGGGTAAAAAATCCTTCTTGACTCCTAGACGAAGGAGAATTTTTATGTGCCAAATAGATGTTATAAGTGAGGAATCAAAATCTCTTTACTTGCAGCCCTAGAAAGCTTCAAAATTTCAAGGAATCAAAATCCCTTTACTTGCAATCCTAGAAATATTTAAAAAATTATTAAAGAAACCTAATCATCCTAAGATCAAATTGAGACTTGACGACCCTTGATATGATAAGTTGATATTTGATAACCCTTTATATGATAAGTCATGTTTAAATATCGAGTACATGAAGTATTGACTTAAATATTCATGGTTGATTTATTAACATGAGAATGAACCCATGAATATTATACAATGCAAAGAGAATAGGCACTTCTTTGTGGTTAAAACTATTAGGAAACTACTTATATTTAATTTTCTAGACATGATATTTTTTCAATGAAAAAGATTATTTTTGCAACAAAGTTCTCTTCACTCAAGTTGACTGCTATGCTTGAGGACAAGCAAGATTTTACTACAAAGTGATTAGATAACATATATTTTTGTTGTTCTCTTGGTTATAAATAGATCCATTTTTCCTTAGGAAAAATAGAAATGTATTTGTAATATATATATATATATATATATATATATATATATATATATATATATATATATGAATCTTGATACTTTCTAGTGTTTTGTAGATTAAATGAGGAAACCAACTTTTGGCTTGAATTCATCTGAAATTTAGGACTCAATCAATCCTAGTTTGGCATGTGAAAAGATCATGAAGTTGATGAAGAAGTCCCCATCACTACTAAAGGGACCTCCATAACCAATCTAAAGTATTCTACCAACATGGATTCTCCACACTAAAATAGCCAACAAGCATATTTGGCAGCTAAAGAAAGAACACTTTTGAGTAACTAAAGAACAAGCTACAAGATCCAAACCTAAAAAGCTAGTTTGACTACAAGTTTATTTTCCTAGACATAAAGAGTGATTTTGAAATCCATCAACAATTCCAATGAATAGCTTTTCCCTTAATCGGTTCCAAAATCTATGAGACTGCCATCCAATAAAAGGCGCCATGAAGTGCTCAAATATTGAAGATCACATTTCTAGGATAGGACCTCCTATGGACCAAACTTAACTAGAATAATATCAAAAGGTCTCTATTCCTTTTGATCAAAGTATGAACCTATAAATAGAACCCATCCACCAACATTCTCATGGTTTGAAAATCTGCACCAATTTTCTTCACTCCTCCATTTTAGTCACTTGTGGTTCACCCTTCTCCAATGATAGCATTACATTTTCATAGACATCTTGCCTACAGACAGCCACAGACTGCATACCACTTTTCTACTACCAAACACATCATAGGAGTTACACTATAGGACTATGTTGCAGTCATGCTATGGTGTATAGAATGGTGTACACTTTCCATCACCTCTATCCTCAGCCACCTATGATTTTGATCTCCCCAATAACATGTAAGAAATGATGAAACTTAGATATATCCTATAACATTGTTATGCTAACTCAAACATCATTGGAAATTTCTTGTCTCTAAATAGGATGTCCCTATTTATTGATCTTTCCTTCTGTTAGTCTATAACTATGATTTTAATATTGTTTTCAGCTAATTTCTTATTCTGATTGTATTTCTATATCAAAGTCTCTCTAAATTATTGTAATTTATGTAGTTTGTTAGTGAACCTAGCCCCAAAAGATGAGGATAGAATTAAGTCTTTTCTTGTCATTACATAATGTGTAGGCATTGACATTCATCCATGAGAGAGGTGATGTCCACTAATATATGTTCTACTTGAACTCAAGAGAAGGTTGAATTGAGTGATCTTAACAGTTGACTTAGTAGTTGATTTATGTGTTTGTGATAGCCATTAAGGGATAAGAGGTTTGATTGGGAAGTAGAAGGCCATGATGTGGTTGTTTACCTCTAAATCATTATCATCATCATATTAATTTTACTACTTTCCTTATATAAAATCTAGTCACAATTTACCATCAAAATCATCTTATCTTTGTATTAGAGTAGCTAATACAAAGTTAATAGCAATTTGTGGTTTTCTTATTTAGAAAATGGACACAATTCTACCAAAATTTAACCTCATACATTGGAAATTATAAAGTGTTGTGTGATTAGTTAATACACTTAAACTCCACATGTACAGCTAAGAGTAGTGGTTTATAGTTGACAAGAGAGTATTTCATAAGTTTTCACATATAAACTGTGTGCGCTATGTCATTACACATGTGTCAAAAACCCTAAACAATTGTAAAAAAATATTATAACATTCATATATGCTAGTAGATATGCTCCTTTTGGTTAGAAGATGGATTCATATATAATGAATGAAAAGATATACACGCCTCTATGTGTATAGAGGATCAAATGCATAGATAATTAATGCAAAGAGATCTATACCTATGTGAGTAAAGAGAGTCCAATGAATATAGGATGAATGTAAAGAGATTCACACTTGTAGGTGTAGAGAGGATCAAATGCATATAGTATAATCCATGGTGGAAAATTCATTTTAAAAGATAAAGTTGATGATTTTTTTCTCTTTCCTAAGTAAATCACTAATAACAATTATTTTGTTAAGCAATCCATTTTATTTTATTGGAAGCATACCAATATGTTTAGATTTAATGCATCTCCGGTTTTCCCTATTAGTACAAGAAGATTTTTTATGAAGACCTTCCATATCTCTGCTTCCTCTACTTGATAATTACTTGATGACGAAAGTTTCGATAAGCTTCACTAAACTAGAAGTTCAGGAGGGTTTAATAGTGAAAGTGAATGTTGTGGTTTCTTTTATTTAGTTTCAACTCATTTGTCATTTTTTACATATGACTTGGGGTCCCAATTATAAAAGGTATGGTATGAATCAATAAAGTTAGGCTTTATTTCATTATTGCATATGTTGTGTGTATTTGGTGGGCCATCTGGTCACATTGAATCCCTTTAATACTACCTTCCAAGGTAGTGAGATTTGAATTTGAAGAAACAACGGTTTAGTGCCATTTGGTATTATATCCTAGCATGGATCCTGAGTTACTTAAAATAAGGAAACCCTAAAATTCATAATGGTGAAAACTTAGGTGTTAAGATCAAGAACTTATCAAGCCCTATATTGGGTCTCTGTCTTGTGTCTTTTTCCCATTTTTCACATCTAGATGTTTCATAATGCATGATATATCCCTAATAATTGGTTTAATGTCAAGTGCACTTACGAATGTCTTTTGCATGCTTTGTATGTACTTTGGAGACTAATTGAAGCAAGAAGGTGAAAGAGATGATCCATTAGACTCCAACACGCATGGCTAAGCCCAAGAAGTCATCAAATCCAACTCCAACCTATCCCAAATGTCGAAGGATTAAAGTTGAAAAAACTCACCATGGTTGTCCAAGTTTAACATCAAAGTACACATGATACCCCCATAGTGGTTGTGGTACTTCACAATGGCCATGCTACAAGATCCCAATTCATAAGATAATTTTAGATTTTGAAGGAAGTAAAGAAATTCAATCGCCATGGTCGTGCTCACCAAAATGGCTATTAACCATCACGGTCATGGTAGCAATGCCATAGAATGATCGTGCTCAAGATCATGTTCTCCATATATTCCCTCCACCATGGTCATGGCAATCACCATGATCATGCTCCCTTCATGCCACCATAGTTTCATTGTAGAATGTCACCAACCAAAATATCCACATACAAGCCTGATTTTAACTACCAAATCACCAAGATCATTCAAAATCACCAAAGCCATTATACCAGGTTTCCACCATGGTCATGATGGCCACTACATCTATGGTTTCCTTGAAACTTACCAATTTTTTTCATTGATTTACCCATTTCTCCCTCCCCTAACCCAATACACTCTACACCCCTATATAAGCCTTAGTGGTAGTTGGGGGTCGAGCGATAGCTCCCTCGGGCATTCATTTCTTCCACCTATCTACCTGACACCACTCTCATTTCATCATGGGTTTTGGCCACTTTCCACCCCATTTCCATGTTGTTCCACCTTGGAGGAGTGAAGTGTTTGAGCTTGTTGTTACTTGAGAAGGAGAAGGAGACTTAAGTGCCTACATTTATGGCTTCTTTTTCTCATGTCTTCTCTAGATTTGTATTTTATTTTGTCATGAGTAACTAAGCCCCTTTGGTGGGTTGTTTGGGAGAAAATATGTGACTTTGATACTATGTTGGTGAAATATTTTTGCAAACACTTTTGTTTTATTTTTTAATGTTATATTATTTCTTGTTCTCATTTCCCCTATTTTGTTATAGTCAATTCTTTTTTAAAATGCCTAAGATATAGGAAAGAGAAGGAATGGAAGCTATGATAGGGAAAACTCCAAGATACAACTAGTGCATCATTATCTAGTACCCTCTTTTCCCACCTACCCATCTACTCCACTAGCCCTAGGTGTGAGATATAAGTATCTAGGTTTATTTCTCCCTATGCACTTAGGAAGTAGCAGGTTAAGTGGTTGGATGGGGGTAATAGGGGGTGAAACACCTTCATCCTACATCCCATACCACCCCTTGACACTAAGTTTATTTGGAGAATCACTTCTAAAAAATTGGACTTTGGTAATCTTGATTGTATTCTATCTATTCCAGAGTCAATTTTTCCTAGTAAGGTTGCATAGGGTGTTACAGAGACTAGTTATATTCAAACCTTATGTCACCCCTGGTCAACTAGTAGAATATGATTATCTACCCTCACTATAATTTTTTGTTTGATTTTATAGCATATTTGGTTGGATGTGTTTGCAGTGTATGACCCTAACTAGGTTGATAGTCACATTACCCCATAAACATCCCACGTCCATAATAAGTTGTTAAAACCATAATTGCTTTCTTTCCAGCTAATGTTGGTTTAATTAGCTTCCTTTCTTGCTTCCTTGGTCTAATTTGAATAGTTCATGGTCAATCACCTTATCAAATTTCTTCTCTTAGTTGCTAATTAGGATTTCAATTGTCAGTGTAGTGATTCATTGAATGTCTTTAGTTTTTTACTTTAGTGTAGTTGCATCCTTGCTTAGCTAGTTAGACTTCATTGTGTAGGGATAATTTACATATGATTCTTGCTCATATCAATTTCTTGTTCATCATAGTATAACTCAAAATCAAAGTCAAACCCCAAAAATGTTACACTCGACAACACTATATTTTGAAAAGCAATATAGTACACAAACAAAGCTCTAGTGCCCCCATCACTCATTATGGATCTACCCCTAATTTGCCTACTCTATACTATATTCTGAGTTTGTGCAATTTGTTTAACAAAGTGTGTCAATTAGGGTCTATAAACTTTATATTCCATGTTGTGCCTCAAGGGCACATCAAGGTTTTGACGTCATTGTAGGCAAAAGTGGAACTGAGACTATTTAGTTTGTTTGATTTGACTTTTCCTACTGCCCTCGCCATTTCCATTATTTATTCTTTATGTTGTTCTTTCATTTGAGATTACTAACTCTTCTTGATAGTGATACGTGCAGGTGACACAATACGTTAGAGAAAGAAGAGATAGTTGATCCTAATGGAAGACCACCACCTTACAATGGAGAACCCCCAAGGCCTTTCTAAGAGTACTTCCTTCTAGGATCTTAAATATCCCCTATTGCAACAAGAATTGAATATATTTTAGGACAAGACTCCTCTATCCCTCCAGCTCTTATGCATATGCTTCGGTCTTCTATGGCCTAGATCATGAAATTCCTTACAAGCATGTTGATTCTTTTTAAGAAAAAAGCTCAACTTTCCACAATCAAGATGCAACTTATGATGCCATTTATTTGACTATGTTCTACTTCACTATACGGGTCTAATTTTATGCCATATAGTGTCTATGTTGATCTATTTAGGAAAGCTAAAGATATTCAATTGGACTCTCCAATTAGAAGATCATTCTATCAAAGTGTCTAGAGGAAGGATGGATGATGCATCAATGATGATAAACAAAGAAATGATAGTAGTGTTCCTAGTGGACTTTATAGCTCTTGATATGGAGCCATAGGATGAAAGGAATTATTTTTATCTTAGGAAATCCATTCTTGTCTACTGTTGACACAAAAATACATGTTCTTAGTGGAACCATGATAGTCTCTTTCATGAACACTAAGCTAAAGATAAATATGTGCAATATCTTCACGTGGCAAGAACAAGATGAGGATTTTGAGGATTGTCTCTTTGAAGAAACATATGATTACTTGAAAGATAGAAATGTTGAAGGTGAACATCTTGAGAACTTGTATGATCGTCACAATTGTTGAATGTAAATGGGAAAACCCATTATTCAAAGAAGATGGCTAAGAAATTTCCAAATGGTTGAAGAAGGAAGGAGCATAACGGCCAAGTGAAGGTGGAAACCTAGTGCTAGTGGGAGGCAATCCACATAGATTTGAGGACTTTTTACTTAAGCCTTTCTTTTTGGTAATACCTTTGTTTTTATACTTCAAAGAAACACAAACACACATACCACACTTGAATTTATTTATTTTTGGATTCTCCTTAGAACAAGAACTTAGCATGAATAATGATCTATGGAGTGGCTAACTCATGAAAATTTCCAAGATGGGAATGACAAGAAAGTTGAAGTGAAATGAAGATGTACTAAAAATAACCTACAACTGTGGTGGGAGATGACCTGAATGGTTGTTCTCCACAAAATATGTGTTACATCTATGGGCCACCCAACTTGAGTGACATGAATCCTTACACCTCGATGTGTATCCCACATGGATCTATGATCATTACCATACCAACCTAAGCCTTTGCTTTGTGCTAAGGATATCATGATTTAAAAGCTTGAGGTGGTAGGGTGATAAGCCCTTGTTATTTTGTTCCTTTGTTCTGAATTTTTTCTAAGACGATCAATTGTTTGATAGACCCCGACACTTATCTAAATAGTTTATCTTTTTGCAATTTTGCATCTTACTTTCACATATTGTGTAGTTCAATTCCTTACATTTTTTCTATTTTCAAAAAAAATCAAAACTTCTACACTTTTGTCCTTCCATGCCATCTCACATTGCCTTAAAAGTAGTTTTTTGTTCCTTTTTTTGTGTGTGATTATCCAGGATTTGTTTTGTTTTTCTTTCTTGCTTAGTATTTATATATTAATGTGAATGGGGGCAATTTGGCATGATTTTTCCAAATCTACACATGTAAGAAGTTATCTTTGTCATAAAAGGCGATCTAACCTATTTTCTAAATTGTTGAATGGATTGATGATCTTTGATAAATGCGTCGACCTGATCACCTGATTATGACTAAATGATTGCAAATTTCAAATGTGTACATGTTTTCTATTTCTCTTCTTTGATGTTGAACGGATTTGGTTGAAATGTAATTGAGGGAAGCCATTAATGTTTAGGGTTATTTAAATATTATCAAAAGAATGTGCTCTAGCATAATTGCTCATTAAAAATAGTTTTATTACTTTCATGTGAAAAAATAATTAGAATAGCTTGCATGTAGGAGACCTTATTTGAATATCTACACCATGTGACCCCCCTCTTCATCCACCTTATTCCATCATTCCATATCCCTCATCCTCATGAAAAGAGGCTAAAATTACAAAAATGTAAGCCTTTGCCACCCTCCAAAAGCTTGGGGTGGACAACCCTTCCTCTTCTATGTTTCTTCCTACCGGCATATGACCTAACTACACAAGGGCCAATACAAAAAGAAAATTGCAAAAAAGAAAATAAATTTGTGCTCCTATGTAATATCACCTAAATAAAGCAAATAAAATATAAGGGTTCCTATGTAATAGCACTCCAATCTCCTTCCATGATCCCTTTCCTCTAATTGCATACTCATTGGACTAGGAGAGATCAAACCTATCCCATCTTGCCCCATACATATCCAAGTGGGTCATGGAGTGGATTGACATATAAGGTTGAATGCATGCAAGAGAAATAACATCTCTAGATTTTGTGACAAATTTCAAATATAAAATGGTTTTACACAAATATTTTGGAATACCACATGAGTTTGAATACCCTATATGGAAAGTCTTCATACTTTGTTCCTTAATTGTTGTTGGTTTGTGTTAGAGGAGATAAGAGAAGTGGATCATTTCAATGAATTCATGCTTGAACTTGTTTAGTCAATACTAATGTACTTGAGTGCATTTGTCACTTGATAGGGGATTGAATTGAAAAGAGAGAATTGTCTGGAACATACTTGAGAACAAGTATGTGTTAAGCTTGAGGTGGTGATAGGTTTCTAACTTGTGTCTTTTTGCCCATTATACATATCTAGATGTTTTATTATGCATGTTATATCCCCAAAAATTGGTTTATTATCACATGCATTTATGGATGATTTGTGCATGTTTTTAGGTCTTTGAAAACTAATTGATGGAAGGAGGAGAGATAATTGATCCCAAGGACTCAAACATGCATATGAAGGAGCACAAGGAGTCATCAAAGTCAATTTTTCAAGGATTATAGTTGAGAAAAAAGCACCACGGAGGCCATGTTCAACATCTAAGTGCACATGAAAATCCCCAAAATGGTTGTAATACTTCACCATGGCCGTGCTACAAGACCCCAAGCCATAGGGTAATTCTATATTTTGAAGTAAGCAAAGTGATTCGTCCACGACTGTTGATCTCCTCAAAATGATCTTCGTGTATTGGGCCCAGAAGGGTTGTATCACTCACCATTTTCATGGAAGCAGTGCTCAAGACCATATTCTTCATCTCTTCCCTCCACCACGATCATAGTATTCACCATGACGTGCTCTCTTTACGAAACCATGCCCATGGTGCCCACCAAGGCTCTAGTACTAGCCAAAATTTCCACTTAAAAGCCTGACTTCCACCACCAAACCACCACAATCATTCCAAATCACCATGGACATTTTACGAGGTTGTCACCAAGGTTGTAGGGCCCACCAAAGTCATTGTGGCCTTGACCCTACCTATTTTATCCACTAATTTCCACATTTTCTCCCTCCCCCACTTAACCCTATACCCCTATATAGGCCTTAGTGTTGACTTAGAGTCAATGATTACTCTCTTTGGAATTTATTTTGGCCACCTACCACCTACCTAACTTAGTGCACTCCCATTTCATCAAATTCCAACTCAAAACCCTGATGTTTAGCGTGTTGGCCAATATCCACCTGGTTTCCCTATCATTCCACCTGAGAGGAGTGAAGTTCCTAATCTTGCTACTATTTGAGAAGGAGAAGGAGTCTTCTTCACCATGCACCAGTGTTTACTTTTTCTCTTATCTTCTTCATTTTTGTATTTTCTTTTTTCATGAGTAGCTAAGCCCCTTTGATGGACTGTTTGGAGGAAAATATGTAACTTTGATACCATGTTGGGGAAATATTTTGCTAACACTTAGATTTCATTTGTTAATGATATATTCTTACTTGACTCATTTCCTCTCTCTTGATATGGTGATTGATGTGTGAAAACATCTAAGGCATAAGGAATTTAAGGAAAATGAGGCTATGAGACGGAACACTCCTATGTCATACTAGTAGATCTATATCAAGTGTCGTGTTTTCCCACCTCTTCATCTACTCTACTATCCCTAGGTATGAGATATAAGTAGTTAGGTTTATTTCTCCATATGCACCTAGCAAGGAGCACGTTAAGTGGTTAGATGGGGTAATAGGAGGTGAAACTCCCTTCTACACCTTGTGCCACCCTTTAACAGTAAGTGTATTAGGAAAATCACTTATAAAACCTATAGTTTGGTAATATTGATTAGATTCTACATATTCCCTCAATTGGTCGTAGTAGGGTTGCATAGGCTGTTATAGGGACTAGTTCCCCTATACATACGTTATGCCAACCATGGTCAACTAGTAGAATAGGATTATCTATACTCATCAAAATATGTTCTTTGGTTTTGTATAAGATTTGGTTTGATGTGTTCTAATGATATGACCCTAACTAGGTTAATAATCACATTATCCCCAAAATGACCCACTTCCATAATTAATTGTTGAAACCCTAATTGTTATCTTACTAGCTAGTGTTAGTATAATTAGATTCATTTCTTGCTTCATTGGTCTAGTTTTAATAGTTCATGGTCAATTCCCTTTCTTTGGTAATTACTTCTCTTAGTTTTTAATTAGGATTTCCCTTCTTTACGTAGTTATGAATTTCTTTTCCTTTAGTTTTTTGCTTTAGTATAGTGTTATTCTAGATTAGCTAGTCAAGTGTAGGGTTAACTTAGGTTTGATTCTTTATCATTTCACTCACATATTCACCATAGTATAATTCAAACTCAAATTGAAACCCAAAAAACCCTACACTCTGCAATAAAAGGCTAGTAAATGAAACATAGTTCTCATAGCCCCATCTCTCCCTATGGATAGGCCCCTAACTTTCCTGATCTATACTATATTTTGAAAAATTGTGGTTGAGGTGTTTTGTTGATAGAGTGTGTTTGTTAGGGTCTACAATTTTTTTATCCCAAGAGTGTGTGTCTTGCGTGCGCATCAAACACACATGGGGTTCTGACATAATCACCTCCTATAGACCTCATTGCAATGTTTAAGGCTCCTCATGATCTACCTAGCCTTACTTGATCCAACTATAGACCTAAAGGTTCAACTAAATACCCTAGAGATTCATTATTACATCTCACCTCTTCTCTATAGACTACCCTAAGCCATCTATTAGAAAGTAGGATAACTTATCATCATTTCTCACTCTGGTAAGGTGTGGTGATCAGATTTATGATATCTCGATTATGGGTAGCCTGAGGATGGGAAAAAAAACCAAATACAAATTGATTTGTGAAATTAGACTCAAATTATAATATTTCCATTATGTAATGTCTTGAGTTGAACATTATAATAAACATATGGCATCAAAACTCTTGCATATTCCTCTAGAAACATAGAACACTAACAAAGATGGAGCATGATTTTCTATTATTTAGAATGATGGGGTTGAGAAGAATAAAGGAGTGAGAAGGGCAAAGGCCTGAAAATAGAAAAAGGCTCTGAGAAAAATGTCAGGAACCTCAAAACAAGTCTACTGATTTTGGGGTATGGGAAGAATAGAGAACAATTATTATGCATGTCAGGCTTAATATAGTAGTCCAAAAGGCATCGTTATTCCATATGGAACTTAACTTGAATAATACAAACTCAAACCCAAAATCATCATCATATAAGACTTCATAAAATGGAATTCCATGAAGTTCTATGAACGGACATTAGGGATGTTCTAGATAAGGTTGACATCTAGTTGATATCTATGGAGAACACCTTTAGGGTTTTCATGTACCTTGAATAGGACAAGGAAACCTTTTCAACCTTCTAGTTAAAGGGTGCAACCAAATTGTGGTGGGAAAACCATATCTACTCATAATAGATTGTCAGACCCATCTTCACCGAACATTTCATGCCCTCCTCTAAAAGGAAATAGAAACAAAAAAAACATCTTCCTAACCCAAGTTTACTCATTTGTTATTGAATATGATTAACACTTTCAGCTTCTAAAGTGTCATGACAAAACTCTAACTGAAGAAGAAAGAGTGAACCATTTATGACAACCTACACATTACCCTAAAAGTTATTGTCACCACATCCAAACACATCACATTCCAAGATTCTTATGATCATGCCCTATTTATGGAGAGGCCCTAGAAATGGGACAAGGAAATACCTTGATCCTATCTTACCTAGGGTTTACTAATTTTGTGCCTACTAAGCTTGAACAAGAAGGAAGATCCCATAATAATAGTGACAATAAGAACGGAAACAACAATCAAGGCCAAAGAAATCCTTTTGCTCATAATAGATGACCACATCAAGGAACTGAACATGATACAAATCTACATCTACCCAAGTGTTACAACTATGGGAACAATCACACTGGGCATTGTAAATCCCTAAACCTGCTCAACTAATATAGCAAAGATAAAGGATGCTTCAAAGATAAGGCCCCCACCAACCTCTGTTATGGGCCAATGAAAGCAAACCATATCATCATCACACCTATGATTTTTCACTCAATGAGGGAAAAGACAAAGAGAATAGGAAAATGAGGTACCCTTTTAATTATGCAAATTTTACATACACTCTTGAACCATGAAAAACTATTGTCTCAAATTTTTTATATGTACTTTTCCATGATCGAGGTGAATCTCAAAGACATGTATGTGATACACTCCATGAGAGAATCTATAAATTATATCGTGTAGTTTAATGAGTCCATGTTGATTATTTTATCATTCAGCAAAAACCCTAACTCATAGATTGTTAGAGAAAAAAGTATAAGACCTTGATCATAGCATAGGGATGGACTGGCTATTGAAATTCCAAACATAACTATGTCTATCCCTACTATACCCAGTGGTGGATCCAAAACATTTGGCCCAAGTGGGCATTGCAATATTGGATGACCAAAATGATTTCAAGTAAGGCACAAAGCATAGGTGTACATTGTTAAAAGTTTACTTAACTAAATAATTTTTGGTTGAGAATGGGACAAGGAGTAGGGCATGTGCTTGCCTTTTCCTCAACTTAGCTCTTTCACTGACTATCCTGACAATTATTCTTGAGAGAATGGAATGAAATCATGATACTCTAATATCATATACTAGAGACCAATCCATGATTGACATATAGTGAAAATCTTACATCGATACAATCATATATGACTACCTTGACTGGAACCCTAGAGAATAGAGTGGAGGTGGGAAAGTACCAAGACTTAGAGTGCAAGCTAGAGTTATAATGTATGTAGTTTCAAGTGTCACCCTGATTTCATGGTCAAATGGAACATATAGAAACCAAATAACTTGATATATAGATGTGTAATTAGGTCTTCACATGTTTATTTAGAGAGCATATAATGCATGGATATGATGTGTAAGCTAATCATTTTGAATTATGAAAAGGAGACAATCAACATAGTCATATGTGAAATTGGTTGGATTACATAACTATTGTGATAATGTTAAGTATGGAAGTAATAAGGATGTGGACTATAGTATTCCCTTCTTGATTGAAGTTATTATAATTTTAGGGACAAGATTCCTTTAAGGAGGGAAGGATGTGACAAAGTTCAACTTCCCACATTAAGTGCTTAGTTTACCTCTTTACCCCTCAATGTGTATAATGTTTCTCTCTTTAACCCATATCACCATTTCAATGATATTAAAATATGTGACACTCAAATTGGAAATCTAGAGGTTTATTGAATAATGCTCACCTTTTTTACATGAAACCTTGGGTTGAATATAAATCATTAATCACTTTGATTAATTCATGAGTTAAATTATCAAGTTGGCCTCAAACATTTTAGATTTTATATTAACTTTCTTATGAATCTTTAGACCAAGTCTCACTAAGTTTGGAGCATCGTATGATTTACTACGAATCTCATAAAACAAGGTGATAGAATCAATTTTATTTCTCTTTATTTTTTCTTTTCTCTTTTTCTTAATAGGTCGTGGTCAATCAGCACTCCTCATAATGGTTAAGAGTCATTGAATCAACCAGATGTGGATTGGGAACTAATCTAATGGACTTGCAGTCAACTCCTACCTCTCGCAATGAACGGGAAGATGATGTGAGTTACAACCTACCACTAGGTTATTTCAAGCCCTCATTTACCTCCCATTTTCATTTTCTCACTTTTTGGGCCCCGGTTGAAGCTTGTTTGACCATTTTGATAGCATGAATGGGAAATCTAAAACTCCTCACTCCTTGCCTTATCATTCTAGAAGTTTCTAGGTCTCAAAACCCTATTATAGTCCTTTCTTCTCCCTACAAAATCCTCATGTAGCTTAACCACAACCTTACATACACATCACATTCATCGATTCAATGTTGTAGCCCCACCTTCCATACACCGCTCTCTACTTCACAAAGTAGCACTATTGTGGGTCACGCCTTTGGTTTCCTTTCTACCCCTCCCCCTTCATTTTTTGAGGCCACATTAGACTGATTCAGAAATTTTGCAAGACCTATCAACTTCTTGTCCTCTATAGTCTCTTCTTCTCTATTCATTGTTCAATCATGGTAGAACTCCTCTTGTGCAATCAAGTCGATATGGGGTAGATGAGCCTAAACTGCAAGATCTTTGATCCCCAACCTCAGCCCATCGATCTAATGGTGCATCTTTATTGTTGACTTTTCCCCTCTTATGGGACCGAATAGTGGGCAGAGTCATCAATGATTGCCTGATCTTCCTAGACCACCATATCCTAATCATGCATAGCCCAAGCTTTTGTCATAGAAGTAATTATTCCCCTTCTCTAATGATAGTTGAATAAATACCCTTTTTCTCATAAATTTTAGTAAATGTTTCATAGCTTGAAGCATAGCATTTAAATAGTCTATTTCATAGAAAAAAAGAAGAAATGTTGAAATATAGTTTCATATTCTAATTCCTCCTTAAATTTCACTATTATTTCTAATTATCCACTTTGTGACTTTTTTAAAATGATTCAAGGACCAATTCTATGAAAGCAATCATCAAAACTCTAGATCTATTTATATTACTAAAATTGGTGATGTTCTCAACTGTATTTCTAACCTTGATCAATTTGGACCATAATAATGTTAATATTAGTACAAAACATGATGAAAATGGTGAACCTCTAGTAAATATATCTAATGTGACCGAGGTCATAATTTATCACTTATGAAGATAATAATAATGATATGGATAAATACTAATCTTCAAATTTTGGAGTGATCGATAATACGAAATATGAGAGATATTTATAACTTAGAGTCACACTAGGGCTTGATCACACTTGCCATAATAATTTATACCATATCAAATCGTATCCCTAAATATTGATCCTTGTGTGTGTTTTATGTACTTATGACCCTTAACTCTACTTTCGACCCTAAATCTCTACAAGATCGAACAATTGATCAAATAAGGTATGTTTTGTCCTCTTATTGGCCATGACTATGAGATTGTTGTATGTATCTACATGTATGGGTCCCCAAACTTGGCAAATTATGTTTGTTTGAACTAAGTGATCTGTTATGATGCTTTTGGGGGGGTTCATGCATATTTTATGTTTTAGAAAACTTTGAACGATTGTTAACAAATATTTTTGCATTGATATTTGCAATTATAACTTCACCTTTGGTGTAAAAAAACCCTCCTCCCGTGACCCTCAAAATTTCGGACTAGAGAATGAAGGGTAGTTAATCAATATTTCCAAGATGATATTTGCAAAGAAACAATAACTTCAAGAGTCAATAATTCCATTCATTACATAAGGTAAAATGTTTTGAACATAGTTGGAATCCAAATGGAGATACATAATTGGGATAAAATTAAGATCAAATTACTAGTATATCATCCTCATTATTTATCTAGAGTTATATTCTTTTCCTTCTATTGAATTAGCCACAACTTTGTAGTCAGATCTTGATTTAAGCCTAAAATGTTGACAAACAAACGGTCAACTTATTCCTATCTTGTGTGCATAGGTGAAACCACAATATTTAGTAACCTCTATTTGTATGAATTAAACAAAAATATTCTACAACTAGTGAACTTCACATTTTCTTATATTTTTCAACCCGCTAATAGTTATCTTGGTAGGTGAATTGATAATTCATCTAACTTTAAATGTTGTCTCATGTTCTATTAATGGACTTTATTTCATGTTCCAACATTGGACTCTTGTTCCTAGTGACTTCCTAGGGGCATACTGGTCTTTATTGACCTTCTCAGTGATACCCCTCTGAGATTCTAATTTCTTATTCAATGGTTATTCTAGTGTTAAATGATACCCATGTCTTTAGCATTAATAGAAATGAAACAATCAACACATTCTTAGGAGTAAGTGAAACTATGAAAAACTATAGGAAACATAGAACAATTAAGGTAGTTAACCATAGACAATCCTCATACCTTGATTTGGGTGCATGTACTATCAAATCACAGGTGCATGTATTTATTTAATCATAGTATCGATTAACCATTACAATGTACACAGATAATGGATATCCTTAGCTAAATTTTTAGTGTATTAGGTATGGAATTGGTATGTCTTAGGGTCAAGATAGATTCTTGGTGTTTCCATAATTTGGATCCCATCTTCAGAAGGAAAAAAGCCCTTGAACGCCATGTTTCCAAATTGTAAAACTCAACATACAAATCAAGTCATCAGTTTTATCTCAACTAATCAAGAGGAACTATCAGTGTCACCCAATATACTCTTTCAAAAGTAGGTTCATACATTATCATGAAGTCCAATATGTTAGTCGTATTAATTCATCACTTTGGGCTTCATCAGATAGATATCATTATCTCATTGAACATTAGTATCATTATGATCAAGAGTATATAGTGAGACTTAATTTCCATGTCATTTATACATATCATATCCATTACTATATTATAAACATTATTAGTAGTTAGATTTTCTTTGGTGTAATCACCAAGTTCTTATATGCTTGGATTTAGGGTTCTGAAGAAATAATAATCAAGATTAATCCTATAGTCAATTTCAAAATATTAATTGAGATGATATTTAATATAGAAATCAAATATCAATCATATTTAGCTATCAACATAATTTCTAAGCTATAATATGGATTTATATGATCAACTTAGAGTACTTGAACTTATTTTCTTGACAAAGGAATAATTGTTTTGGTTATTTGAAGATTGATCAGTTTTCTAGAATTTTTTAATAGAGAATAGAATATTACTCTTGATCTTGAAAAAGGACAGTCATTGATCGTTGGTTCATGTTGACCAGACTATGACCTTGAAGCCATGATTCCTCATCTCCACTTTGAGTGTTCTAGAGGGGAGTGATCTTGACTGTTGGATGGTAGTCAAACTTGACTCCTCTTAATCTAGTGTTCATCTGACCATCTCCCTAGCAGCTAGCATGTGCAAAGAAATAATGGCACGGCGACGTGACCAGGGTAACCATGTATACATGATCGAAATAAGAAAATGCACAATGGAGGAAAAGAGAGGTGTTGCGAAGGCAAAAGGAAGTATTTGTAGGTGGATATGTAAGGAGGAAGTGGTTGGTCTCTTCTGTTAATCAAAGTTTCTTGTGATCTTTGTGTCAAAATATTTTTTTTGCAAATCTAAATTTAACCATCTAGTAAAACACACATCTATTGTGATTGATGAGATTGTTCAGCAACAAAACTCTTAGATATGTTTTGCCTTATTCCCTTAATGGATGGAAGTAGGAGATGATCCATAGGTCGTTGAATGTGAATCTAAGGGTTTCAAATTACAATGTTATTATGAGGTGTGCCCTATGATAAATTATGGGATCTAGTTATTATTAGTGTCTCAACGACAAATTGACATCAACCTTAGTCCACATTCATCAATTAGTTAATTATTTCTGAAAGTTAGTCTTTCTCATTCAATAATTCATATATACCGAAATGACATCCAAGAATGGTTTTATGTAGCTTGACCATGTGATGGTTGGAAACAATGTAAACAACCCCAAAAAGGGAAGAGGTCTATAAATTCAAGCTATCTCTTATTGATTAGTTAGACCAACAATGATGGTTTCATTCATAGTTGTACCAAAATTTAGGAGTTACTTATTTATTGTCTTTGACCAAGATATATATTATGAAATCAAAATTAGAATGAGGTATGTAATTAACGCACATGTTAGGGAAATAATTTTCTAGGCCACGAGGAGATACTAATAGGCACAAAGTTTATTATGTTTCCTTGTTATCGTTATCTCATTATAGGCAAGATTTGGACTCAAAATAAGAAGTTACTTGCTCGTGTCTTTCCTTTTAAGAAATTGTTAATCATAACTTTTTTGTAGGCCACCATAAAAGTTTATTTGCATTAAAATTTAGGATCTCCCTTTATTATATGTTCATCTTTTTATTATAAAAATGGTGCAACTAAAATGGGTAACTTGAATTCCCTTCTCTTGGTCTTCAAGCCATCCTCTTTAAAAACAAATTATTAGTCCCAAATCACATAAATGAAATCTTATTTTGCCTAAATTTCATTTATGGCAACACAGCACATACCCTGCCTAGATCATATGTATTGAAAAATGGTCCAGTGCACATGTTTTAATTGGAAAAGCCACATTACCACTGGGGCTACTTCCTCAAGATGATATCACACATATTTCTCATCATATTAAGTACCATCCCTACAATGGGTTTCATATGTACTATTGGGATTAGAATCCAACTTTTAGAAATGTTTTATTTATACTAACTTTAATCTTTATTGAGTGGTCATATGTATAAAAAACCTGGTGGAACCAAGACTATTCTAAGCATGGTCCCAAATCCTTATTCTTTGCATTATTTTACCACCAAATAATCACTTTTCGTAGAGATTCTAGTCATGCAGGTGAACTACCATCTACTGATATTCATAACATGTTAAGGTACTTAATTTACATATCTTAAACATATCATTAACTCAATCTCAAGATATCATCACATATCCAACTTGTGTGCATCATAGGTAGCTATCCAATCTCTTACACCTACAATAAGATGAAACTAATATGCGGGTGTAGCCTAAATACAAAATTCACCTCATTTCACAAGTGAGATGGTGAATCCACATATCATCTTATGATTCAGTAATTAGGTGAAGTCATGACCAATGACTGACTATCTACCTGAACATATTTTTTGTAACTTCAATGAGTTACTAACCATTATTTATCTAAGGGAAGTGCTTTCAAGGCCCTTAAGTTTGTGTGACCTTTCTTAGGGTTTCTTTTTTCATGAGTTATATCTAGGGTGACCTTTTCAAACTCTAGTAATTCTAACTAGGTCAAACCTTAATTGAGTTACTATCTCCTTCTAGTATGATCTGAATTCAACTGTTAGATTATAGATTCAACATTATTTATACAAACCATTAAATCATAAAACTTTCCATTCTTCATATAATTCTCTTGTATCATTGTCCTTTAATCGTTCCTTTACCTCTAGGAATGTAGGTACTTATGGAGTAAATTTCTCCAAACCCATTGGGTATCATGTACCTACATATCTTTCCTATAAGATCCTAGGGTTGACTTTGGGCTTTACCCTACACATGGTTATCTTAGAAGTTATAAAGTTTATCATTTATGTTTTACACTAAATAAGGATTTTTAACATTGTCAATATTTATTGTCTCATTACTCATCCTGAATATGGCAGTTCCTAAGGTTATATTTGTCATTTCATAATCCCTTTTATTCAAAAATAACATATCTATTTATGAAGTCCTTAAATCAAAGATTCTCATATATATGTTGAAATCATTGTTCAAAACATCAAAACAAATCCCCCCTTTGTTATACATATTTTGACTAGGTAGTTGTAAGGGCTTTCATGCCTCATATACTACCTCTATACCACTAGATCATAATGCATTTCATCTTTGAGGGTTAGGTCCTTCTACGATATCCAAATTTATCTCATAAATTAAAACCAAAAACAAGGTGGCTCCACTCATCTATATAGTAGTAGTCTAGTCTAAGGTGTTCTTTTATTTCTCATTAAAAAATAGTAGGTTATAGGGTCATTCTTACTCCCTACATTCTTTCCTTCACTTGGGATGATTCTCAACATTTCTAAACACCACTTCTTAGAAGTGAGTTTGAGTCTCACATATTTTCTTATGTAACAATTGATCTCTTGTATTTTGTGTACTTGCATAACAAATTATGTGTGCCATACCTACTTGCATTACCAATCACATGTGCCTTATTTACTTGCATGACCATGTTCTTGGATAACCAATTATTTGTACCTTATGAACATGCATGATTACATACTTGCATGACCACTCATTTGTAACGTATTGTACTTGCATGAGCACTCATTTGTACCTTACATACATGAATGACTTCGTACTTGCATGACCACTCATTTGTAGCATACGTACTTGCATGCATGTAAATCTAGAGGTACATAAAATTGGTGATTGATCTGGGTCACATAACTTATTTGGGATTTCATAATGAAAACATTTTCAAGGGATCCACTTCTCCATGAGGATCATCATATTCTAGCATTGATTCATTTATCTAGACTAGAATATTTAAATGTCTGCTTAGATTTAACTATTGGTACTATCAGGTCTTTTCCTAGATTGACCTTTATTATGTCTCTAGGCATCCATTATCTATGCACAACCTATCGCAGTCATAAAAGATCACAAAGTTGTTCCACCAACATCCATACATACTTCATGTCAGCTAATTCTCCCAAGTTACAAGAATAAATGTTATTTTTCTTTTTAATAGGTACCTACGCTCTAGCTTTTGTTGAAAACTTAGGGCGATTTCCATGATATATTATGCTTCTAAAGTTGAAGCACATTGGTTTGTCAATTACTTTGCTCCACTAGGGTAACATCAATAGTTGTAGAACTTTGGTATTTCCTATCTTTACTTAAGAGGATTCTCTTATCCTTGGTTTGAGCATGGATATCTTTGGAATTCTTGAACTCCTACTTTTGTACTGAGCCTTCAAGAAACCCTACTTAGTCCATCATTTTCCCTTGTATCTATAAGTTATGTTCCCACTACACTATCATATCGTCATCTCTATCACAAAAGTGAGGCCTAGAAGTTGGAACTAGGGGATTAATGGTCATACAAAATTGTTTTAATCAATTTATCTTTCTTCTTTTTTGTCATAAGAATTTCTCCAAAAGTCAACACTTATATACCTAGATGGCCTTGTATTATCCATGTGTGTAGGTTCATCAAACTTCCTTTTGTTTCTTTCCTGAGTATGTAGGGCATATATGTGTGAATGGTAATGCCCTTGACTCCACCTATGGTAGGGTTTTAAAGGATGTTATTGTCAACATAATTATTCTCTAACCAAACCCTAACTATTCCTTGCAATGTGTAGGTGGCATAGGTCACTTCCTTATTCTTAGCTATGTTTAGGGATCACAATGTTGTTTTTGTGTATGGAACACAATCCCTGAGAGGTATTATTCTATGGTTTCATAGATTCAAGGATAAAAGGTCCTTTATTGGGATTCAAGGTGGAAAACTCTAAACCTTAAATGTATCTTTACTCAACTACTAAGTTTTATGCATAGTTTAGTACCAACTTCCTTTATTCTTTACATTTACACATGATCATGATTTTTGGATCAGGGTTTTAGGACCAACTACCATTTGATTAGTTTTTCTCTTTCTCTTAGTGTTAGGGTTTGCAATATGTGTACAATTTTCCTTTAATCGGGTACATCTAAGATCACGGTTTTTTATTAGGGTTTAAGGATCAAATTCTCTCTATGATTTTCTCTTTCCTATATCCTAATCAAGTCTATCATGGATTGATTGGGGTATCTCATCTTATGCATAGGTTACTGAAAAATTCTATTAGTTTCTCCTTATCAAAGAATCATACATAATAGAAAACATGTTCCATATTTTAAATCTTAAATTGACATTTCATATTCTTTAGTTGGCGAGGGATACTTAACATTAACTTTCTCAAAAAAAACCTAGTTTATAAGAGAAGTAATTATCAGCCTTTAGGGCTTGAGTTATCAAAGGATTGAGAAAAAGATGAAATGTATATGAGAATTCCTAAGAGGTATATTATTTTGGTAAAATCTTAAGTCTTTGGCCAAGTGGGGTTCACATGGATCAGGAACTTTCATAAACCAACTTGTGTGGTGGAGGAAATTTTTCTAACCCCCGATTCTAATCCAATCCTAGAAATAATTTCCTCTTGGAAGAACCCTAATAATTCCCTAATGGTTCTAAAGAGTTCTAAAATGCTACATTATTAGAATCTATTTTAGTAAATCTGGCTTTAATGGCAATTTTAACAACCCACTCATCATGTTGTCCCCAACATTGAGGACCAGAAAAGCAAGGGTAGTTAACCAACAATTTCAAGATCATATACAAAGAAATAACTAAAAGTAAATAATATTTCTAGTCATAGGATAAGATAAAAGATGTTAAACATAATTAGACTCCAAACAAAGGTACATTATTGGAAATTTGAAAATGAAAATTTAAATATTCTAGAAAACTAAAATTGAATTACTACTATCTAACCCTCCTAGTTTCTTTAGAGCTTCATTCTTTTCCTTTTGTTGAATTAGCCACAACTTCACAATCAAAAACATGAGTTAAACCTAAAATGTCAAAAAACAATGAGTCAGCATATTACTATCATGTGTAAGTGGGTGCAACCATAATTGTGCATATAGAAGTTATAATGTATATCACATTAAATATATAAATATTTTACAAGTGGTTAACTTCCCCAATTTATTCTTATATTTTCAACTGATAATCAAAGGTCTCGCTAGGTGAACTAGTAAAATCATCTGACGTCAAATTGTATCTCATATTCTATCAATGGATTACATGTTCCAACATTGGAATTAGTTTGTGGTGACTTCCCTGGGGCATACTAGTCTCAGTTCACCTTCTTGATGGCCATATCTTTATGAGGTTCTGATGTCCAGTATAAATGATTATTTTAATATTAAGAGAAACTCATATGTCTTAAAAATTTGTAGAAATGAAACAATGATACATTTTTAAGAGTAAGTGTAAGAGTGGAAAACTATAGGAAATAAAGTACATAGATAATCCATGTAAATTGGTTTTGGTTTAAGTATTATCCAATTGTAGTATGAACCAACCATTACAATTTGCATGAATAAGAAATCACTCAAAATACTATTAACATCATACAAAAACTTAGCTGGCATTTTAAGGTATTAGATCTAGGATTTGGTATGTCTTAGGGTTGAGATAGTTTTATAGGGTATCAATACTTTTTAATCCCATCTATGGGGGGTGCTTGAAAGTCATGTTTTCATACTCTTAATTTCAACATACATATCAAGTCATCAGTTTTGTCTCAATTAATCAAAAGGGGCTCTTAGTATCACCAAATATACTCTTTTTCATAAACAAGTTAGACATCATCATTAAGTCCAAGATGTTCATCATATTAATTCATTTCTTTTTGGTTCATCACACGGATATTATTATTTTATTCTACATTAGTTATAATGATCAAGGGAGGATAGTGGGACTTAACTTCCATGTCATTTCTACATATCATACCCACTATTGAATTATAAACATCAGCATTAGTTAAATCTTCTGTAGTGTAATCATCATGTTATTGATATGGTCAAATATAGGGCCTTGAATAAATATAAATTAAGATTAAGACAACAATTGAATTCAAATGATTAATTGAAATGGTATTTAAGATAGAAATTAGACAAGTAAAGACCTAATTTAGCAATGAAAATTGTTTTGTGTATTCTATGGATTTGTTTTATAAAAATAGAGTACTTGCACTTATATTCTAAACAAAGAAATCAATTGTTATGATTATTTTAAGATCTCTTGGAATATTGTACCAAAAATAGAATATCACCTTTGTTCGTAGAAAACCAACTGTGGTTGAGCAACAGTAGTCTACATACACTATTATAACCTCAATTTTTATTGTATTGTTATGCAATTAATCTGTGAAAAAGGGCTTGTTTGGAAATTTGTGTGCATTGTTTTATAAATTAGGTTTCTTTGCAAATCTACCTTGAATAATGGATTTCATGGTTTCCCTATTTTATTAAACCAATAATGGAACAAAAGGAAAAGGTATAAGAGAAAAAACCCACAATATATATATACCAAAAGAAAATGAATATTAATTGCATGTATTTAAGAATAATGTGGAATTCTCTAGAAAGTGCCATGGATGGCCACAATTAAGTAGTTTTCAGTTGCACATGCTTCCTATTATAAAGAAAAGTTGAAATAAAGAAATAGAAAGAAAAGAAAGAGAAAATATATGTTTTAAATACATAATACATGCCTTATAAGTGAATGACTTGCACATGAAGAAAAGAGTTATTCCTTTTTATTTTGGGTCTCAAATTGTATCCATAAGAAGATTAAGTCTTTAAGGAATTTCCCTTAAAATTCGGGATTAAAAGGATTAATGGTTTAGGGGATATGGATTTTTCAAAAATCCATTAAGTGTGAATAATACAATTGGGAAGTATAAATGTCACATATTATATTTCTGATTGAATTATCTTTATCAATGACTGGCATGATGAGCACCATTGGATCTACAAATCCAAGGGCTCACGGTCATCGGCTAGCTCACACCCCTTTTTGGAAAGGAGAACAGGAAACTTGAGTTTCCAAGTTGGGTTTTTGTGACCATCAATGCACAAGCACAAATGGAAATACTTCATTGGCTTTGTGAGATCAAGCTGACCACACTTACCCTAGATTTCACCTAGGTTTGTGGCTTCTAGGAGATTTTCCCAATCTCCATAAACTTTGCTGCCATAGACATGTATAAATAGGGATGTACAGACCCTCTGCAAAAAAACAGAGCAATCCTGAAGATCACCCACAACTCTCTGAGCACTTCTCTATATCCAATTGCTTCATCAGACTCTGCCATCACCCCCGTCTCACTGTAACACCTCGCTAGAGTTCTTCTCCACTGTCCCAGCACCTCGGGCCATCTTTGGAGGAATTGAAGGGTTCCTCGAGTTTGTGGCACTCTGGCGGAAGTGTGAGTATTGTCTCTTGAAGCAAGGAGGGCGGGATTCCCATAGTCAACTCCTTGGTTTACCACCTGGTTGGTGAGAAGGAAGAATGGAGGTTGAAGAAGGGTCATGTGTGAAAGACCAATCTACCCCCGATCCTTTTCAATAAAGGTTAGACCTTTTCGGTATTTTTCCCTCTTTTGACCCGATTCTCTGGTCATCTCCATGTGAGCAAGGAAGCCACGTTGGCTAGGTCCTATTGGATCCTCCCAGCCACACTGGCAAGACGGGCCTCACTGCCCTGTGCTTAGATGGCGGTCCCTGATTGGCCAAAACTTATTTAGTTTCTAAAAATTGTAGAAATTAATAGGATGATCTGATGAAGACATGTTATATATGAATTTTACTCAAACAAATACAAGGAAGTCAATAAATATATAATTTTGACCTATATCTGCTTCCAATTCGAAAATTGTTCAAAGTTTCTATCTTTAAAGTGATTAAATAGATCAAAACCCTAATTTTTTAGTATTAATGAATCTAATGAACTCGGTTGATGTTATTATTCAAAGATCTATTTGTTATGAATAAAAAGGAACACCTTGGACTCATATGAACATCATAATTCAAGATTTGAAGGATTAGGGTTTCTTTGTGATTAAGAGTACCTTTAATGATGGAATTAGGGTTTGGAAACCACTAGTACAGTAATGGTCTATAGCGTCAATTTTTTTAAGCCTATAGCGTCACTTTTCATCCGACACCTAAGTGGTCGTCGCTAGTGAAATTGATCTATAGGGTCGGTTTTTTTAACCAAAGAAAGCTGACCTTATATAGTAAAAACCGACCCAAGAGGCTGTCAAAAACTAACCCCAAATGAGAAAAGAAACTATACCTGAACCCTATAAGGTCGGTTTTTGTTAATAACCGACCCTAGAGATGCTCTGTAAGTATGGTTATATGAAGAAAACTAACTCAATAGAGTCTATAGATTGAGCTTGCTGATAACCAGACCCTATAAGGTCTGTTTTTCTTAATAACTGACCCTAAAGATGCTCTGTATGAAGAAAATTGACTCAATAGAGTCTACAGCCATGTTGGGATATGGTAGAATGATCGTGCCGCGTTGCACGGTTGTTCTACCATATCCCAACACGACCGTTCTATGCGGCATTTCTGTTCTACACTGCAACACGGTCGTGCTATGTGGCACGCCTGAGATACCTATAATGTCAATTTTTTAAGATTACCGACCCTATAGGGTACAATTTAAAAAAACAAATCTGTAGAAACAGAACAGAAGAACAAAAAGAACCAAGATATGGGAGAGGGGAGCATTGATGCTCAACCATCACCATTCCAAACCACACATTCATAACAAAAATGATTAATATATTCAGTTGAGTTACACATAATCACATCATAATTTACAAAATAATAGATTGCAAGTCTAAGATGATATTAAATGTCAGATACAAAAGTAAATATGAAAGAGTACTAACCCACATACATAAATGGAGCTAACATATTTAATCCAATGCTATATTGACTTCATTTAGAAAAGCATCTGACCACTCTTCTCGGAATTCATTTAAGTCCTCACGTGTGTAAGGCTGAGTTGTAAAGATCTGTAACAGAAAATGCACATGCTAATATTTTATAAAATGACTACAATCACTTGTAAATTTATGATGTTATTCTTTATTACCTGATCTATAGTTTGAATGTCATGTGATGCTTGTTTGATAATAGCTTGCATATATTTCATTACATAGTAGCCACAAGCCCAACCATTATTTTGTATAGGACACTACAAATAATGAATTATACTCAATGTTAGTAAACTACTATAAATAGGAGTTGAGATAAGACTATAAGAGTTGACATATAAGAGTTGAAAATTAATACATATAAGACTAAGCAGTTTTCAAAGTAGCTACCTTGACATTTTTCAAAGTCAATGTCTTTAATTTTGTGGGTATTTGTCCTCCAGCTTCACAAAAAGCATTTATACCCCTATCAATTAAACGATAGTTGGTAAAATAGAAATTCTGAATAGAAATATCATGTTGAAGCATTGACTAAATTTATGGTTACTCCATAGCTGGCAATTTTAGTTTGTGACCCCTTGTTGTTTTACCCATTGGGTCAAGATAATAAAGAGTCATCAATTTTGGGACAATCACCACTAATTCCCAATGTCTAGCTCTAAGTAAGAATAAAACAAACATTAAAATAAATAATTTTATTCATTATTAAAATTATATGTAATAATAATACTTACTGGACATTAAAAGGAATTAGGGTAATTTCCTTCCCCTCACTAGCAAAATATTTGAATGCAGTATAGAATTACTCATTCACATCCTCAATATGTGTCTCCACTTGACTAGTGATTGAAGGAATTAAGAATCCAACATTTCTTATATCAAAGTTTGTGGTCTCCGTATATAAATGGCTGTAAAACATTTGTAATTATTTCCATATATAGAAATAAGCTAAAAATGTGTATTGGAATTTTCTATATTGATAGATCCTTACCTTATCCATACTTATCGAAGTATTCAGCCAATCATACCGGAACAATATATAATATCATCAAGAAAAATATAACTGTCAAAGTCCCTCCTAGTTGCATCTTCTGTAAAATTGATCAACATTTGTAATCTAGAGCTTTGGTTGGCTAAGTATCGACACAAACATTTACATCTACTTCCCAACTAATTGAATGTGGATTATGGAATAAAAGATGGCTTGGGCATAGGAGGATGACTAGTAGAATTTTTACTTTTTGGTTTGCAAACATGTTAATTAAATTACATACTTATATTACATGAGTTCATATATGCAGTCAAATATGAAAAATATGGTAGAATTAAGGTATACCTTGTCATTGATAACCAAGTGTCTTGGCCAACCCACCATAGCACCCTCAGCTTCTTCAATTGTACTATATTCAGGATTAGGTATGGGTAGTGGTTTGTCCCCCATTCTGTCATACACAAGATGTGTAACGACCCCGCCTCCCAGTAACCCCCAATTAAGGGAGACCAAAAGGTCAGAGCCGTTATCCCAATTAACAGGATCAAAGGTTCAACAATTAATTAGTAATAATTATGAAATTCTACCAAACTAAACTAAAATCTGGTATAAAATAAAACTTTGCTTACCTTTTTCAAAAACTTGGATATCTACTTCTATCCACATCGGGAGTCTATTCTAACTAATCCTCCTTTGTACTTTAATTCTTATTTAATTCCACATATGCCACTTTACTGTTTGTCCTTTTCAATCTTGTACCTAAAACGCCGACAAACAAAACATCGGTCAGCATAAATGAATATGCCGGTATGTGGGGACAACCAAAATTTTGCAATTATGGCTAACAATCTAGATATCACAATCGAGTTAATTAATAAGACAAATTACACTTTCAGTGTGACATTCTCCACCACTTTTTCCCTAACCCTGGTATACCCACCTTAGGGTTTATCTTTTGCCAATGACTGAAGGCCACCTTCTCAATCCCGAGCTTGGTGCCTGGGGTCACCTCTCATAGTGCCCATTAGTCATTCTATAAAGACCACCTTCTCAATCCCGAGCTTGGTGTCTGGGGTCACCACTCATGGTGCCCATGGGTCTTCCCTCCTGGGCTTGACCTTTTGGCATCATCCATCACGGTGGCATGTAGGTGTGATAATACACACTTCTATTATTGTTGTGATAATAATAGTGACTTTATGATTTGCAAGTATGAACATCCAAACAGATAAGTTGCATTCAATGTGATGAATCATCTGGGAAACTCTTTGGGAAACTAATGTGATTAACCATAATTAACCACACACCTATCAGGATGATTTGAGACAGAATTAATCCAATCAACGCAAGAAATCCAATAGGCAAGCAAGCACACAAAGAGATCCTGAAATATGCATACAAATTCCTATCATTGATCATGCCATCAAGATCTATTAAACCTAGCTCGCTTCCTAGGGTTTGTAGTCCACTTTTAGGATTTCTATTGCAATTAGGGTTCCTCTTTACTCTTTTAAGCCCTAATTTTATACAATTACTCACAAATCCTAATTATCTCATCTATTCTTCACGAAATATATTAAGGTTACCTTTTAACAACATATAACCTTAATTTCGGATTAAAGGCACAATTAACCATCAATCAAGTCCATTATGCTCTTTTACATTAAAACTGCTATTTTTATCCTTTTAATTCATGACAAGATCATTAGGCCTAATTATCATCTTTGGTTCCTTCCAGATTAACAACTCATAGTTCATTATAATCTAATTCACATATGAACTCTATTTATCATTAATTCCACCTTTATCCATTAGAAAACCCTAATTACCATATTAAGGGTATTTATCCACAATTAGGAACTCTTATACTCGAAATATCTTAGAACCATCATATCTCAGATTATTCATGAATTTCAACAATTAAAGCCATTAAGAGTCACAATGACTAACATTAGGGTTTCAAGGCCCATTAAAGTTTATTTATGTACATGGAACCCTAAATTAATCAAATTATGCATAAAGTTCATCCTTTTAGATCTAATGCATATTTTTATAAACAACAGGTTAATATCAACTTTAATCATCCATATAACCCTTCCCAAATCATAGAATCATCAAGTTAGGGTTTTCCCCATTATAAAGCATTCAAGTTAGCAACTTTGACTACTTTTCGAACTAGTATCAGATTCATAGTCTAAATCTATTTTTAATGGATTCCTTGTTTTCTCTTGATCAATTTTCATATATAACAATTTGATATACGAGTTACCAATCTTTTCCTATGATTTTTTTGCAAGACAACCAATTATTAACCAATCAAGTGATGCCACATCAGTGCTTACCTATTGATCTCGAGTCGCCGTGGATTGGTTGATTATGCTTTTACCCTCGATCCTTTTCATGGTCGTTAGGGGTTAGGGGAGTCTTTTCTCACTTTATCCTTCTTCTTCCTTGTGTTGGTCCCTGCGTACAGGGTTGATGTCGCGGTCAACAGCGGTGTTGACCTCGAGTTCTTACTCCTCCAACCACAAAACCGCGTGTCGCCCACCGTCGACAGGTCCCATCAGACTCGCCTCCACCTGCAATTCCTCTAATCATTCGCCGTTTTCTTGGGTCCTGGATAACCATCTTCGACGGTAGTTCTAGCGAATAAGAGGTGAAATTCAAAGGAAAGGTAGCACCTCAAAGGCAGGGAAAGGGTGAGGAAGTCGTGCGGGGTCTTTTAGAACATGAGGGAGATCTCGGAGCGAGATTCTACCCCATATATATAGGGATGGCTGCGGAGGGTGGTCAGACGGAGTCCTGGAGGTTAGGGGATTCTCCCACAGCTTCCTGAAGATATCCAAACCCAGGCTCGTTGAGCTCGACTTCCCAATCCGAACCTGGTGGGCTAATTCCCAGGAGTCCTCATCATTCAGGGAGAGAGAAACTCGGAGGGCAATAGGAAACTGGATTGTTCCCTTCATGGTATGTCCCAGTCCATCCCAAGCTAGGAGACAAATGGGAATCCTCAGATCCCAATCCTATGGCCAAGAATGTGAGCGAAATAAGAGGGAACTGAGTCCCTGAGACATGTATATCAAAAACCAATTATCCTTCACACTTTAGGATTACTTAAAAATTCCATATCTCAAAATCCGTGCATCCTTTTGCAACCAAATTTTAACTGAAACTTCCTTTTGGCTTTATCTACTCGCATACCAAATTTGAGTCCCAAATTCCAAAGAAAAAGGGAATTATCTTCATGTGCAAGTTATCTATTAATAAGGCATATTTTATGCATATTTTCTCTCTCTTAATCTTTTATTTTCTTTATTTTGATTCCTTTTACCATTAGAAACTATGTGAACACAAAATATTTTCCAAGATGGATCCATTATCCATATATCCACATATTTCTTGTAATATCATTATTATCTCATATTTCCTTCTGAATAAAGCAATATTTAATTGATCCTTTCTCTTTCTTGTTGCATTATCTTTGCAACTTGGACTCCTTGGAACCCAAGGAACCCAAAAGGCACGAAATCCCCCTTTGGAGAATATTCCTTTGCCTTCTAGAGGTTTCTACATCTCTCTCTTTATTCCCCTTTTCTTTGTTATTTATTTATCTTTTATATTTTCCTTTATCCTTTACTATTATTGGGCCCAATAGCCAGTAAGGCCCATAAAGCAACCAACAAGGTTATTGTAAATGAAATTTAATAAATTGTGGCCATCAATTCCACTTTCTAGAAATTTCTATGTATTTCTCATAATTACTTTGCTTAATATCCATTATCTTGTATCTTTACCTTTTATTTGGACTTTTCTTCTCTTTTATATCCATTATTGGATTAATCTAATAATAGAAATTATGAAATCCCTATCAAAAGGGATATTTGCAAAAAAATCCATCTTCTGAAGCAAAACATACAACCTTTTCAATTAAGTCCATATTCACAAAATCTTTACAATTCAATTATGAAAACATATGCAAAATTGAGGTTGTAACATCCTTCCCCTCTTATAGGAATTTTTCCCTCAAAATTCCCTCAAACATACAAACAAACAGGATAAGACTTCCTCATGTCCATCATGGATCCCATGTGGTTTTACCCTCTCCATAGTGCCTCCCAAGAACCTTCATCATCTCTTATTTTTGCATCTGAGTTCTTTCTCACCTTGGTACCTTGTACCCTCATAGGTGACTCAAGACATTTCAGCTTCTCTCAAAGCTAACTGGGTTCATGGCTCAGCACATGGCTTGGGTACCTCACATAGTGCTCTATATCGGACTCATGGAACACATCATGTTATCCTGAGGGGTAAGACTAAACATAACCATCTCCACCAATCCATCTCTAGAAGGACCCATATATCGGGGACTCAGCTTTCTCAGTTGTAGCTTAGAGGGGTCGGATTTTTACATTGCATATTCTCCCACAGTGAACTTCATGACATTCTTCTTTGCATCAGCTCATGACTCATGTCGCCCCTGGGCTTCCTCAACCATAGCATGATCAAAGCGACTTCATCTGCACACACTATGGTCCTTTTTTTACCTTTGCGAGGTCCCTTCACCAACATTATCTTAATGAAGTGGTGACCGAAACAACCTCCCTTACAGAGCTTCATCACATCCTAATACTGGCTATGGTGGTTATCATCACATCTCTCATAGGGCAAGAACTACCCCCCAGGTATCACCCTGAATGAGAACACATGCTCTCATTAGACCCTCTTGTCTAGATCATACTAACCATTAGTTAGGGGTGATAAGTTGTTGGTATGTATGCCCTGAGAGCCAATCATGGGATGATTGGTGGCATACATTAAGATTTATTTGATAAAGATCAAAGGAAAGCTTCCAATTCTTTCTGGTTCAGTCATATGAGATAGTGATAGAACAGATTGAATGTCTAGAGAATGACAGTACTCAATGACGTATGCTTTCAGGTTGAGGACCTGGATGATGAGATCATATGGATGCTAAGAGTTTGTACATTTTTGTTATGTCCCTAGTCAAATGTCATTGTGGAAGGTAGATAGACAGCAATAACACACAAGACTAGATTGCAGTGTTGGTTGATGACAGAATCTCATTAGTCATGATATGGAGATATCAAACCAAACACATAGGTACTTGTTAGAGAACAAGTGTACCGGATAGACCCACCGTGAGTTTGACACATGGAACCATGACATGGTAGTCACAGTCAGTTCTCAAAAGTGATGGTGGTGAGTGTGATTCTTTGACCTGAAATCACTACACTCAACACATGTCGTTGGGTACACTTTGACATCATCAAATGCAGTCCCGAAACATGGGTTGTTATAAAGGTGATGATTGGGTGTCCTTGACACATGGGGCTTTTGAGGGGTGAGTGATAGATATGGGATTTGTCCCTCTTGAGGGATTTTGATATCCATGTCCACTAGATGAGTAGGATTGAGATAGGTGTGCACACGCATGTGTGAATCAGTATTTGATATTGATGTCATACATATCTCCTCCAATCTACTCTAAGATCAAGAAAGTGAATGAACGTTGACAGGATGACTGTTCCATGCCTTGAGTTCATTTGAGAAATCAGTGACAAAGGAATTATACATTCGTTGTAACGACATTCACAGATTGTAGGATTGAAAGTTGTTCTCCAACTTTCTATTTCACTTGGGTAGCACTGATGTACGACTAGGCACCGCTCTTTGCTTGTGAAGTCATAAATGTTATGGACTTGCACTGCCAACGTGAAATGGACCTGTAGGGTCACACACATAGGATTTAACCTAGAAGAGGAGTTTATCCACAAACAATGTTTAGATTGATTACTAAAGGAGTTTAGTAGTTCAATTAAACACTCAATCGATTGATAGCTCAATATCATAGTATTCAAGGTGTTGGATCGATTGATTAGAGTATCGGATTGATTGAAACTGCAATTGACTGATTTGTACAAGTTTGTTGCTCCAACCGATCGGCTAATGGGAAGAACCGATCAGCTCAGGTTGGTGAACCAATCGACTCAATAGGTGAGACGATCGGCTCATGTGCAATGAACTGATCGGTTCAAATGTTGAACTGGTTGGCTCATGTGACCAACTGAGATCGTTTGGAAAGTTGATTTTGCAAATACAATTTGTTTCACTTGTACAAATTTGATTTGGACAAGGATTAATATTTGATTAATCAGAGACAAATTTGAAAGTCAATTTGAGTTGGACCAGGACTACAAACTGATCGGCTCATAAGTGAACCGATCGACTCAAGGGTCCCAACCGATCGGTTGAGGTTGAACCGATCAGTTCAGGTGGCGCAGTTGGTTGTTTTGTGGAAAATCTCAAACCCTTCTACTCCTGCTTTAATCCTGCATTGACTGGGATAGAGAACCCTATCCCATGACCCTCCTATATATAGGGGTATTGGGGGCTTCTCAGACAACAACTCAGTGCATCAGTTTCTCTACAAAGTTGTCGTTCTCTCTGGTTTTGGTAACCGAGAGAGAGCCCGAGCAAGTGCTACCCGATAAGGGAGGCACAGCAAGGGAAAGACAACTGCATAAAGCGATTGGTGGTAGGAGAGTGTATCGGTGACTAGTACGTCGATAGGAGGGTGTGACTCCTTCTGATTCCCTGTGGGACAAGGAGATCGGAGTTCTAGGTGGTCCGTGTGGACTACTTTAGAGTAGGGAGACTTCTTCCACTCGGAGGACAGATATCAATCCTGACAGTCCTGGTGAGACCAGGAGCTGCACAGACACCGTCCAAGATCAGAGGTGAAGACCGCGCAAGCCGTGAGGTAAAGTCATCGAGCAAGCCTCGGGATAAGGTACGCCTCCACAAACCATCCTTCTTATTGTATAGACATTGACGCATTTCCTTTATTCTGGGTTTGGGAGAAGAAAAAAAAATTTGTTTCTGCTACCTTCTCTATCTCCCCTAAAACCCAACAGTGGTATTAGAGCCACGTCAACTGCTCTATGCTTTAGGATTATCGATATGATCGATTTTTCTTTGTCGCCTTTATTTATTGCATATGATGCGAATAATATTGGCTTTATGCATGTCCAATCCTAAATCCACAAATCCCAATATACATATATGATATGTAATATAAATGCACTCGATACGCGTCGCCCTTAAACGAGTTTTGTGGTGGATGTATAGCGTGGTTATGGCCAATAAACCCTATGTTTATGTGCTTGGTTGTATGTGGTTGCTTGCATATCGGTCTGCACACCGATTCCCTCTCTTATTCCTGATGTAACTCGAGATTTCTTTCCTACCTTTGCTCCCCCCAAATGTAAATCGGGGTTTCCCAATTTATATGTAAAATAGGATAGATCTTTTATTTCCTATTATGTCAAAGAACGGATGACAACCTGACGTCAACTGAGACGATCGGTTCAAGGAGTGAACTGATCGGTTGATGATCCAGACGACCAGTTCAAGGAATGAGACGATCGGGTGGCGGCCATGAGGAGATGCACGACGACCAGGAAAACCGATCGGTTGGAGGAGCCAACCGATCGGCTGGTGGCACCCAACCGACCGGCCTGAGGCGAGCCGATCAATCATGGAGATGAGTTGATCAAACCCAGTAAAGGCAAAGCACAGAGTTCATCTTGTATAGGTTGCATGTGATGTGGACCTAGATGACTGTAATTCCTCTTGGCTCGAGGAATCACATTAGGATGGTCATAATCATTGCTTTTATTGTTTCACATGTTTTCTGTGGGATATAGCATGTATATGATACGTACTATATATTGTGGGAATTGGATATGTATATGTACCTATAAAACCAAATCCCTCATCTAAATATTAAGTCATATACGCCTTCCATTAGCGGCACACATGAAAAACTTGATCGACCCAACATAGGTTACGCCAAAGCGTGGTGCACCGTCTATCTCGCGGAAGTGTGAAGGGTAAACATGTAGGTTCTTCCAAAGCAGGGTGCATGTTTACTGTGTTGGCTTTTGGGTTAGACTTAACTGGTGATTCTTAGAGCATCTAGGCCTAGAGGCATGGAATGTTCATGGCAAGGTGTTACGCATGTTCATTCATCAAGATTTGCATATGATGTAATTGGCATGATGGCCTACCTAAATAGTCAAGATTGTGGGTGATCATCCAAAGCTGACTCATGACTTGATGAAATATGGATCTTGACCCACTAGAAGATTGTACGCTGCAATCTTCTGAATTGATGGTGAGGGCTATCAATTTGAACAAAAATAGTGGGAGCGATAACTAATTAAAGTCCTAATGATATCGTCAACTTTTTCAAATCAATCAAATAAGTCAAAATTGAGTTTTGGACTAAATTGCATATATTTCCTTTTGTAGTATAAATGACAACAAACAAAAATCGCTTTTCATTGTGATCGGTCCTTGAAAAGGACAAGCTAAATGGGACTAACTTCCATGACTGGTTTAGGACATTGAGAATTGTTCTCACTCAAGAGTGAAAGCTCTATGTCCTGGATACTCCAGTTCCAGAGGAACCTGCTCCTACCTCACCAAAGGTAGAAAGGGATGCTTATAAGAAGCATTCTGATGATGCTATTGATGCAAAGTGCTTGATGTTGTGCTCCATGAACCACGAGTTGCAGAGACAACATGAGAACATGGGTGTGATTGAGATGATTCAGCATCTCAAGAACATGTATGAAGATCAAGCACGGCAAGAGAGATACGATGTCTCTAGGGTGTTGTTCAAGTGCATCATGATAGAAGTAGATCCAGTTGGTCCTCACACACTCAAGATGATTGGGTATGTGGAGAACCTGGCGAGACTGGGATTTCCACTGAGCCAAGAGTCGGCTACTTATGTGATATTGCAATCATTGTCAGAATCCTACAGTTAGTTTGTGATGAACTACAACATGAACAACTTTGACAAGCCATTGTCAGAGTTGTTGGGCATGTTGAGGACAGCCGAGACACAGATGAAGAAGGACAAGCCTAAGTCTGTGATGATGATCAGTAGCAAGAAAGGCAAGTCCAAGCACAAGGGCAAGGGCAAAGCTAAGAAGGGTTCTGATGCTAGCCAGGAGCCCAAGGCATCTTCGGCTCTCAAGGCAAAAGGAGGCGTGACCAAGAGAGGCAATTACCACCATTGTCAAAAGCCAGGACATTGTAAAAGGAATTGTCCACGCTATCTGGAAGAACTAAAGAAGGAGGCAATGGACGTCTCCACCTGAAGGTGTCATGAAATAAACTTGTAACATTTTTGAGGTATATGATACCAAGATATAAAATGTAAAGCACTCAATAAATGGGGCAAGTGTTTCCGCCATAGATAGGAGTACTTTAGTTTATTTTCAGCCTAGAAGGCATGTAATAGAGTTATGAACTGCTATTTCATATTTGCCAATGGATAGAAACACTTTAATTTTTGCATATTGTATGACAATGATGGCAATTAATAAAGTTGATGTTTCTTTGTGGCAATGCCTTGCTTATCTTGTGGTACTTGGTATGCATAAGATAAAATGATACCTAAAAGTTATTGATAACTCAAACAATCAAATTAGCATAAATCATGAGAAATTCATTTCTAGTTTCCATATGATGGATAAGTCTAGACTCTTTTGGTTAGAGAACCAATAAGAGACATGAATCTCTTAAGACATAATTAATCAATCTTCACTAGTGATAGTGGGAGAATGATTATCCTATTAGGTATAATACATGTGATGTATTTACATAACTATTGGAGTTAATGCTAAAACTTCAAATGGTGTTTAGAGAAATACCAATATGAATATCTTGAAGTGTTCAAGAATATCATAAATGAAGTACAAATTTGGTAAAGTGTTAATTCTTGGTGAGATCAATGAATGGAATACTTGGACCAAATGTTTGAGATCCTTATGAGTGATTATGATAGTGTATCATAGTAAGCTCGTGATTAAGGCATGGTGATGTCTAAATCAAAAGGAGTCATACTCTAAGGAGTTAGAGGATGATTATCAAGTAACTAATTTCTTCTTAAATAAAGAATACCCCACACTAATAAAGGACATTAAGAATCACAAAGAGTTGTGAGTTATCAAATTCCTTAACAAATACACCTCAAATATCTATATGATGAGTTGGTCATGTGATGAGTCAACTATCTAGATAAATATGAGGAACCAGATTTTGAGTTATGGTTTATAACCATTACATCCTAAATGACTTCCATGTGAACCATAAGGTATGACCTTGATGGTAGCACCCATTGGGATGAAATCCATAAGTGTGAATGAGTCTTAAGAGTTGAGACACATGGATAACATTTTGAGAAGGATGATGCTTGTTGATTGCAACTTAATGACTAAGACATTTGGCATACGGATACTAAAATCGCATTCCTATAAGGAATAAAAACAAGGATGTATACGTGACACAACCTATAAGGTTTATGAATCCATCAATGCAAATGAAGTTACAATGGACTAATCAATGTGATTGATTGAGTACAAGCAACTCAGAGCTGGATCTTTACTTTGATAATATAGTCAAAGGGTTTGACTAATATATCAAAGATAAAGAAGGGATCTGTGATTTAGTGGGAGTGTATTCACATTCCACATGTTGATGTGAAATGGAAATGTTCTAGAATGGAAATCCAAGTGGAAATTATCTTTAAGGAAGATAGAGACGTTTCCTATGTGATAGGAATAGAGATCTATAGAGATAGTTCTCAAAAACCACTTGACCTAAAAAGAGAGAGCATACATTGGCAATCTATACTGAAGGGTTCAGTATGCACAGATTCTGTGAGAGAAAACTTGTCCATGTTACATGGAGTTGGTATCCCAAGGCCAAGTGTCCAATTCTTATGAAGAATGGGAACACTAAGAATAGATATGGATCTATCATGTATGTAATCATCCCATTATCTTGCATGTATGTACATGGCAAGAACAAAGTGCATTCATCATCTTGTATGTAGGACATAATAATATGATATGATCATCCTAATAACTCGTATGTGGGACATGACAAGTGGATGTCTGTCTAGTTCCATTAAGGGTTACTGGAATACCAAAAGAACTTGATAAGTACTAGTTCTATGGAAGTAAGGAAGGGTTCACTGTAAAGAGTTACACTGATGCGAACTTCCGAAAAGGACAGAAAATTAATCGCAATATATATGGGATATATAAAAGTGAATGTTTGTTGATAATTGGAAACGTTCCAATAAAGTCATTTAAAAGGAAAAGTCGAGTATCCGTGTGTTAGAGAACAACAATGGATACTATATGGATATGGAAGTTCATGAGATGAACTTATAGATATTCTGATCTTTGATGACAAGTAAGGAGTACTTGGTCATGCAATGTGGCTAAAGGTTAGCAAAGGAATACTAGATCACATATTACGGTAACTCCATCTCATATGTGTGATGTACAGTGAAGAGATGAGAGATATGCAGTTAATACTGACTTTGGCAAGGTGTTTCCATAACTCACTATGTTAGCGCTAGAGAACAGTAACATGTGGGACATGTTTGAAGATCACTATGAATATGATTCAATGGTGATTGGCTCACAGTGCAAGTGGGAGTCTGTTGGTATGTATGCCCTAAGAGCCAATCATGGGATGATTGGTGGGATACATTAAGATTGATTTGATAAAGATCAAAGGCAAGCTTCCAATTCTTTCTGGTTTAGTCATATGATATAGTGATAGAACAGATTGAATGTCTAGAGAATGACAGTACTCAATGACGTATGCTTTCAGGTTGAGGACATGAACGATGAGATCATACGGATGCTAAGAGTTTGTACATTCTTGTTATGTCCCTAGTCAGATGTCATTGTGGAAGGTAGATAGACAGCAATGACACACAAGACTAGATTGTGGTGTTAGTTGATGACAGAATCTCATTAGTCATGATATGTAGATATCAAACCAAACACATAGGTACTTGTTAGAGAACAAGTGTACCAGACAGACCCACCGTGAGTTTGACACATGGAACCATGGCATGGTAGTCACAGTCAGTTCTCACAAGTGATGGTGGTGAGTGTGATTCTTTGACCTGAAATCACTACACTGAACACATGTTGTTGGGTACACTTTGACATCATCAAACGCAGTCCTGAAACATGGGTTGTTATAAAGGTGATGATTGGGTGGCCTTGACACATGGGGCTTTTGAGGGGTGAGTAATAGATATGGGATTTGTCCCTCCTGAGGGAGTTTGATATCCATGGCCACTTGATGAGTAGGATTGAGATAGGTGTGTGCATGCATGTGTGAATCAGTATGTGATATTGATGTCATACATATCTCTTCCAATCTACTCTAAGATCAAGAAAGTGAATGAACGTTGACAAGATGATTGTTCCATGCCTTGAGTTCATTCGGGATATCAGTGACAAAGGAATTATACATTCGATGTAACACCATTCACGGATTGTAGGATTGAAAGTTGTTCTCCAACTTTCTATTTCACTTGGGTAGCACTGATGTGTGACTAGGCACTGCTCTTTGCTTGTGAAGTCATAAATGTTATGGACTTGCAATGCCAACATGAAATGGACCTGCAGGGTCACACACATAGGATTTAACCTAGAAGAGGAGTTTATCCATAAACAATGTTTAGATTGATTACTAAAGGAGTTTAGTAGTTCAATTAAGCACTCAATCGATTGATAGCTCAATATCATAGTGTTCAAGGTGTTGGATCGATTGATTAGAGTATCGGATTGATTGAAACTGCAATTGACTGATTTGCACAATTGTACTGCTCCAACAGATCGGCTCATGGGATGAACCGATCGGCTCATGGGATGAACTGATCGGCTCAGGTTGGTGAACCGATCGGCTGAACAGGTGAGATGATCGGCTCATGTGCAATGAACCGATCAAGCTCAAATGTTGAACCGGTTGGCTCATGTGACCAACCGAGATCGTTTGGAAAGTTGATTTTACAAATACAATTTGTTTCACTTATACAAATTTGATTTAGAAAAGGATTAATATTTGATTAATCGGAGAAAAATTTGAAAGTCAATTTGAGTTGGACCAGGACTACGAATCGATCGGCTCAGGGGTCCCAACCGATCGGTTGAGGTTGAATCGATCGGCTCAACTCCCCAACGACCGTTTCATGTATGAAACGATCGGTTCAGGTGGCGCAGTTGGTTGTTTTGTGAAAATCTCAAACCCTTCTACTCCTATTTTAATCTCGCATTGCCTGGGATAGAGAACCATGTCCCATGACCCTCCTATATATAGGGGTATTGGGGGCTTCTCAGACAACAACTCAGTGCATCAGTTGCTCTGCAAAGTTGTCATTCTCTCTGGTTTTGGTAACCAAGAGAGAGCCCGAGCAAGTGCTACCTGATAAGGGAGGCACAATAAGGGAAAGACAACTACAAAAAGTGACGGGTGGCAGGAGAGTGTGTCGGTGACTAGTACATTGATAGGAGGGTGTGACTCCTTCCGATTCCTTGTGGGACAAGGAGATTGGAGTTCTAGGTGGTCTGTGTGGACTACTTCAGAGGTGGAAGGAAGAGGACAGATGTCAATCCCGACAGTCCTGGTGAGACTAGGAGCTGCACAGACACCGTCCAAGACCGGAGGTGAAGACCACGCAAGTCGTGAGGTAAAGTCACCGAGCAAGCCTCGGGACAAGGTACGCCTCCACAAACCATCCTTTCTATTGTATAGATGTTGACGCATTTCCTTTGTTTTGGGTTTGGGAGAAGAAAAAAAATTGTTTCTGCTGCCTTCTCTGTCTCCCCTAAAACCCAACAGTATTCACATCGAGTTCTTCATGTACCTACTTCCACTGCATGGAAGTGAATCTTTAGATTATACTCAAGAACTTTTGAACTCGCATCATGGTGTAGTTTAACCATCTCTTTCTCATATGTAGTTCAACCGGATCCGTCCCATGACAGCATTCTTTCTTTCTCATGTCATCTAGGTAAGACGATCCACCATAACCCATATTGCATCTTTACCTTCCTTGGTCCAGGGGAGACTTACCACGACATCCATAGTGATGAACTCCCATTCCCTCTAAGGGACTTTTTATCCTTTGTATAAACTTACTGGGTTACTGGTGTTTGTCCTTCACCTCCTGACATGCATGGCGACAAGCCACATGCAACATCATCTTAGGCATCCAAAGTACTACTGAAACTTACCATATTAGTAGTACCATGGTGTATGGTGACTTGAAATCATGATTTCATGTATGTCATGATTCCTCAAGATTGATTCCTCAAAAACCCTAAATCACTCTAGTTGGGGTTCCATCACCTTCTTTTCCAGAGAAGTACATCTGAGGTTCTACAACCATCCTTTTATAGCATCAAGGCCTAGGCTGGCTAACCAAACAACTACTAACTTATTCAACAGATCTCGTTACATCTGAGTGTTAGCCCAAACATATCTCCTTTTTCAAACTTAGGGTTAACCTAACAACCTCTTCTAGACTCTAGCTAACTAGGCAATTGCATATCAACCACTTGTGTAAGGAAATGTTGAAGACATACACCTCCATCTCTTTCACTTATCATCTCATCTCGGGCTTTAGGCCTATCTTAAACAAGAAAACTTATAACTCATCTTCTTGGTTATCAAACTCAACCTTGTATGACTCACAAATTCCACATATCTCATGATAAAAATATCCTCACAAGATGACCACCTTAGTTCTCTTGATGTTTGTAAACCATCCACATATTGTTCACTCCACAAGGGTATGTTATCATCTCTTTCCTCATACCTCATAGCAACATTCCAACTCACATCATCTTTATCCTTGATGTATGGCATGCGTATTGTCCTATCTCTCACTCCCATAACAAGAGGAAATAAGCATTTGGCGGCCGTCCAAACACAAAGTTCCTCTTGTTCCAAGAGTAGAGATGTTACATCCCACATTTCCAGTACACCTTCAAAACTAAGTTGAAATGTGCAACTTATGTCTCTACATCACAATCATCTCGATATTAAAGTTACTTCCATGGAAAACTAGTCTCGAACCTACTTGGGTCACCACACAATCCTTAGTCATCTCCTCTAGGTCTATAGGGTGTCAGCACTTTTGGGGTCATCCCTCTTCCCTTATGCATCCAGAGAGTGCCCTCCTCATCTACTCTTTGGGTCCCATGAGTTCATGAAGGTGATCAATCTCCTAACCCATGGCCCTCAGACAATGATATTTGTTACCTCCCGACCCTACAGTCATGTGCAACTAGGGAATTAGGCAACTCCTACTTCCATTGGTCTTATCCCTACTTGACCCTAGGATAAACTTAGGATTCTAACATAGTACATGTCCAACTTAGAACCTTATCCAAGTCTCCATCATCTCTCTTTGCATTCCTGGGTTGACTTTCATCCTTTCATAGGGGTCATGGCGACCTACTTACCTTGGTCAGGCCCCATATTGGTTACCTCCATGGTAACACACCCACATGCACTTAGAGATGGTTATCCATGGGTCTATAGGTTCATTCTCTTACTATGTCCTTTTCACTTAGCTTCACAAGATTCTATGAGACCTCCTTAGGTTACTTCAAAACCAACAGAAATTGGTATACACCCTACAAAAGGGTCCCTCTCTCGGGATGGGAGGAAACTATCTCCTGATAGCAAAAAATGTCACAAACGTCCTTGTCTAGGGTTTACATCATGCTTAACCCTAGAAAGCTACTAAGGCACAAGTAGACTACCTACTAAACCATGCTAGGTCATACTTGTTCTCATTCCTCAACATTGGACCAAGAATATACCTTCCCATGTCACCAACTCAGCTGCGAGGGGTTCACCAAACATACCTTTGACTTAATGGGGTTTCCCTTTCCTCTAAACATGAGGAGTACCATGCTCGAATATATAAAATTCAAATCTCATCATGAGCATCAGGTACACCACTTCCCTTCCTAGGCCTAGGAACCCTAGGTTCATTTTTTGGGTGTCCAACTGCATGCTCAACCTATTAACCACGAACCAAACATGTACAAGGTATGACATGCACTTCCCATGATCCTTCTATTTAAACAACACTTCAGAGTGGAGTCCTCCTCAAGGACAACCAACTAAGTGTAAGGCCTCACAACTTGTTACTAAACCTCTTCAGGGTCTAAGGAACTCTTTTCCCATCTCAGAAGGTAAAAACCTATACCATACGCACATAGGTACCAGAAGCCTCATCCTCTCTCTAGGGTTTGGTTCCTATAAAATTAACCAAGATATTATCAGCCTCTAGGGATCAAGCATGAGGCAACCGCTATCATCCACTTAGGTCACATCATCCTCAACTCCCCACTGTTCCTCATATCTCAGAGTCTAAGCTTCCAACCTTCTTGCTTGGGTCCTACTCTCTCTCTAGAGCTAACCCTACAAATAGCCTTACTACTAGAGGTCCTCTCTCCATGAAGGATCAAGCTCACAAGCGTACCCCTACATGGGTGAAGCCTATGTTCAAACTTATGTTTGCTCAAGATTATCCATAGCCATTTATACTTATCTCATAAGCTATCCAACATACTCTCCTGGCCAGGGTTTCAACCTACTACCCACACTACTAATGTATTATGGGTGCATACTAAGCCATGCTCCTATAAGCCCATAGGGTTTCTATAGGTTCTTCACTAACCTCATCATTGAAGGATCTATCCTTCACTCTAGCATGCATGACCCTTTCCAGAGTTGGGTCGCCAAAGGCTCTAGGTCATCCAACCTCACATGGCTCATATCGTCATGGGTATCTAAACTAAAAGCATGTCCACATGGTCTACCATGACATCTAGATCATTGTGTCATCTCTCTCTCTAACCTTTGTTTAGGGTTAGGGTTAGCATCATCCTCAGAGGATGCGTCCGGTCTCTACTCATAATGGAGGTCTCTACCTCCAAGACTAACTCTCTCTACTCATCCTCCTGACAAGAAGGTCTAGCCTCAGGTCTCTCCTGAGTGCATGACAACATATGTCATACAACCTAAGCATGTATCTATTCTTTAGGTTATTCCTAAACTATTAAGCTTATGTCCATGACATCTTATTTACATGATTTTCATTAATTTGGTGGGGGATTCCTTAAACCTTATCAACTTTACCCATACCTCGAGGGGGTGAGGAAAGAAAGAAAATCCTAATCCTTATAATCCTTAATAGCATTTGAGTTGAGAAGGGATGAACAAGATGAGAGAGTCCTAAAGGTATCTTATTTCAAGTCAAATCTTGAGACATTGGCCAGGCAGTCACACAAATCCGGGAGTCCTCATATTCTGACTAGCGGTGCAGAGGAAAATATTTCCAGCCCCCGGACGTGATCCTTTTCTAGACACCTCTATCTTTCGGAAAATCATCTAATAACTCCGTTGGGTTCAACAGAGTTTGTAAAATTTAATAATTATTAAAGATTAAATGAGGAACTGATGCTCTGATACCAAATGTAACGACCCCGCCTCCCGGTAACCCCCAATTAAGGGAGACCAAAAGGTCAGAGTCGTTATCCCAATTAACAGGATCAAAGGTTCAACAATTAATCAGTAATAATTATGAAATTCTACCAAACTAAACTAAAATCTGGTATAAAATAAAACTTTGCATACCTTTTTCAAAAACTTGGATATCTACTTCTATCCGCATCGGGAGTCTATTCTAACTAATCCTCCTTTGTACTTTAATTCTTATTTAATTCCACATATGCCACTTTACTATTTGTCCTTTTCAATCTTGTACCTAAAACACCGACAAACAAAACGTCAGTCAGCATAAATGAATATGCCGGTATGTGGGGACAACCAAAATTTCGCAATTATGGCTAACAATCTAGATATCACAATCGAGTTAATTAACAAGCCAAATTACACTTTCAGTGTGACATTCTCCACCGCTTTTGCCCTAACCCTGGCATACCCACCTTAGGGTTTCTCTTTTGCCAATGACTGAAGGCCACCTTCTCAATCCCGAGCTTGGTGTCTGGGGTCACTTCTCATAGTTCCCATTAGTCATTCTATAAAGACCACCTTCTCAATCCCAAGCTTGGTGTATGGGGTCACCACTCATGGTTCCCATGGGTCTTCCCTCCTGGGCTTGACCTTTTGGCATCATCCATCAGGGTGGCATGTAGGTGCGAGAATACACACTTCTATTATTGTTGTGATAATCATAGTGACTTTATGATTTGAAAGTATGAACATCCAAACTGATAAGTTACATTCAATGTGATGAATCATCCAGGAAACTCTTCAGGAAACTAATGCGATTAACTATAATTAACCACACACTTGTCAGGCAGATTTGAGACAGAATTAATCCAGTCAATGCAAGAAATCCAATAGGCAAGCAAGCACACAAATAGATCTTGAAATATGCATATAATTTCATATCATTGATCATGCCATCAAGATCTATTAAACCTAGCTCGCTTCCTAGGGTTTCTAGTCCACTTTTAGGGTTTCTATTGCAATTAGGGTTCCTCTTTACTCTTTTAAACCCTAATTTTATACAATTACTCACAAACTATAATTATCTCATCTATTCTTCATGAAAGATATTAAGGTTACCTTTTAACAACATATAACCTTAATTTCGGATTAAAGGAACAATTAACCATCAATCAAGTAGTCCATTATGCTCTTTACATTAAAACTACCATTTTTATCATTTTAATTCATGATAAGATCGTTAGGCCTAATTATCATCTTTGGTTCCTTCCGGATTAACAACTCATAGTTCATTATGATCTAATTCACATATGAACTCTATTTATCATTAATTCCACCTTTATCCATTAGAAAACTGTAATTACCATATTAAGTGTATTTGTCCACAATTAGGAACTCTTATACTCGAAATAGCTTAGAACCAGCATATCTCAACTTATTCATGAATTTGAACAATTAAAGCCATTAAGAGTCACAATGACTAACATTAGGGTTTCAAGGCCCATTAAAGCTTATTTATGTACATGGAACCCTAAATTAATCAAATTACACATAAAGTTCATCCTTTTAGATCTAATGCATCTTTTTATAAACAACAGGTTAATATCAACTTTAATCATCCATATAACCCTTCCCAAATCATAGAATCATCAAGTTAGGGTTTTCCCCATTATAAAGCATTAAAGTTAGCAACTTTGACTATTTTTCAAACTAGAATCAGATTCATGGTCTAAATCTATTTTTAATGGATTCCTTGTGTTTTCCTGATCAATTTTCATATATAACACTTTGATATACGAGTTACCAATCTTTTCCTACAATTTTTTTGCAAGATAACCAATTATTACCCAATCAAGCGATGCCACGGCAGTGCTTACCTATTGATCTCGAGTCCACGCAGATTGGTTGATTACGCTTTTACCCTCGATCCTTTTCACGGTCTTCGAGGGTTAGGGGAGTCTTTTCTCACTTTCTCCTTCTTCTTCCTTGCGTCAGTCCCTGTGTACAGGGTTGATGTCGCGGTCAACAGCGGTGTTGACCTCGAGCTCTTGCTCCTCCAACCACGAAACCACGCGCCGCCCACCGTCGACAGGTCCCTTCGGACTCGCCTCCACCTACAATTCCTTCAATCATGTGACATTTTCTTGGGTCCTTGAGAACCATTTATGGCGCTATTTCTACCGAATAAGAGGTGAAATTTGAAGGAAAGGTAGCACCTCAAAGGCGGGGAAAGGGTGAGGAAGTCGTGCGGGGTCTTTAGAACATGAGGGAGATCTCAGAGCGAGATTCTACCCCATATATATAGGGATGGCCACGGAGGGTGGTCGGAGGGAGTCCTGGAGGTTGGGGGATTCTCCCACAGCTTCTTGAAGATAGCCAAACCCAGGCTCGTTGAGCTCAACTTCCCAATCCGAACCTGGTGGGCTAATTCCCAAGAGTCCTCGTCATTCAAGGAGAGAGAAACTTGGAGGGAAATAGGGAACGAGATTGTTCCCTTCACGATCTGTCCCAGTCCATCCCAAGCTAAGAGATGGATGGGAATCCTCAGATCCCAATCCTATGTCCAGGAATGCGAGCGAAATAAGAGGGAACTGAGTCCCTGATTTCCCAAATCGTGACATGTATATCAAAAACCAATTATCCTTCACACTTTAGGATTACTTCAAAATTCCATATCTCAAAATCTGTGCATCCTTTTGCAACCAAATTGTAATAGAAACTTCCTTTTGGCTTTATCTACTCGCATACCAAATTTGAGTCCCAAATTCCAAAGAAAAAGGGAATTATCTTCATGTGCAATTTATCTATTGATAAGGCATATTTTATGCATATTTTCTCTCTCTTAATCTTTTATTTGCTTTATTTTGATTCTTTTTACCATTAGAAACTATGTGAACATTAAATCTTTTCCAAGATGGATCCATTATCCATATATCCACATATTTCTTGTAATATAATTATTATCTCATATTTCCTTCTAAATAAAGCAATATTTAATTGATCCTTTCTCTTTCTTGTTGCATTATCTTTGCAACTTGGACTCCTCGGAACCTAAGGAACCCAAAAGGCACGAAATCCCCCTTTGGAGAATATTCCTTTGCCTTCTAGAGGTTTCTACATTTCTCTCTTCATTCCCCTTTTCTTTGTTATTTATTTATCTTTTTTATTTTCCTTTATCCTTTACTATATTGGGCCCAATAGCCAGTAAGGCCCACAAAGCAACTAACAAGGTTATTGTAAACAAAATGTAATCAATTGTGGCCATCCATTCCACTTTCTAGAAATTTCTATGTATTTCTCATAATTACTTTTCTTAATATCCATTATCTTGTATCTTTTCCTTTCATTTGGACTTTTCTTCTTTTCTTCTCTTTTATATCCATTATAGGATTAATCTAATAATAGAAATTATGAAATGCCTATCAAAAGGGAGATTTGCAAATAAATCCATCTTTTGAAGAAAAACATACAACCTTTTCAATTAAGTCTGTATTCACAAAATCTTTACAATTCAATTATGAAAACATATGCAAAATTGAGGTTGTAACAAGATGGATGGACACATGACAAATGTCATCAGTAATTTGTTGGCAATGCAATGTACCATCAAGGTTTTATACCTTGCCCGTTGCCACAACATTATATTCTGGAACCTCCACTGCAAGTTTACAGTTCATACCAACCTAGAATTGAAATAATATAAGTTATATACGAAGTGGTAAAGCAGATACCTATTACAACAATATATAGATATATATATCATATATATAGCATACTAATTACACAACATATAGAACAAAAACTTACTGTAGATTGTTGTGGTGGGTCATTGGGAGTGCTCCCATGACCTTTTACAACTGGAGCATGGGCTTGTACCTCATCACTTGAGAGACGCACAGTATGAATAGGTTGAGAAGGTTGAGTAGGCTGAAATGAAGAAATTATTTCTTTTACTTTCTGTGCTACTAATGTTTCAACCTCCTCTTGTGTAAGACCTCCTGTACGACCTCTTTTAGATTGCGAATGGCCAAAATAAGACTTGAATCCTATGCCATCTCCTAATCCTCTAACATGGCCAGGATGCTCCTTCATACCAAGAGCAACTAATAGTTCATCCATGTGGCCAGTTGGGATGAACTTTCCTTCCTTCCTTTACTCGTGGAGATCAATCTATTCATAGTTAATAAAAATATTAAATCACAATATCAATTAGATATAAATAAATCTAAGTTTGTGGGGGTTACTCTTTACTTAGTTGGGATAAACCTACCATCTTTTTTGCCACCTCCTTAGTTGCAGGGTTGATAATTTCACATGTTCGATTCTTTCTAGCATCAATCCACTGCAAGTGTTGGGGTGGACGCTCAACTTGAGTTGTACTAGACTCTTCTCCAGAAGAGAGTTGTTTCTCTTATAGTTGGCGGCGGAAGGCATAACCACCGGGCCCCAAGCGATGGTCATGCACATTTTTGGCCCGTCTTTCCTTTTGGGCCTCGTGAATAGCCTGATTATTTAAAATGAGGTATTGCAATTTAGACTTGGAAAACATATATAAAAAGATTCACCTCCTTAATTGTATAAAATAAAGATTCATACAATACATCACAATCTTTATTACCTGAAACTCTTCTATGTTCTTAGCTACAACAAATCTTTCCCACACCTCAGGATCTATAAAAATATACATATTTGTTGCTTTATTCTTTTGTTTAGGATTATCTATAAATTCCCTTTTGAGATATGTCTTAAAAGCCCTCCATCGTACACCACAACGTTGTAGCACTTTTTTCTTGTGATCTTTTTCATTTAGATGAAAAACACTCTATACATGCAAAAGAAGCAATAATGTTGTCTTAAAAAGGATATGTCTTTCCAAGCAAATTAAATTAGAATCAATAAACAAAAACATATTAAAATAATATCACTTCCACTCACAGATATATCTTTCCATAGGATGTCTTTTAAGGCATTAGAAACATCATGCCAATTTTCTATATCTATTGGCACCTTACTGCGTGTGGTCGCCCCTACGTAATGCTTGAAAGCATTGGCATGTTCCCCAATAGGTTCTCCTGTGACATCAAACTGGACTGCCAATTTCTCCCCTTTGGCCCTGAGCTCCTATAGCCTACACATCAGTGTGGGACCTCTACTTTTCTTAGCATCACCACTACCATCCTCATGGTGCGCATGCTCATAATATTCATCTTCACTCGTCATTTTAGAACCTGCAAGTATACATGATAAAAGAAACATAAGTGATAATAAAAGTGTCAAAATACCCAAAGAACATAAAAGTGTCAAAATACCTTTTACTCTATCTCACTAGCATTGATATGATATGAAAAATAATAAAGGTTGAGACTTTTGCATAAAAAGACATCTTTTGAAATACAATCATAAATATGACACCAAGACTAGGGTTTGTAGACCAAGAGAATATAAAAGGTAATAAATGAACTTATGGAGAATGGAACTTGATGAAACACCAAGATGGACTTAATAAGCTAACATGGAACTCAACCCTAAAGGTTGATTTTGGAATCACATAGTGACACATGGGTGTTATGCATTAATTTTCATGTTGAATTGCTTGGTTGCTTGTGTGGTTATTCTTGGTTATTCTTTTTGGAATTCAAGTTCTTTTGAGATAGGTATGTGGTTATCTCTATGAATAACTGATCTAATTTCATGTGGATTTCTCAGCTTTCTTCGCATGGTTTACAAATATATGACTACTTGTATGTTTATTTCCTTGCAAACTATAAAGTGACTATGACTATCACATATTATGGACTTGACTAGCTCGTATCATGCACCACCTATGATGTGAGATAAGAAAGTAAAGAATGAAGAATATGAAGCCCTGGGGGCAAGAAATCATCAAAAGATCGTTGAGCCTTGGGTGGCAAGATCTATCACTAAAGCCTTAGGGGCAACGGTGTGGCACCAAAGCCTTGGGGGCAAGTTTGGCCTATGTCCACTGTAGGGACAAGACTCTGGAGGTTGGATGTATCTGGATGGAGTAGTCACGATCAAAATACTAACTTTGATTTGTTAAAAAATAATTGCTAAATTATGTTGTTACAAGTAGATGCAGACTATTTTGTTTCCTCCACATATCAGTATAACTTGTTATACTGAGTGTTTGTTTTGATTGTCAGCATTTTTGGGATAATATACATTCAAGAAAAGAAGACACTGAAAGAAAACAAATGAAGTAAATCCCGGAGGATATAGATAGACAGTTCATTTCTTGGCTGTAATCTTAGAACCCATATTTTTGTAAACATTGATGAAAATATTTTTATCTTGTACCAAACTCAGTTCTTGTTTAATAAAATTTATTAATTATTTTTTATTATGTGCAAAACCATAGATCAGGTGTGCAATGGTAATGGCTCCTTCCTTCTGGCCTTGCTTAATTGGGGGTTGATGGGAGTGGGGTCGTTACATAAACCATATTGTGATAGAAATGCTATGCATTCTTCTTCTCCACTTTAAGTGTGTGAGGCTAGAGGAGAGACACTAGTCCTTGTATGAATGTCAAACTTGGCTCACCTCAATCTGACAGTCGTCTAACCGCCTCTCCCTAAACGGCTAGCCTGCGCAAGGAGGCAAGGTTGTGGATGCATGACAATTGATGCAGGCATGATTGGCGAAAAAAAGTAAGTTAGAGGAAGAGGGAGGTGTCGTAAAGCCAAAGGATGTATTTATAGGTGGAGAGGATGTGAAAAGGAAGGGGGTTGATTTCCTTTGGTTTATCATTGTTCTTTGTGATCTTTGGGTCAAAAGATTCCTGCTTCAAATTTGGGTTTAACTGTGTAGTCAAACATGCATGTTCATTGTAATTAATAAGATCTTGAGCAGTGGAAATCCCAGTTACTTTATATATTATTTCCTTAATTGGGTGGAGATAGTGTATGAGTCAAGGGATGCATAATTTGAATCCAAGGGTTCTCATATGCAATGTTATTAAATGGTACACCCTATGGTCAACTATGGGGTATTATAATTAATGTCTCAATGCTAAATTGTCAATCAAACTTAGTCCAGTTATCAATCAATTAAAAATCTTTCTAAAAGAAAATCTTTCTCATTCAATAATTCTTATCTACCAAAATGATGGTCTACAAAGGGCTTGTTAAAGCTTGGCCACATGATGGTTGAAACATTGTAAACAAGCTCAAAAAAGGAAGTGGTCCATAGATTCAATCTCTCTCTTATTGATTAATTAGAGAAAAAACTATTATATTTTGTTATAATTGTAACCCTAATGGAAAGCAAAAATTTAGGAGTTACTTCTTTATCTTTTCTAACCAAATATCAATAAGGGATATGTTCTACTGCTAAATCAAACTTCTAACGATGCATGAAATGAATGCCCATGTTAGAGAAATATTTCTTAGGCCACTATGAGACTAAGAGACACAAAATTTCAAGGTTATTTCCATATTATCATTATGTCATTATAAGAAAAAGTCAAATTTGAAACAAGGAAGTTACTTGCACATAACTTGCTCTTTAAGCTATCAAAAATTAAGACATTAATTTCTTTAGGACACTAGAGAAGTTTTCTTGCATTGAAATTTTGGGATTCCCTCATACTCTCGTATGTCTTTTTCTTGATCTTCAAGTCTTCCTCTTATAAAAACAAATTAATAGTGTCAAATTGCACAAATGAAAGCATGTTTTGTTTAAATTTCATATATGGCCCCTTCAGACAATAACTTAATCAATAAGATTGTTATTAGCTATTATTTAAACTAATAGGCTTCTTTATTTTTGAATTTTCCCCAAGAAAATCAAATGCAGAAGTACAACTTCAATCTCTTCATCTTCAATGCTTCCCATAAAGTGAAAGATTGTTTATAATTAATTTTCAAAATTACAAATATAAAATTTAAGAAAATGTGTGCCCTCATATTTGGGGTGTAGAGAGGATCAATGCATAGATAGTGAATGCAAAGAGATCCGAACATTTCGATGTAAAGAGAATTAATGCATAGAAAATGAATGCAAACATATTCAGACTTATATGTACAAAGAGGGTCCAATGCGTCAAAAATGAATGCAAAGACATTCACACTTGTAGGCGTAGAAAGGGTCAAATGCATATAATGTGATCCACAGTGGAAAATGCATGATAAATATGTTTGGTTTTTAAAAGATAAAGTTGGTCTTTTTGTTATCTTTTGCCTATAGGAACTTTGAGGAGAAATTATTTTACTATGCAATCTATTTTGTTCATCACCAATATATGAATGTGCTTACATTGATGGCATCTCAATTTTTCCCTATTAGGTACAAGAAGATCTCTTTTTATGATGGCCTTGGACATCTACATTTATGTTACTTGACGATTACTTAATGATGAAACCTTGAACAAGCTTCACCAAATTAAAACTTTACAAGCGTACAACGATGAAAGTGATGACATAGTTTCTTTTCGTTTATCTTCATCTCATTAATCTTTTATTCCTAGATGGCTTCTTAAACACTAGGATTCAAATAAAAAAACTGAGATTTACTTTGTTATTACATATGTTGTGCGTGGTTGATTGGCCACCCAGGGAAGGTCACATTGGATCTCTTTTAACAATGCCTACCATGATAGTTTTGGATTGGGATTTGATGGAAAGATTGTTCAGTGACGCTTGATTATTTGCAAAATGTTTGGTAGTGCTAAGTAGAATATCTAGCATTGCCCTTTGTAATTGTACTCATTACAGCTCTTACACACTTTTTAGGACGAAATGCATTCAATTAGACCTACAATACATACTTGCATTCAAATCTTAGTATAGCCTCATTATCAAGCAAAGATCAAAGAATGTTGGATTATTGAGAGTTGACTAGACTTTGATCTTTATGTATAATATGGATTCTGATTTGGGGGTTGATTATTGGTCAGTTTTGGATTTAAGATTGTCTAGTGACCGAAGCATGTCACGGAGGCCTATTATAAGGACCATTATGTGACTATCTAGATCATCCCACCAATCTCTCTAGTGGTACCTTTTTGTTTAGTGGTACCTTTTTCGGTCAAAAAATCAATAAACAACCCAACATGTGTTGCTCCTGAAGATGGAGAGTCGGTGATTCTTTGCAGACACATTGTCACCAGAGAACGGCAATGGGCATTACTAGCAAAAGACTACAAACTATTCGATCAATGAAGAGAATCCAATTGGCTTTTCAATTGGAGGACTAAAGTGCAAGAGTGCTTAGTCGCAGCAGTCAGAGCTCTGGTTGGATGAGCCAACTAGGCATGTATTTTAGTACCAAACTGACATGAATCATGGTCACACATTGGCGCGAGGAAACATCGACTTTGACCTCAACCACAAGCAAGAACATATAAATTTCAATTTCCAATAATATATGTTGTGTTGACTGTTCACATACTTTCTAAAGTCAAGCATGTGCTATTGGAATTTTGTCCCATCTTATTTTATCTGTCCTCAGGTCTAGTAGAAGGACAATCATATGTAAGGGTGACTAAATCAAAGAGGTGGTACTAAACCACATTATAGAGTACTTGATTGTCCAATTGCAATGCAATCTATCTACACGTTGATTTTCTTACCTCGGCTTCTTTGGGTTTGCTCTCTTCTGACCTTTTCGGTCAGTGGTTTTTGACCGGTCATTTCTCCAAAACATTACCAACCAGCACGGTTGAAGAGCTGGTTGCTAAGTTTGCCAACTCCTAAACACATCTATTTCCAACGCTCGTCGGCCTTCACATGGTCTAGGCATAAAAGGAAAGACTTCAGCAGACAATCTAACGGAGATATTTGTCCATTGGCATCACTTCCGGTAGACCCCTAAAATAATGGCACAGCAGAGAACAATGGAACGTTTGTAAGGAATCAAGCCCCTGTTTGGGAACGGACCCGATCCGGATTGGGAGCCGTCGTCTAGCGCCAGCTCGGCATAACCCGGTCCGGTTTGGGGCAAATTTTTGTTTGGTTCGCAACCTCATTCCACCACCATTTTGGGATAACGGAATTCCCTGATCCGGACTAACCCAGTCCCGGCCTAGGCGGGATTGCAAATCCCAGTCCGGTTTACGCCCCCCGACACCCCCTTCGACCCCGACTCTCCCTCTCACTCGCGCGCCTCCCTCTTCCTCTCGGCCCTCTCCCTCTCGCCCCTCTCCTTCGCTCTGGTTGTTTCCCTCTCCCTGTGCCAGCTCAGTGTTGGGTCTGTGGGTCCGTGAGTTAAAGTGATACCTCGAGCAGCTCGCGGATGGAGGGCAGCAGTCGTCGGGCGGAGCGTCCGCCGCCTGGTGAGGAGTCAATGCAGCCATCTGCGACCGCCGGGCTACTAGGGCGGCTACATCCTACAAAGGCAAGGTACCCCAGTGCCCTGTCATGTCCTTCTGAGCATCCATTGTCTGCACCGTCCACCTGATTCAGCCATCGTCCCATCTTGTCGACGCACAGGACAAATCCTAGCAAGGGCAAGCAGTGTCCGTGTTCCTACATATTGGTCGCCTTGTGCATCGAGCTGGTTCACATCCACCCACGCATCTTGGAGGAAGCTGGTGTTCGTCCCTGGTTCTCCGGCGGTGCTGCTCATCCCGTTGATTCTGGAGTTGCTGCTCGCTGTCGTCTTCGTCCCTGCTCCGGCGGTGCTGCTCGCTGTCGTCTTCATCCCTGCTCCGGCGGTGCTGCTCGCTGTCGTCTTCGTCCCTGCTCCGACGGTGTTGCTGCTCATCCCGGCTCTTCCGAAGTTGCTGATGGGGATTATCCACTTCTGAATAGGTTCGTGATGATGAATAGTTAGGCCTATTTTTTGTACTGAATGATTATGCAAAGGGGTTAGGCCTATTTGTGTACTGAATCATTATGCAAAGGGGTTCTCCGTGTTCCATGGTGTGTGTTGGATCCCCTGTGTGTGTTTTACATTGATAAAATGATGTTTGAAATCTGTTTGCATCCGTGGATGTTGTGTTCTGTTCTATTGTCTAGTTCTGTTCTATAAATTGAATGATCCAGCCTCCCTTACAAGGAATCTCTTTGGACTCTTTTTATAAAAACCTAGAGAGGACTATTCTCCTTTGCCTTTCTGTGCCTCATCTCTTTGGACTCTTTTTATATTCCCCCACTTTGCCAATTTCATGCATATATGATCATCTTACTTGTCACCACTCTTGCTAGATAATTAAGGCAAGTGTAGCTAAACTGTCTTAACAGTTATAGTAATCAAGTTGACGTCCTAGTATTTCACTCTCTTAACAGTTAGGCAAGTGTAGATAAACTGTCTTCATTTTTAAGAATAAGAGTCATGACCCATACCAATAGCACATGATAGCGAATTGTTGTTGCTCACATTGAAAAAGATCATCAAGTAATAAATCTATCATGTAAGTTATTATTCACCTCATGAATACATGTTGTTCTTACTAATATGCACCAAATCAGGAAATCATCCAATAAGTAAATCTTTCATGTAAGCACACCCCAAAACCATAGTCATTTGCTCATTTATTGATGTGTCATGGGAATAAACAACCAAGATTGTAAACAAACCACTAGAATGACAGACGTCAAAAATGATCCCCTCAAAAATTAGACTTAACTGACATTGGTAATATTTTTTTATAGGGGAGGCGTTTTCAACTTTTAGGATAATTGTTTAGCATGACACACTTGATATCATCTATTTAATATGAAAAGAAATTGAATAGCTCAAAAATATTTCCCTAATCAGTAGAAGTCTTTTTTAACTACCTTAGAGTTACCAACCCTAAGAAAGTCCAGTCCTTGATTCAAAGGGAATCTTATACAATCACTGGTCTTTTTTAACTATAACTAATATTTAATTAGAGATATTATTTTTCCCTTTTCACAACTATGAGGAGTTCATTTCCTCTCTACATGATTATATACTCTTTGTCTTTCCAATATCTACATTTTTCATTGATAAATATTTGCTTTGTGTGATAAGAGGGGAAACATAACAAAAAGAGCTAAAATGTTGCATATATGGCAATACTATTTTCAATTATTGTAGAGTCCAACAAACCAACTTAGCAAAAATTGATGTTTCTTCGATGCAAAAGTTGTATATAGACATTCATAGTGATGAGACGTGCAAATTATTTCTAGAAATATGCCTACAAAAAAACATTATAACCAATACTGTGATAGCTTGACACTGGGTCTGAATTTAGGATCAGATATTCTATTTTATACTTTGAAATTGAGTCCATCATTTCCACTCTGAGACAAATTGAGAAGTCGGTGTAAAATCATCTAATTCACTACTAGGTTCACTTCCTCTTTCCCTAAATAATGTTTAGATTGAGCACTTCTATTGGATGGCTTTCCACATTTGGTCACATTCCCATCTTCTTATCATGAAGCTAAGAAATTGATTCAGGAGTTAGGGCTTGGATATCAAATTTTCTATGTCTGTAAAAACTAGTGTTTCTGTATAGAATACCTAGGTCTGTAAAAAAATGATTTTCTTGACCCAACTTCCTCTGTTTCAACTCATATAACAATTATGTTTGTATTTCTATAATACAACCTTTTTGGTTGATATCTACCCCAAAGTTCCTTCTTTCTCTCCCTTTTTGGTTGATATTATTGTCGAAAAAATAACTGTACTAGCTGATTATGTGCATCTATGGAATAATAAAATGATAAACAGTACTTATAAATGGAATCAGTTTCGATTTAGTAGTGTTTCTGTTATAGAATACCTAGGTCTGTAAAAAATGGAATCAGTTTCGACTATGAAGAGATAATCTGTAAAATAAAATGATTATTGTTTTGGATTCTACACAATGGTTGAATTACATTGAGTCTATTTGATGACCATAACATTGAAATGATATCATTATATCATTATGTAACATTGAAATGTATTACAGGTCTTCATTGTTGTAATAAGGGGGAACAATTTAATCTACAGATTTAATCTATGATAATACCCAGCATGTGTCATGATTTATAACATTGAAATGATATCATAATATTTATTTTGCTTGAAAGAATCCAACAAATATGCTTGGATTATCCTATGATGGCTTGTTGTTGACTTTCCATGCACTGAAGATGTACATTACACTGAAATAGAACTGTTTTATACATACATGTGCAATTTATCAGTGTTGTTGTTGTACATACATGTGCAATTACACATCATTTTGTCGACCTATTTTATTATTATAGCTAGTAATATTTTTCAGTGACCCAACTTCCTTTGTTTCAACAGCTAAAATAGAACAATTTTATACCGACATGTGCAATGTAGCAATGATTGTGTTACAGAATCAATTTTGTTGTATAGAGTAAGTTTAGTTACAATCACTGGTATTTTTTAACTATAACTAATATTTTATCTTTTTTACATTTATTTGTCTAGAAAAAAAGCATAGTCATTGATAATAATTAATTAGAGATATTATTTTTCCCTTTTCACAACTATGAGGAGTTCATTTCCTGTCTACATGATTATATACTCTTTGTCTTTCCAATATCTACATTTTTCATTGATAAATATATGCTTTGTGTGATAAGAGGGGAAACATAACAAAAAGAGATAAAATGTTGCATATATGGCAATACTATTTTCAATTATTGTAGAGTCCAACAAACCAACTTAGCATAAATTGATGTTTCTTCTATGCAAAAGTTGTATATAGACATTCATAGTGATGAGACGTGCAAATCATTTCTAGAAATATGCCTACAAAAAAACATTATAACCAATACTGTGATAGCTTGACACTGGGTCTGAATGTAGGATCAGATATTCTATTTTATACTTTGAAATTGAGTCCATCATTTCCACTCTGAGACAAATTGAGAAGTCGGTGTAAAATCATCTAATTCAGTACTAGGTTCACTTCCTCTTTCCCTAAATATGATCATCTTACTTGTCACCACTGTTGCTAGATATTATAGTTGGTTCTCTTCTCTGTCTTCTAAATTGCCTCTTTTGCAGATAATTTAGCATTTACCAATGCTCTAAATTGCCTCTTTTGCAGAAACAGGACATTGGTTTGTTGAAATTTGTTAATCAATATTCATGGGATTATTGAATAAGATGGGAACTCGTATAATGCTCTCATTAATACACTGTTCCAGCTTGCTTTTTTTTGAATTATTTTTTATGGTTGCTGGAGTGCCAATATTAGATCTGAAGACCTTATAAAATAAGAGGCGGGTTCTTCATTTGTTACTGAAAAGTTTTGAATTCTTTTTTATGGATGTTTAACCTAAAATTTATATAAAACGGCTTGAGATCGTTTTTTATTTTATTGGAACTAATATACAAAAAATATATGCAACTGATGAACAAGGTACTTTCATAGTGTTTGGGCAAGAGATTTTGATAAACTGATGAACTAATATCATAATATATTGCAGCACCTATGGGGGTATGTCTTCCGCTGACCCCAAGTTTCGTATTGTTTGGGCAACAGATTTTGATGCCGCTCTAGTATCTGCATTGCGCAGACAATATGACCTAGGCAGGTGTGTCGATGGTCATTTCACTAGGGAGGCTTGGAGGGAGGCAACTGTGGAAATGCAAAATAGGATGGGGAAGACGGCCTGCAATACAGACCAGCTGAAAACTCGGTGGAAGAACTTGAGGAGGGACTATGCCGCTTTGAAGCTTGTGACAAATAAGAGCGACGTTGGATGGGATGACACAAGGCATAAGCCAACGCTACCTGACATCCCTGAATGGAGGGAGAGCCTTGCGGTATATCCAATAACCAGTCCCTTAATTAAAAAAAATGTCATCTATTAACACTTTAATTTCATAATAAACATTTTTTTATACTTAGGCAAACAAGGACCTTGCTAGGTTTCTTAACAAGTCGTTTCCCCACTACTATGACATCGATATGATGGAGGGGAGGAACATTGCTAGAGGACATCATGCAATGTCTTCAACGGACACACATATCCCTTCTGACGTTGCCTCCGAGGATGATATCACTGTCGACTTAGATGGCCCAGACACACCCATGAACACTGGAAGCCAATCTGGGCAACCTAATATGGGCGCATTTGGGATGCAAAGTGAGGGAGAAACCGGGGGAGGCGGAACAGATACACCGAGTGTTGGTGGGAGGCCTCCTGTCGTTAGGCGCAAGAAGCGGCCATCAATGCCTCAAGACCGATGTGGGTTATCAAATGAAGTGTTATCTGAATTCACACAGGTTTATGCAAAGGTTCACGAGTTAGGCAGTGGTGTGGCAACTAGAGCCTTTGAAAAGAAAGAATTTACAACCATCTTACAACATTTCCAGGACACTTACCCAGATGCCCCCACTCCTGTGTTTACAACACTTGTGAACGCCATCAAGGACTCAACAAACCGCACCATCTACCTCAGCCTTATAGACACACCTCAAAAGATAACCATATGGTTGCAATACCTTTGGGAAAGGTCCCAAGCTGCCAATGCAACACCAACACCTTCAATGCCATCCTCGTTCTAAGCTGCCAATGCAACAGCAACACCTTCAATGCCATCCTTGTTTATGACATCTCACCATGCATTTTTCCCGCAATCCCCAACACCCAACTTCAGCAATAGACCAAGTATGCCATCGTCGTTTGCATCATCTCACCGTCCATTTTTTCCTTTGTCCAATGATGCTGGGCCTTCCGGATCACCAAACTTTGTGTCATCTCACCGTCCATTTTTTCCTTCATCCAATGATGCTGGCCCTTCTGGATCACCAAACATTAACAGCCAGACATTTAACTCATCAAATCAGTAGAAAGTTCTTTCGTTGTTGTAATAATCTATTTCCCATCCAAACATTTTCGTTGGGCTTAATCTTATTTGCTGAATTGTTGTAATATTTTTATTCCCGTCCAGACATTATTGATTAATTTTTGTAATAATTTATTTCACTTCCATGGTTTTATTTTGCGATCAATCTAATTCGCTTTGTATCCTGGAAGCCATTATTTTATGTGTCCACAGTTACATATGATTGTAGCCTAGTTATTTTCCTTGTCCTTGCCATGACAACGTTGCTATGCTTCCACTTGTAGGCATAATGTCAACCACTGACCAAACAGAAACACCTAACCTCCTCACGCACATTCTACATACATTGTCTGGTCCATCTAATCACATTGTTGATACAATAGCTGAGTCCATAGCAAACTCCATCATTGACGACATTTCCGACATACCACCTATAATACCTAGGTCAGTTAGCATTAGGAGTGGCCACTAGAAGGTCTTAGAAATTTTAAACGGTCATGAACAAAGGGCTTATGACCTATATCGAATGAGACCACATTCTATATTGGCCCTTGTGGACAAGCTTGAGAGTCGGGCCTTGTTACGAAGCACTAGAGGCATCAGTTCGGTTGAGGCTGTGTGCTACTTCCTACAAATGGTTGGCCATGGACATACAAATCGTGCTTTGGCTGAGGACTACATTCACTCTGGTGAGACCATAAGTAGGAAGTTCAACGAAGTCTTGGACGCTGTGTGTTCGTTGTCCAATGAGTACATTGTCATGCAAACTGCAGCAACATGCACGACAACACATTCTCGTATATTGGACACCCCAAGGTTCTACCCTTACTTCAAGGTAATAGTTAGCCCCTAGAATCTTTAATCATTTGGAAATATTTTGTATGTTGACAACCTATTTTGGTGTTATAGAATGCCATCGGGGCAATTGACGGAACACACATCCCCGTCTTGGTTAAACGAGACAAGCAAAATCACTACCGAGACAGAAAAGGGAATGTCTCTCTTAATGTCTTGGTTGTCGTTGACTTCTCCATGGAGTTTACATATGTCCTAACTGGGTGGGAGGGATCGGATGCTGACCAACGGGTCCTACAGTCAGCAACGACCACAGGCGGGTTTAAAGTTCTGCCGGAAAAGTTTTACCTAGTAGATGCAGGGTATGCCAACACTCGGCAATTCCTTGCACCGTATCGCAACACAGCTTACCATATTTCTGAGTACTGAGGAAACAGACATGCCTACACCAGCAAGAAGGAGATGTTCAACCACCGTCACGCACAATTATGTAATGTTGTAGAAAGAGCATTTGGGGTGTTGAAGCGGTGGTTTGCCTACCTTAAAAAGGGGGCGACATATCCCATACATTCACAGTGTCGCCTCGTAATGGCTTGTTGTATCCTCCACAATTTCATACGCCGCCAACATGATGGCGACAGTATAATGGACGAACTCCCATATGACATTTCAACATCAGTCGTTCCCCCTGCTGGGGTTGACCTGAGTTCCCTCCAACAAATAACTCAGGCCGATTCAAGGGAGGGCGAGCGTTTACGTGAATCCATTTCTAATTTTCTATGGGATGCCCGTTGACTTACAATTGTATCTGTAATAGTCTTCGACATTATTTGAAAAATTGTCCACGACATAACTTTGTAGGCTTTAGTTGTTTTTTTTACAAACTTTTTTCTGGATCCTAATAATATACATGACATAATGAATCGGTAGGTTATCTTGAAATGGATAATGGAATGCCTCGCTGTACATGCGGCCTTCAATGCACTGTACGTGTGTATATGGATGAAGCGGACGCGACAAATGGACGTTTTGAAAACAACAACCCCCACAGACCGTATTTTACATGTGGTAGGGGGCTTGTTTCGAACAGATGTCAGATGAGATTGCCTGCGCAGTGTGTACCACCCACAGTTGCCACACTTACTGCAGTTAGGGATGCTATGCTAACACAACTTGCATATGCCTGTAACGAACGCAAGCTATGGTCTGAACAATATGACTTTGTCAGTTCGACAAGAGCAGACATCGATAGGCTTGAACAAGGTATTACCACTCTACGTGAGAGGTGCCAATATCTTCGACAACTACTTCACATCACGAGCAGTAACGACTCTTCAAACGAGGACGGATACAATACATCATAGATGTAGAACAAGCACTTAGGCCTATTTTATGTTCGGAAAGTTGTATTTGAAATCTATGTTCAGAATCCGACAATGTTTTTACTAATCCTCAATTATGTTTTAGATGTCAATGGATCCATATGGAGTTCCGAGGTGTGATTGTGGGTTAGATGCAGCCTTGCGGCTTAACACTGAGGATGCAGGGTTGTATGATTTTAGCATTCTGAGTGAAAGGTCGGGCGAAATGTATTACATATGTCCTTCTCGTGAGGTGCACTAGTAAATACATACATAATAGGTTGTCGTTGTGTATGCTGCACATTCTTTGTCATTCATTAAATTTGATTATACATTGTAGGGAAAAGATCGGTGCAGATACTTCCGTTGGGCAGTCGATCTCCCCCCAACAATTGATTCTTTGAAAGCTGAGATTATGTTACTAACTGTGAAGTGCAAGTCAGTGTGGGGCCAGGCAATGAACATGAAGGACTGTGTTGAAATTCATCACAACTACGATGATATATACACCCAAAAAAAGTATGAGCATGACGGTGTGGAACGCTACGTTGCCAGTCTGGAGGAAGAATGTAGTCTTCTTTTAGACATTCCTTCACCCACGGTGACGCCATAACATTTAATGGCAGAGAACTACATTTAGTTTGGTGTGTCGATTTACATTGTCCAGCATTCGATGTTTTTAACATTACATCTTTTTGAATTCATCCGACATCAACATGCTTTAGTTATTTATCATAATGTTCGTGTATGTTTTATGGAGGGTGTATGTTTTTTCACCGTTATGTTGATAAATGTTAGCTAACACTGAATATGCATTTTATATTCCCTTAATTATGAGATACACACTTACATCTAAAACATATTACTTACAGAATCTGTAATATGGCTGGGCCTCAAAGGACGCCTTCCTTTATGTGGTGTAGGGAGCTTGATATGGTTCTCAGAGGTATGATGAGAAACCAATATGAGTTGGGTAGATGTGTTAATGGAGTATATACTACACAAGCTTGGATGGAGGCATGGCGTCACTTCCGAAACATAACTGGGGAGCCTTACATATCTTTGACTGAGTTGCAGATGAGATGGCAACACATATGGAGAGAGTTCATAACAGACAATCTTTTTATTTTGGGAGATGTATTGCCTCCCCCGCCATTGGCCGTGCAACGCAACTTCATGACGACTCGTCGCATTTACCCACCTGGCGTTGCTCAATACCCTATTAACACTGATGAGTGAATCAAACTACCATGTTAGACGCCAAAAATAACACATTAACCTGTAATATATTTCCACGACTTTGTAGTTGTTTGTGTTTACCTCGCAACATTTATTTGTATGCAGCTAAGTTTGTTTGGACCTTTTTTTTTATGTATTGAATGCATAAATCACGTTCTTACTTGTTTGTAGCTAAGTTTGTTTGGAGCATTTATTTTTATTCAATATTGTCACAGTTATCTTTCTATTATTGATATTTGCTAATACTAAAATTTGATTTATTAACTATAGATGTCATCATCGCGGTCACGGTCAAAGGCAAAGACAGAATTTGAAAAACGATTGATGTCTCCGTCGAAGATTAAAAAATATGTAGAACAAAACTTTGTTTGCAAAAAACCATGTTGCGAGCCTCCACGCGATGAGGGCCCAAATGAGAGAGACGAACAAGCCAAGGGAACAAGCCAAATGAGGGCCCAAATGTTGCGAACCTTGTTTCCTCCTATTCACCATCTTCCGTTGCTGTTCAAGTGGCCAAAAGACGCCAACAAACAGGAAACAAATCAGGTGTTGGACGAACCCTGTCCTGTGTTGTGGGAAGAGTACGACGAGGCCATGAAGTTGGCCGACGAGTCCGACAAGGCATGAAGTTGGTTGCTTGCTCACCAACTTATTAGATTGTGTAGCTTTGTTTTTGTCTAGGTCCAGGGCAGACCTCTCGTTTCAGTTTGTATTTATTTGCCCGAGAACCAATATAATATTATCTTTTTATTTATGTGGTATTACGTTCTGCTACAGACATGCTACGCACGTTTGCTACTATTTCATTTAAATACATTAATTATATTATGTATTTGTTATTTAGTATATAATACACTTCGGCCAACTTCTTCTTAAACGGCAACACAACTACACATTCATTATTCTTGTTAAAACAATTCTACAACATCAGGACAGAATCAACAGATACTAACTACATTGCCAAACAAAATCAGACTGAATCCAGTCTAGTAGCCAAACAGAATCAGACTGCAATCAGACTCAAATCAGACCAGCTGACCAGAATCATACTGGGTTGCCAAACAGAATCAGACTGAATCCAGACTAACCTTGTCTAATCCAGTCCAGACTACGAAATCTCAGTCCGTTTCCAAACAGGGGCCAAGAGATTCAAAACCCGTTCTTAGATAAGAATTTCTATGGAAACATATGTCGTTGCCAGCTGCCATTTCAAACAAATGACTAACCTCCATGTATCACAGAAGGTATGCCAGAAAAGATAGGATAATTGTGTGTTTTAACCACATGCCGATAACTTAATATTCTGGGTTTTCTTATAGAATTTATTGTATATTTAAGGTATCTCAGTCACATCAAGAGAAAAGAGCCCACCAGTTTACGCAGAATAAAGTTAAAGTCCTCTAGAACAAGTATAAATATCAAAGTAATCACCAGACAGACATCCAATTCCAAGTGATACATGCCGCATACCAAAATTGTAACCCAGTGATCTTTTTTTACTATATTTTTCATATATCATGAATCCTCAACAACAAAACTAGCACTTTTGCAGCGGAGCAAGTTGTGGCTACTGCACCGTTCAGACATAAACAACATACGTTTCACAAAAGAATTACAGCTCATTTCATTTAATGCAGTATATAAAACGATACATTTTCAACATTGCCAGGATAAGCAGTCCGCCGCCATACACGGAAATCTGCAGCTTGCTTTTGCAGCATTACAACCAGCGCATACTCAAAGCCAGCATGCCACAGGTCAGGCACCAAGCTTCCAATCATCGTTCACATTGCTGCATGACGTGGTGGAAAACACATGAAATGCTAGAGAAAACAGAGCAAGTTACACTGGTATTATTGGAATTTCAGTCAAAAGAAACCACTTTCTAGAGTTCAGCCATCAAAGGTGGAGAATATCATTTTATGTGGGTTTGGGACGGATGCTAGAAACAGGTAAGTCCCTAGCACTCTTTACTCGTTGCTAAAACAGATATAAGTTTTGAGTTATATATTTCTATCATTTAGCTGTTGCTCTTCAATTAACTCAATCAGATACCACTCTACAAGTCAAAAAAACGAATATCCAGAATCCAGATGAAGGAATAATCAATAAAAAATCGAAGTTTAGATGAAACTTCAAGTTAGGGTTCACCTCCAACAAAGATTTAGTAATTACAGATTATGGTTAATCAGGTCAGTCAGCAAATCTGTTCTAGACTCTGGTGAGTGACAGGTAGCTTGAATAATAAACAATCAGAACCTTCTAATGGATGCACCCTGAGAAATATAAGAGAAAATTGGCATTACACATGAAAATAGTCCAAGTTAAACAACCATAGCTATTTACTAAGTGTTGGAAATAATGAATAGACGATATGTTGACAATGTGTTGATACAAGAGAAACCCTCTCCTATATATAGGAGAGGTGGACACAATCCTAGACATATCCCAAACCTAACGTATCTCCATTGGACCTTACTGACTTATTAGACTCTTAACTTAATTGGGCCTATAGACACAGGCCCATATTACATGATCAAGTATCGATCTGACTTGATTGGGCCTATAGACCCATATTACATGTATGTAGTATCTCCTTTACATCTAACACTAAGAAAGCATTAGCTTATACAACCGATGATCTTTAGAGATATATGATTTTGTTCCATCATATAAATGTTTGCCCTCAAACCACCTTCAGGTAAAAGTATATATCTGTATCTACATTTACCACCGTGAGATAGGACAATTTAGTCTAAGTCTTCTGATCTCTAAACTAGTGTTTTGAAAAGTGGCTCAGGCGGCCGCTTTCAAGCGGCCCAAGCCTTCTGCCGCCTGGTTAGTGGATGAAGCGCCAGTTGAGCGGCCCAGCAAAAAGCGGCCGCCTGTTAGCCACTTGATCCGCCTAACCGCCCGCTTCCTTTCCATGTTGAGGAGGCCGCTTCAGCCCGCTTATTAAAAAAGCGGCTTCTGGGCCCAAAAGAAAGCCTGAAATTGCTGCAGTTATATACACTACACCTACATTAGTGCATAGTTTTATATATATGTTTGTAAATCAAGGTAAGTATGTGTTTCTTATTATCAATTGAGTTACATATGTATCAAAATCATTCCTACTTCTTACAAGGTATGTATGTATTGTTGCACCCAGGTTACATCTTTATGTATTAACTGTTGCACCTTACATTACATATTTATCATTTATGCCTGCATTACTGCTCTACTTAGTACTAAACTACTAATTATATACTAATATAGTATACTAACATACTATACTAGCATCTTATTGCTACCTATACATTAATACATTTGTTTCTCGTGTTGTATGTAACTAAGTTAATATATTACTGTATTCAGTATGTTGTAATTGAGTTAATTCAATTACTTTATACTCTTCACATGGCTTATATATGTATAAAGTTATTTAAAAATATATTATTTAAATACATATATGTGTAATTTTCTATAAAATTGTATATGAATGTTGACACCAAGGCCACAAGGTGCTGTCCGCACGCCTCCCGCTTCCCGCTTTCTAAAACATTGCTCTAAACATATCGTGAGTGTCCTTCGACTAGCAATATTACTACCAGCATTCTTGAGAATAGACCAGGTTTTTTTTGGCCATACACAAAAACAGTCACCATGGAACCCACATCCAGCCAATTCCACCTGATCTTGCTTTGGTTTCCATGGTTTGTTAGTTTCTTCCTTCAAATTGTCTCTATCACACTGGCCTTCTTTCATCAATTCCCTGTTTTATTCTATCTCCCACATGTCATCCTTCTGTCAACTCAAAGCATGAGCTACAAATAACTGAAGTTCTCAAAATAAAGAAGACCCGCAAGGATATTGTTAGATTCAATGAAGTATGTCCTGAAATTATCTAAAGAGAGAAGCATGTATCTATATTTACTGTTACAAGACAGGACATTTTGATCTATCTGGTCGCGCTTCTAAGAAAATTGGGAATCGTCCTTTTGGTGGTGCTTTAAATCAACCAAGAACGGGTGGGTTATTAATGGTTAGGTTAAAATATTAGTTTTATATTATGCATTGTTATTTTATTCTCTTGAGTTTCATCCCGTATTTGTTAAATCTGTTTTACTTCTTCTCACTGGTCCTATAGAAGAGAGTGTTGTGTCTAAATCACATCAATAGTAATTACTAACTTTACATGGCATCAGACGTATTCGATCCCCCTTAGCCCTACCCCCCCCCACCGACCATGTGCTGCAGCATCTCCACCCACCGCAGCCTTCTGCTGACCGCCGCTCTTCCAACGCCCCGCCTCCTTCCTCTATGACCCTCCCTGCTCACCAGCAACCCCCACCTACCCCTCCCTGCCCCCGCGCAAATCTAGACCGCCATTACCCCTCCCTACCCCTGCCGCAAACCCAACCGGACGCCCCTGCCCTCCCGCCCCTACCTCTCCTGTCTTGCATCACCGCTACCTCCCACCCCCTGTAGCTTGCCACCACTACCCCCCCCCCAAACAAGACTCCTTGCTGCCCGCCAACCCCACCCCTTCCTATGGCTATTTTTCCTTGATTCCTTCCCGCCGCCACCACGAGCCTGTCGTCACCCTACCATCTTCTTCTCCTCTGTAGTCATCTTCACCACCATCACTTGACGCCTATCCGCAATCTGTCTCCATTCTAATCACCACCTTTCATCTTTAGGTTCTTCTCTTTTTTAGTGGGGGCTCATTCCCCCCATATTGTCTACGTCACCAAATGCACAGGTGTTATCGTGACTTAGGTTCGTTCTTCTCATCTACAGTTGCCCATGTGTTGGGTCTTGGTGCTATTTATGCAGCCAACTGCCTAGTCTTCCTGCTTCTACTTATGCTAATCGAATCCTTAATCGAATCTGATTTTGGACCTAATCAATACCTTTTTGGGTCGCACAAGACCCATTTATTTTTCTACCTAGATTTGTCTAATTGAGTCATGTAGCACACTGACTCCGCATTATCATTTGCTCTCATCCACATTTTTTCCTACATCTACATTACTTCAGCCACTGTTCTGGTCGATGTATCCTTTTCGCACACTGTATGTCACGACTGTCAAGTTGAATGGTTCCAACTATCATACATGGTCCGCCTCATAGTTTGAAAAGGCGGTATGCATTATGTGTGCGAAGAGGTCACCTTATAGAGTACAAGTGGTATCCCATAGTATATGCATTTTTGAATTTTTTTAATAAATTAGTTATCTATAGCATAAATATATATTAAGCACACACAAAATTCTTTTATATTTATAAGTGTCTAGACAAATATAGATGTATAATATATTTAACTATTAATATATGTGCATACATAAATAGCATTTGTGAAATGTGTATGTGCATTATATGTAGATATATATATAGAGATATGTGTTGTCTTGAGCGTCATGTGCTTAGCATGTGCTTTACTTATGTTGTTTCTTATGTTGTTTAGTCCCATATGGGCTGCTTCTTTACCAGTCTCAGTCTCTAGTTGTTATATAAGAGACTACAATGTACACTGTTTAAATCATCCAATAAACAACATTTTTCCAAGTTACATGGTATCAAGAGCAGGCCCTATTTTGTTTCTCCCACCCTAGTTCCCACCCATGACCTAATCCTCCCCCCCTCCCCACAGCCGCCGCAGCCGCCCCCCCCCCCAGCCGCCGCAGCCGCCCCCCCCCCCGCCGCTGCCGCCAACCACCCTCTCCTCTTCCCCCGCCGGCGTCACCCCTCCCCTCTCCAGCCGCCGCCCCCACCCCCCCCACCCTCCCAAACCCCCACCCTTATGTTGTTTCTTATGTTGTTTACTTATGTTGTTTCTTATGTTGTTTAGTCCCATATGGGCTGCTTCTTTACCAGTCTCAGTCTCTAGTTGTTATATAAGAGACTACAATGTACACTGTTTAAATCATCCAATAAACAACATTTTTCCAAGTTACATGGTATCAAGAGCAGGCCCTATTTTGTTTCTCCCACCCTAGTTCCCACCCATGACCTAATCCTCCCCCCCTCCCCACAGCCGCCGCAGCCGCCCCCCCCCCCCAGCCGCCGCAGCCGCCCCCCCCCCCCCGCCGCTGCCGCCAACCACCCTCTCCTCTTCCCCCGCCGGCGTCACCCCTCCCCTCTCCAGCCGCCGCCCCCACCCCCCCCACCCTCCCAAACCCCCACCCTCCACCACAGCAGCCGCCGCCCCCCCCCCTGCCGTCGCTGCTTGCAGCAGCAGGTTGCCGTCCACCACCACCACCAACGGCCTCCTCCACCATCCCGTGACCCCTCCGTATCTTCCTCTCCATCCTATCTACCTAATCCTATCTTCTTCCGCCATTTTCTCCACCTCCACTCCTCTCTCCACTCCTACGTAAGGCCTGAACACTTTCTAATTCTTTTACGTCTACGACCGGGCTTCCATCCGTTTCTGCTCGGGTATCTGCTGGCCTTCTAAGTTGAGAGTCCTCTTTGTTCTTGGGGATTTCTGCCTGCGCCTCATGGGAGAACGTTGAGTTTTTCTCATGTTGGCGTAGGTTTCTATGATTTTTCTGCCCGTTTTCGGGTTCTTCTGATCTGCTGCGTCAGATCCCTTCTGCCCGGTTCGGGTTCCTCTGCTCTGCCCATTAAGGGTCTGTACTGCTTCTAAAGCGTCATCGTACTCTGCTATGGCTTACTCTGAACCCCCCAGATCTCTGTGTGTCACTACGGTGAAACTCGACGGCGGGTCCAATTACCACCTATGGTCGGCGTCGTTTGTCCTTTATGTCAAGGCGCAGGGTCGATATCACCATCTGACGGCCGACCCTCCTGATGCTCCTACGGCGGATTCCGATGATAAAACTAAACAAAGCTACATCCAGTGGTCCAAAGATGATTCAGGCGTCATGTCTTGGCTCCTCAACAGCTCTGAGCCCCGGATCAGTCAATCTCTTCTCTGTCACCATGATGCCAAGGCGATGTGGGATCATTTGGCACATGTGTACTCTCATCAGGAGAATCCAAAGCGGGTCTTCGAAATCTTCAAACAACTTGCCAAAAAGGAGTTCTCCACTGACACATCTATTGATGATTTTTATAATCAATGTTCTGCTTTGTGGAATGAATATGAGTTGTATCATCCTCTTACTGGCTGATATCAAGATTGCCCAGAAACAACGAAATGAGCTTCAACTTGTGCACTTTCTCGCTGCCCTTCCTACCTCCTTTGGGGGGGTTGTTGATCAAATTCTATCAAGTGATCCGCTTCCCACTGTTCGTGATGTCCTCAAAAGAGTTCAGAGACTGCCTTCTCTGACTCCCACACCTGCTCCTGAGCATCCTGCGCTTGTTGCGCGCTCTTCTGATTCTACTCGTGGCCGTGGCCGTGGTCGCGGTCGTGGTGGTCGACCTCCTCCTGCTGGTGGCCACGGCTCTTCTACTCCGGGTCGAGGTCTGTCTCAAGGACCACGTCACTGCAACTGGTGTGGCCGCGACAATCACACTGAGGACCGCTGCTGGATAAAGCACGGTAAACCTGCTTGGGCGAACCAAACTGCTGATGATGCTGCTGTGACTGATTCTTCTACCGATTCGACACCTGCGCCACCTAATACTGATTGGCTTCGCTCAGAGTTCGAGAAGATGTTTCAAGAACGTCTTGCACAGCTACCCTCTGCATCCAGCTCGTCTGCCATGCTCACCTCTTCGTCTTCTGGTAACAAACAGTGGTGCATCGACTCCGGTGCTTCCACTCATATGACTGGTGCTCTTCATTTATTTTCAAAACTTAGTTCAACATCTCCGATATCGTCTGTTACTGTTGCAAATGGCTCGAAAACTGCTGTTCACGGCACTAGCACAGTTCCTTTGTCACAAAAGCTGCATCTCAATTCTGTTTTATACATTCCAAAATTTCCTGTTAATTTGCTTTCAGTCAGCAAAATGATTAAACAACTACACTGCTCTGTCAAATTTGATCCCTCTGGTTGTATTGTGAAGGATATCCGCACGAAGACGAAGATTGGTTCGGGCCGTGAAGGACCAGACGGGCTGTACTACCTGGATGGGCCACCAATTTCAAAGGCGATGATCTCTACCTCTGTGTCTACAGTTGCATGTTCGGCTTGGACATCCATCTGCTGCGAAACTGAAACTCCTTTTTCCACATATATCTGAAAATAAATTTTCCTGTGAAACATGTGTTATGGGCAAACATTCTCGTTCTGTTTTTCCTGCTAAAAAAGTTATTTCTTCTAAAGCACCTTTTGAATTAGTACATGCGGATATTTGGGGACCTTGTTCTGTGCCTAGTATTTCTGGTGTGAAGTATTTTTTGACTTTTATTGATGATCATTCTCGTACCACTTGGCTGTTTCTTCTCAAAGGTCGAAATACTGTGCTTGATTGCATTCGTACTTTCTTTGCTGAAATTAAAACACAATTTGGTCAACCTATTAAAATTCTTCGCACTGACAATGCTCTTGAATTTATGCAACAAGCCGTTACTTCTTTTTGTGTGTCCCACGGGATTCTCCACCAGACCACTTGCCCTTATACACCACAACAAAATGGTGTAGCAGAACGGAAGAACCGCCACCTTCTTGAAGTTGCTCGCACCCTCCTCTTTCATTATAAAGTTCCTCACTGTTTTTGGCCTGATGCTGTGTCCACGGCTTGCTATCTTATCAATCGCATGCCGTCCTCTGTTTTGAAAAATAAGGTTCCGTACGCCCTTTTATTTCCAGATAAACCTTTGTTCTCTGTGCCACCTCGTATATTTGGGTGTACTTGTTTTGTGAAAAATCTTCGCCCCGGTATCACTAAGTTGGATGCTCGATCTGTGAAGTGTATGTTTTTGGGGTACTCTCGCACTCAGAAAGGCTACCGTTGTTTTGATCCTATTACAAAACATTGGTATGTTAGTGCGGATGTGATATTTTTTGAACACATGCCCTATTACTCTGCTCCGGGGAAACAAGTGACTCCTGATATTTTGGTTTCCACTCCTCTACCTTTGGTAGATGATCCACCTCCTGCTGAGGTACCTTCTGAACGCCCTCTACAGGTCTACAAGCGCCGCTCGAAGCCTGCCACTGCCCCGGCCGAACCAATTCCCTCGTCTGCGGACGATCCACCATCAACTGAGGTACCTTCTGACCTGGATATTCCTATCAGTTTACGGAAGGGTGTTCGCTCTTGCACTCAGCATCCTATTAGTCGCTTCTGCTCATCTGCCAATCTCAGTAATGACTTTGCCTGTTTCACATCTGCTATATCTGCTGTGACTATTCCTAAAAATGCCAAGGAGGCGCTCTGTCATCCCGCCTGGAAACATGCTATGGAACAGGAAATGCAAGCTCTGACTGATCAACATACCTGGGATCTGGTTGATCAACCGTCTTCTTGCCATCCAGTAGGATGTCGTTGGATCTTCACTATTAAATATCAGCCTGATGGTACCATTGAGCGTCTGAAAGCTCGACTCGTGGCAAAAGGATATACCCAGACTTACGGTGTCGATTATTTTGAAACCTTTTCTCCAGTAGCTCGTCTCAATTCTGTTCGTATTCTGATTTCTGTTGCTATCAATAAAGACTGGCCTCTTTTTCAGCTGGATGTGAAAAATGCCTTTTTATATGGCGATCTACAGGAAGATGTCTACATGGAGCAACCTCCCGGATTTGTTGCTCAGGGGGAGTCTGCTTCAAAAATCTGTAAACTTCGCAAGGCAATTTATGGCTTAAAGCAAAGTCCACGAGCTTGGTTTGATAAACTAAGTAAAATCTTACTCTCTTTTGGCTTTCGCCGTTCACAGGCTGATCACTCGGTTTTCATCCGAAAAACCACATCGGGGCTTGTTATTCTCATTGTGTATGTAGATGACATTATCTTATCTGGCAGTGATAGTGCAGGGATTCAAGCAACCAAAAACTATCTAGCACAACATTTTATCACGAAGGATCTTGGTAAATTACGATATTTTCTGGGCATTGAGGTTGCTAGATCTTCTGCAGGATTGTGCTTATCACAACGGAAATATGTTCTGGATTTGCTGAATGAAACAGGCATGTTAGGCTGTAAGCCAGCTACCACACCTCTGGATCCCAATATGGATTGGGATAGTGACTCTTCTCCCCCATATGTTGATCGACACCAGTTCAGGAGATTAGTAGGCAAGCTTATCTACCTGACTGTCACTAGAGCTGATTTAGCTGCTGCTGTTGGGTTTGTAAGTCGGTATCTTGACAAACCCCGACAATGTCACTGGGATGCTATCTGTCATATTCTTCGATATCTCAAAAGTGCTCCTGGGAAAGGACTATTATACAAGAAGCATGGGCATTGTAATCTATTTGGCTTTTCTGACTCTGATTATGCAGGCAGTAGATCTGATAGAAAATCCACTTCTGGTTATTGTACGTTTGTAGGGGGCAATCTGGTTACATGGCGCAGTAAGAAGCAAACAGTTGTTGCACGATCCAGTGCTGAAGCAGAGTACAGAGCGATGGCTCATACTACATGTGAGCTTCTGTGGGTCCGAAGCCTTCTGAAAGAATTTGACATCTCTCCGACTAGCCCCATTCCTATGTTCTGTGACAATAAGGCGTCGATTTTTATTGCGAGCAACCCTACTTTCCATGAAAGAACGAAACATATAGAAGTCGACTGCCACTTTGTACGGGAAAAAGTTATGTCCGGACAGATTCACACTCCATATCTCAGCACGGAGAATCAACTTGCAGATATCTTCACCAAAGTGCTACCCAAGACTCGCTTTCAGACATTGACTGACAAGCTGGGCCTCTTTGACATCTACGCTCCAACTTGAGGGGGAGTATAGAGATATGTGTTGTCTTGAGCGTCATGTGCTTAGCATGTGCTTTACTTATGTTGTTTCTTATGTTGTTTAGTCCCATATGGGCTGCTTCTTTACCAGTCTCTGTCTCTAGTTGTTATATAAGAGACTACAATGTACACTGTTTAAATCATCCAATAAACAACATTTTTCCAAGTTACAATATACATATTGACATGTAAATGTATATATAGTATATGCATACATGCGGAAATGTGCATATGTAGATGCCAATATATATCATATATGCATGTCCATATATATTAAAATGCATATACATAAAGAACAATATTACACATTTGACGATGTTTGTGTATTATATGTAAGTCTGTCATTGAGGTATTACTATAATATATATAGATATAGATAGATATTGAAATATATTAATGCATATACATATATATACATATGTACATGTGGGTGTGTAAAAATAAGTAGTTTAAATGAAATTGAAACAAATTGAACTGAAGAAGAAGAAAAAGTCTGCAAAACTAATAAAAAAGGCGCATATACCCTGCTTGTACCCCACACAGGACCGCATATGCAGCCTGGCCACATATGCTTAAGCAAACCACATGAGGTCCAATTTCAGAATCAACGCAATGAACCTCTGGGGTGTATGCGACCAGTGTTCAACATCAACGCAACGAACCTCGATTGATCCAATTTCTTGTTGGTTTGTCGTCTTCTTTCTCTGGAATTGTAGATCAGATTTTATCCAGTGATCCCTTGCCTACTCTGTCATGTTCCCAAGCAGGACCAATGCCTACTATCTATCTCCTCTCTTCCTTCTAAATCCTCAGAAGTTGTTATTTTAGTCGTTCGCTTAGGGGACTCCGGTCACAGTCATGGTGTGGACGTTGTCGCTCTACTAGAAGTCTTGGACGAGATCCACCTCCCTCTGGCCCTTGTCGTGGATAGCCCCCCCTGGTCAGAGACAGTTATCTAGGCTCCCGCCTGGGCTTCTCCTAGGCTCGCCTAGGCCACCTAGGCTCTAGGTGGTCTGCCTTAAATTGGGCGCCTAGGCTTTAAGATAACTGAAGTGGATACCTAAGGCCTTTTAGGCCCAAATTAAGACACTTGAAGACAAAATTAGCATAAATTAGGTCGGAATTTAGTCAAATTAGATCTTGTTTAGTTATTTTGGGGAAGAAATAGATCTAATATAGTCAAATCAGATCTATAATTTGGGCAGATTAGGTCTGATTTGGGGGAAATAGGTCTTATTTGGGGGAATTAGATCTGCTTTCGCTAAATTAGGGCTCGTTTAGGTCAATGTAGGACAAACTAGGGGAAGTTACGTCTGATTAGGCCATGTAATGCCCAAATCGGTCTGGCTTTGGCTAAATTAGGTAAGACAGGTTAAGTTAGGTCCAATTTAGATCGTGTTAGGTCAAATTAAGGCCGAATAGGTCTATCTTACGTCGTGACAGGTGTGATGTAGGTGAAGTTATGATTGATTAAGCTTAGGGATAAGTAATACAAATGTACATAATGATGTACATATTTGAATATAACCTGAATGTATACACAAAATCATTTATATATATGTAAAATATAAACAAATATGAACAACGCCTAGGCTTCCGCCTAGGCCTCCTAGGCTTTCCCTAGTTGGGAAGGACCGCCTAGCCGCCTAGACAAGTATCAGAGATATTGTAAATCATGTGATCGCAATGACCACACTGGAGATCATTGTCGAGCCAAACATGGAGAACTGGCATGGGCCAAACATGGAGAACTGGCATGGGTCAATCAAGAGATCGTTGTTGACACTACTTCATTGACCCCATCTACTCAGCCTTCTGTTGAGTGGATCCGCTCCGAGTTTGAGAAGCTTCTTCAAGCTCGCCCTCCTCCTCCGACTATTGATGTGCATCCCAGAGGAGATTCTAATTTCCTTACTTCCACTGCTTCACAAATGCTTGTTTGATGTGGTGCATATTAACATTTGGGGTTCCTGTTCGATTAGAAGCAGTTCAGGATTTCGCTATTTTATGACATTTATAGATGGTTTCTCTAGAGCTACATGGTTGTTTTTGCTGAAGGATCGGGCTCACATTCGGAATACTATCACTACCTTTTTGTTGAAATTAGAACTCAGTTTGATAAAACTATTAAAAAATTGGAACTAATTAATGCCCTGGAATTCATGCAAAAGTTAGTCAGATTTTCAAAACAATGGCACTATTCACCAAACCTCATGCTCCTATACCCCGCAACAAAATGGTGTTGTTGAATGTTGAAAGGAAGAATCGTCATCTTCTGAAAGTAGCATGTACTCTCCTTTACTACAATGTCCTCAAGAGGTTCTGGCCTGAGGCGCTCTCGACTACCTGCTAATTAATAACAAGATGCTATAGACTGTGTTGCGAAATCAAGTGCCTTACACTATCATGTATTTGGATGCACCGCTCCTCTATTCCACCTAGAATTTTTGGCAGTACTTGTTTTGCTAAGAATCTTTGTCTTAGCTTGACAAAGCTTGACCCACAATCTACAAAGTGCATTTTCTTAGGGTATTCTAGGACTCAAAAAGGGTACAGATGTTATTATCCCTCTGTCTAGCAATGGTTTGTAAGTGCGGATGTGGTTTTCATCGAGCACATACCATTCTACTCTAAGGCTCTTCTTTATCTCTTAAACTTTTGGATGATACTTTGTTACCCATATATGTTGAGGCAGAGACTTGCATGAGAGCACTATTGTTCCTATTCAGCCCCTCAAGGTGTATCAGCAAATACCTACAACTGCAATTTTCCTCCACGGTCCTTCCCTCACTCAATCGGTCAATCCACAATCTTCGTCAACAGATCCAAACATCTCTCAGGTTAACTCTGATTTAGACCTTCCAATAGGCCTATGCTAGGAAGCACAGACACGGGAAACGGCATGGACACAGACACGGACACGGGACACGGCAATTTTCAAAAATATAAGACATGGACACGCTTGGACACGACATACCCTCATATATACATATACATATGCATATATACATAAACATAAACATATGCATATACATATATACATATACATAAATAAATGTGTATAAGTACACATATATACACACACATGCATATACATATACATGTACACAAATATACATATACATACACATAACATGGAGTTAACACATATAATATACATGCATCCAAATCTGTAAAGTAACTGATAACACGAGATATAAAGAAACAAAATTATAAGAAATATAAAATCAAAACCAGAATTCAATTACAATACGAATGTAGTTTGATAAGAAACCACTATTACATTTGCAATATGAAATCAAGTATGAACGAAGAATAATGAATTACAATGAATTTGTATGTCGAATTCCTAAAACATTCTTTACAAGAGTGATGAATTATATTTATATCCATAAGTATGATGTATAATAGAGAAAATTATAATAATAATTAAGATAAGGATGGGGAATAGACATAATGTTATGGTGTTGGAATAAGAGGGAGAGGAGTACATAATTCATATTTCTTTTATATACGGACTTGATTTGGGTATGTCGTGTCCACGACGTGTCCAAGCCGTGTCCAAGTTGTGTCCATACTTAAAAAACAAGTGGACACTTCCGAGCCGTGTTCACCGCGTGTCCACACCGTGTCCGTGTCTGACGCGCGTCGAGGACGGCCACGGCTGCCCTGGGGAAGTGTTCGTGCTTCCTAGGGCCTATGGAATGGTGTTTATTGTTGTACTTTGCATCCTATAATTTATTTATGCACTACTATTAACCTTAGCATAGGCTTTGCCTATTTACTTCTGTCATGTCTATTGTTTCTGTTCCTAAGACTATTACCCAAGCACTACAACATCCGGCATGGCGCTTGACCATGGAGGCTGAGATGAGCACACTTTCTGATCAATTTACATGGGGCCTAGTTGATCTTCCTTCTAACTGCTCTCTTGTGGGATATCAATGGATTTTACTGTTAAGTACCGGCCAGATAGCACTATTGACCGGTTGAAAGCCTACCTTGATGCCAAGGATACACTCAAACTCGTGGAGTGGATTATTTTGAAGCCTTCTCCCTCACCTTAATTATGTTCGGGCACTAGTGTTTGTTGTTAATCTTGAATGGCCCTTTTCTAACTGGATGTGAAGAATGTCTTCTTATATAGTGATCTAAATGAGGAGGTGCACATGGGCAACCTCCTGGATACGATCCCCGGGGGAGTAATCTAAAGTTTTTCGACTTCACAAGGCAATGATTTTGAAACAAAGTTCAAGAGTGTGGTTTGATAAATTGAGTCAAATTCTTGTCAAATTCAGTTTCAGATGTGCGCTAATATTGATCATTCAATGTTCATTAAGAAAACTATTCTAGACTTGTAATTCTAATTGTGTATTTCAATGATATTATTATGTCATATAGTGATCAAGAAGTCATAGAAGCTACTAAGGAGTATTTGGCAAAACATTTTATTACCAAAGATTTAGGGAAACTTCGGTATATTTTGGGTATTGAGGTTTCACGTTCTTCTGGAATTTGCCTATCACTACGAAAGTATGTTCTTGATCTCTTCAAAGAAACTGGTGTGCTGGGAACTAGACCTACCATTATTCCTCTTGATCCCAATACAAATTAGGATGATGACTCTTCTCCTCAAAATCCTGACAATCAACAGTATAGAAAACTAGTGGGTAAGTTGATCTATTTAACTGTCACTAAAGTTGATATTTCTTCTACATTAGGAGTACATGGACAAACGTCGACAATGTCACTGACTCACTAGATGTTGTTTGCCATATTCTCAAGTTTCTAAAAATCTCTCATTAGAAAGGTCTACTATATAGGTGGCATGGGCACTGCAAATTTACTGGTTACTCTTATTTTGACTTCCACAGAAGGAGACTTGGTGGTGGAATGATGAAGTACAAAAGGCTATTAAACTGAAAAGGGAGATCTATAGGAGCTTGCCCAAATCTGGAGATGATGCAACGTTCCAAAGATACAAGCAAGCAAAGAAAGAAGCTAAAAAGGTGGTTCGGGAGGCAAGGTCTAGATACTTTGATGATATGTATAAGAAGCTGGACACTAGAGAAGGGGAAAAAGATATATATAAAATGGCTCGTATAAGAGAAAGGAAAGGAAGAGACTTGGGTCAAGTAAAATGCATAAAGAATGAAGATGGTAGAGTTTTGGTGAAGGACGATGATATCGAAAACCAGTGGAGAAATTACTTCCATAAGCTTTTCAATGGAGATACTGCATATAATGTTAGCGACTCGTGTGACATGAATACGAGAGATATCATTTACACACGACGAGTTTCACCATTTGAGGTCAAGAATGCTTTGAAAAAGATGAAAATGAGAAAGGCATGCGGACCAGACAATATTCCCATTGATGTATGGAAGAGTATGGGGGATGAGGGAGTTACATGGTTAACAAATTTCTTTAACAAGATTATGAAGACCAAGAAGATGCCGGATGAGTGGAGAAATAGTATTATAGTCCCAATCTACAAGAACAAAGGTGACGTTCAGAGTTGTACAAACTATAGAGGTATCAAGCTGATGAGTCACACGATGAAGCTTTGGGAGAGGATTATTGAGCAGAGGTTAAGATCTATAACACAGGTATCAAACAACCAATTTGGTTTCATGCCTGGAAGATCAACAACAGAGGCTATTTTTCTGATAAGAAGGCTTATGGAGAAGTATGGACAAAGCAAAAGAGATCTTCATATGGTGTTTATCGATCTAGAGAAGGCTTATGATCGAGTACCCAGAGAAGTGTTATGGATGGTTTTGAAGAAAAAGGGTGTGCCTATCCAATACATTGACTTGATCAAAGACATGTATGATAGCTCTACTGCAAGTGTCAAGACTCCTGGAGGAGAGACACCAACTTTTCCTATTACAGTTGGGGTACACCAAGGATCCACACTCAGCCCATATCTATTCGTTTTGGTTATGGATGAGTTAACAAAGAATGTTCAGGATGATATTCCTTGGTGTATGTTATTTGCTGATGATATTGTTTTGATTGACGAAACAAAAGATGGATTGAATGATAAAGTTGAATGTTGGAGAAAGGCATTGGAATCAAATGGATTGATGATTAGCAGGAGCAAAACTGAGTATATGCATTGCAATTTCAGCCAATCTCGCAGTGTGAATGATGGAGCCAAGTTGGACGGAGTAGATATACCAAAATGTGACAAATTTCGTTACTTAGGTTCTATTATTCAAACAGACGGGGATGTCCAAAATGATGTTTGTCATCGGATTACTGCAGGATGGTTGAAATGGAGGAGTGCAACTGGAGTTTTATGCGATCAGAAGATCCCTCTCAGGTTAAAAAGTAAGTTTTATAGAACAACTATACGACCAGCCATGCTCTATGGGAGTGAATGTTGGGCGGTGAAGAAACAAGGTCTCAACAAGATGAACGTGGCTGAAATGCGTATGCTGAGATGGATGTGTGGGAAGACAAGAAAAGATCGTTTGAGAAATGACTATATCAGGAATAAAGTGGGGGTGGCGAGCATTGAGGACAAGTTGCGTGAGGGCCGACTCAGATGGTACGGACATGTGCAACGCAGACCTACTAGTGCGCCTATACGAAGCAATGCTATTGAGCCAAACACTATAAATAGAAGAAGAGGAAGGCCTAAATTAACATGGGATGAGCTTATAAAGAGAGATTTTGAATCTCTACATCTCAATCAGAATATGACCCATGATAGAGCTGAATGGAAACGAAGGATCCATGTAGCCGACCCCAACATAGTTGGGATTGAGGCTTAGATGATGATGATGATGATGACTCTTATTTTGACTATGCTAGCAGCAAAACTAACTGCTAATTTACCTCTGGCAACTGTACATTTGTGGGAGGAAATCATGTTACATGGTGAAGTAAAAAAATAGATTGTCGTCTGATGGAGTGTTGAAGTTGAGTATAGAACTACGTCTCACATTGCATGTGAATTAATGCATGGACTTTTTAAGGAAGTCAACATTTGTGATCATGGACCTATTCCTATGCACAATGATGATAGAGCTTCTATCTTCATTGCTAGCAATCCCACCCTCCATGAGTGCACCAAACATAGAGGTGGTTGTCACTTTGTTAGAGAAGTCATTATGTCTGGACATATTTCTACTCCTTATATTGTTGACATCTTCACCAAGCCTCTTTTTAAGACCAGATTTGCTACACAAGTGGACAAGTTGGCCATACGCGATATCTATGCTCCAGCTTGGGGGGGTGTTAACATATTAGTTTTATATTATGTTTTGTTATATTATTCTCTTTTAGATTTATCTCATATCTGTTAAATCGGATTTACTTCTTCTCTCTTGCCCTGTTAAAGAGAGGGTTATGTAATTATCTAAGGCACATCAATAGTAATTACTAATTTTACACCTCGCACACCTAAACATTGACAATGAATGGATCTTGCATCCAACCAATTCTATTGAATCTAGCCTTGTTTCCGAGGTCATGTTAACTTCACCCCCCACTAATGTCCTTCGTATTTTCTCAACTACAATGACCTTCATTCAATTCCTTGTAACACCCTATCTATCTTCTGAAGGTCATCCTAGTCATCGTTGTTTCAATCATGATAAAGTATTAATTCCACAAACTTATGAAAAACTACATTTAGTTGGGAACAGAATTTTGTGCAAGCATTATTTTTTTACATATATAAGAAATCAAAGCATGCAGGCACAAGGATGCAAGATGTAAGATTTGAATCTAGGACTACGACAGTATGGAAATTGAAGTTAATGAAAACATCAATGAAGCTAGAATATGAAATGTTGTTGCAATTCTGCTGAATATTATGCCCAAAAAAATGTCGAGATCACTACAATTTCTGGTGGGAAATCAAATTTCACCAAAAAGCATGATATACATGCCTTATTAATAAAACACATTCCATAGTTTTTCACATTATCAGTAACAATTACTACCTACATGATAGAGAAACAAAAACAACTCACGTCTAAAAAAACTTTAAAAAAATTAAGAAATCAACCCAATCTCAACCATGTTGGGGCCAGCTACAAGGATCTTGCTTTCACACTTTTAACCCTGCTTTGGTTGACATTCTCACTGAGATGCAATATATCTAGATCTTGGTTATGATCTGACTCCTCATCTTTGTTGGTCTGAGTCATGAAACAAAATTTCAACAGAAATTGTGAATCGAAATTTCATTTTTTTCAATCGGACATCAGAACGTGCGAGCGGACATGGAAACACACAAAATGCAGTGAATGGGACGTAATTTCACAAAACTTTTGACCCTATGTGCAAAATAGGGTGAAAACTCACAGCAAAAGCCCAGTTTGGGCTTTTTTTTAGAAATGGCACAGAAACACAACTTAAATTTCAAGAAATTTAGTCTAGGACTATTAATACTACATCTATAGTATTTTACCCTTTTTTTTAGTCTCTTGCTTCTAGAGGCTATTTTTATTAATTTTAAGATATGTCTCTCCTATCCCTAGGCCATCTATAGATTACCTTCTTCAATTTCTACACTCTTCTATAGAGATCAAGAGAAATACTTTGAAGAAAAAAAAATTCTTTCTTGGATATATGTATAATGTCACATGTAACCTAGTTAAATGCAAATACTAGACTTATACGAGTTGTAGTTCGTAAGTTAGTAACGTGTAACAGTAAGTTTTAGATTTTAAGTTGTAACTTGAACTTTTTAGCAATCTAACTATCTAGCAGACTTGACAATTCTATTCATTTGTACACTCATTCATCAAGACATGGATCCCACCTTGACCTCTAAACATAAATTTATTACGTAGTCTAGTGTGTTTATGTCTAAACATTGTGTTTGCGAAATTCCATAACTTAATTCCTTCATTTTGCCATCAAAATTGCCATCGAAATTTTGTCAAAGTTGTTCAGCTTCCTTCACTTACAAATGCGGCAGACCCTTCACCCACATGTCCAGTATGAAATATTGTTGCATAATTGAGTAGATCTTGACGTTCAGAACAATCTGGTAAATTTTGCATGATTTAATTCGCTTATTTGGTCGTCAAAATCATTAGGGTAGTAAATATCAAAATTTCAAATGAAATTTCTGTGAACTTTTGTTTATGGGCTGTTAGAGAATATATATCAGCCTGTTTAGTTAATAGGATAATTAGTTAGTGGGCCTTTAGTGTCTCAGTCCGTTTAGATTACTCGAGTCCCAAGTCTCAAGGTTTCTCCCTTGCTCCTATATATAGGACAGGGTTGTACCTCTTTATTCATCGAATCAAAATTCAATACATTCATTATTGTTTCTCGCATGGTATTAGAGCAAGCAGATCCAAGGGAAGTGTAGCAGGCCCTAACCTAGTCGCCACCCCTCTTCCCTCTCCACGCAGGTAGCAACCCTAGCCGCCGCCTCTCTCCTAGAGAGAGCAGCAGAGGGGGTGCCTCCGCCTGCAGGCGGCTGTCTCCATCTCCATGGCTCTATGGCTCATCCTCCTCTTTCTTAATCGATCTAATCTTCTTAACGTACGTCGGCGTCATCCTTCCCGGCTATCTTCAATCTTCGTCCATCCATCACTGTAGCAGCAAACGCATCCAACAGCAGAGCAGTCACAACCGTCAATCCCCGCTGCCAGCCACAGTAGCCACCGACTAAGACAACAATCGGCCAGCAGTAGCAGCAGCCACCGCGGCCAGCAGCAAGCAGCGCCACCATCTCCTATAGCAGTCGTCGCCATCCGGTCGCACAGCAGACGATGCCACCGGGTCGGTACTACCGAGTCCCTCGATGGCTGCAGCCTGTGACCTCATCGGTACTACCAACAAACAGGTCGATAATACCAAGATATGCAGTCTTCAGTACATCAACAGCAGCCATCGTCTCTACCGCTGCATCGCCCTGACGTCCACAGCACCAGCCTTTGCCGCATGCAGCCTCATGGCATGTATGAAAGTGTGTCGTGGTTTCTATATTCACAAAGGAGAAAACTCACTCCTATAAATAGGAGGAGGTTGTACAAGGAAGCGAACTGAAAATCCTAATGGGCCTCTTTATACAAAGACCCATGTAACAGAATAAAGGAAAGACTTAGACAGAAATACAATAAACAGTAAATACAATAATATATCTCAATACTCATCAAACAATTGTTTGCTCATTTAATGGCAATCTTCGTATTTAGTACAGCATCTCGAAGAAAATGACAGTCGACTTCAATATGCTTGGTCCTCTCATGGAAAACAGGATTGCTAGCAATGAAAGTAGCAGCACGATTATCACAATACATCGGAATAGCGGAGGTGATAGGAAACATGATGTCTGCAAGAATAGATTTAATCCATAATAGTTCACAAGTAGTATGTGGCATTGCACGATACTCAGATTCAACACTAGATCTGGCAACTACATTTTGTTTCTTCTCCAAGTAACCAGATTACCTCCTACGAAGGTACAATAACCAGAAGTGGATCTTCTGTCGGACTTGCATCCTGCATAATCAGCATCAGAATATCCAATAACATCAAGGTGACCATTTCTTTTATAAAATAACCCATGCTCAGGTGCATTCTTCAAGTATTTCAGGACACGACAGGAAGCCTCCCAGTGATACTTCGAGGGCAATCCATAAATTGACTAAGAACTCCCACAGCAAAACATATATCTGGTCTGGTAACTGTGAGATACAAAAGTTTGCCAACTAGCCTCTTGTAACAATATTTATCGTCTAAGAGATGAGTGGACTCAGCCCATAGATCATGTGCCTAATCCATAGGTGAGATAGAAGGATGACAACCCAACATTCATGTTTCAGATAATGAGTCTAGAGTATACTTCCTCTGTGAGAGAGATACTCCATTATTGTTATATGCTACCTCAATACCAAGAAAATATCGAAGACGTCTAAGATCTTTGGTTACAAAGTGCTTCATAAGGTATTTTTTGTTTCAGCAATCCCTGTGATATCACTACCAGATATAATGATATCATCCACATATACAATAAGAATAATAATGCCAGAAGTTGCGGTCTTGATAAAAACAGAATGATCACATTAAGACCTTGTGAAATCAAATTGTTGCAGTATAAGAGAAAATTTGTCAAACCATGCTCGAGGACTCTGCTTAAGACCATAAATAGCCTTCTTAAGAAGACAAATTTTTCCAGAATACTCCCCCTCAGCAATATAACCTGGAGGTTGGGACATATAGATAGTCTCCTGCAGGTCACCATATAGAAATGCATTTTTGACGTCTAGTTGATGCAAACGTCAGCCTTGATTGACAGCAACAGAAATAAGAATCCACACAGAATTAATACGAGCAGCGGGAGAAAATGTTCCAAATTAATCAACTTCAGACTCATGTGTACCCTTTGGCAACCAATCTAGCTTTTAAGCGTTCAATCGTTCCATCTGGTAGATATTTAACAGTATATACCTAGCGACATCCAACAGGATTGTTGTCTGGGGGAAGATCAACAAGGGCTCATGTCCCACGGGATCGAAGAGCATCCATCTCCTCATCCATAGCCTTTTTCCATCCAGGAGAAGTGCTTCCCGAACATTCTTAGGAATAGAGATAGCAGATATTGCAGCAGTAAATTTAGCCATGGAAGCATTGAGATGATCAGTAGAAACATGCTTAGAAATACAATATTTGGTATCAGACTGTTGTCCTTTTCGTAAGGCAATAGGCATGTCCAACTCAGAAATCTGAATAGAGTTTGTAGAATTACCATTAACTGGTGGAGGATCATCAATTTCCGAAGAGGTCATAGCAGGGGATACTTTAGGTAGAGGTCTTTTGCGCTGACGCTCATAGACTTTCAGAACAGGGGTGGAAGATCCATCTAAGGACGGGACGGTAGAAATTGGTACATTTGGAAGTGGTACATTAGGAGGAGGCACCTGTGAACGTGGCTCAGAAAAGAATGATGTATCTTCAAAGAAGGTGACATCCGCACTAACATACAAGCGACGTGCAACAGGATCAAAACATTTGTACCCCTTTTGTGTGCAAGAATACCTAAGAAAACAACAATGGATAGCTCGTGGAGACAATTTATCAAGTCCAGGTTAGTGAATGTGGACAAAACAGAGGCAGCTAAAAACTTTTGGTGGTAGGGCAAAAATAGATTCATGTGGGTAGAGGAGTTGGTATGGAATCTGATTTTGGAGGATGGACGAAGGCATACGCTTGATGAGGTAGTTGGCTAACAAGATGGCATCAGGCCAATAGGACTTGGGAACATTCATTTCAATCAGGAGAGTACGAGCAACATCAAGTAGGTGTCTGTTTTTCTTTTCAGCAAACACCATTTTGTGGACTATAGGCACAAGAGGTTTGATGAACAATTCCGTTGGAGGTACAAATCTTTTGAAAGCCATGTTGCACGTACTCAGAAGCATTATCAGTATGGACAAATTTAGGAGTAGCGGAAAAATGAGTCTTCATTTCATTTAAGAAGTTAGAGAAAATATCTAAAATTTCAGAGCGATCTTTCAAAAGATAAAGCCATGTGGCACGAGACCAATCATCAATAAAAGTTGCAAAATATCGCACACCAGTACGATTACCAATACGACATGGTCCCCAGATGTCGGAATGAACTAAATAAAACAGACAAGGACTCATGTTATCAGAACGAGGATACACAAAGCGGTGATGTTTTCCAAGTTGACAAGATTGACAAGTAAACATTTCAGAAGACAGACTAGGAAATAAGGACTTCAACTTTTGAGCGGAAGGATGACCAAGCCTCAGGTGTCGTTGATAAAGAGAAGTAGAGTGAGCCAGAAGAGCAGTAGCAGGCAAATTTGACAAGGTCTGTAGATAGTACAAACCGTCTCCACCTTCATATCGTCTTCTTCGTCCTGAGATCCTGCATGGAGATAGTGTAAGGAAAGAACGTTACACTGCAATTTAAGGATTTGGTAATTTTACTAACAGACATCAAGTTCAATGGAAATCTAGGCACAAATAGAACAGATTTAAGGAGATGATTGTTAACATCCCCAATTCCAGTGAACGGAGAAGTAGATCCATCTGCCAGACGCACCGGAGGATCATATGTAGATTTCTTTAGATGAGTGAAGAGATTTTTATTACCAGTCATATGGGTCGTGGCACTAGAATCAACAATCCAATCTTCTTTTGTAGAAGAGGAGGAAGCTTGAAGGCAAGAGGGAACACCAGAGTGTTGAGCAATGTTCGCCTGAGGTGTGGTCGTAGCTGCAGAAGCGGCTTTGATAAGCTTGTTAAGATCAGACGAACGTAGTGTAACGATCTGAGGTGAAGCAATATTAGATGTAGATACTTCATCAACATCAGTAGTGCAGACTTGGTTTGCCCATTCAGGTTTTCCATGTTTCTTCCAGCATTTGTCCTCGGTATGATTGGTCCGTTTACAGAAGTTGCAAAACTGAGTTTGAAGAGAAGACCCTCTTCCATAGGGCTGAGGAGGAGGCCCCTATCCACCGGTGTTGAAACCTCTGTCCCGTCCACGAGTAGAGTTACCACGGCCTCGTCCAGCAACAACTAGAGCAGCCGGCTCTTGTTTGGTAGTAGAAGACACCGACCGAGATAGTCGAAGATACACATCATCCAGCATGGGTAATGGTTCTAATGCAAGGATTTGTTGACGAACCGCTTCATAGCTAGGTGGCAAGGATGCCAAAAACTGGCAAAGCTGAACTTCATCTTGTTTTTGTAATTTAGTGAGATCAGCAGATAAAGGATGATGGAGTTTGAGCTCTCCCCAAATACCTTTGAAGGTATCAAAGTGTGAAGCAAATGAGGTAGCGTCATCAAGTCTTAGAGAATGCAAGCGTTTGTAGAGCTCAAAAACTCGGGAGGCATTTCCCCTACTGGAATAGACTTGAGCAATATGATCCCAGGCCTCCTTGGCGGTGTCAGTAAACAGGAGATTGGTGGCTACATGGGATTCACAACTATTTAGAATCCAAGACATAACTTGAGAATCACATTCTGCCCATTTCGTATAGCCGGCTTTCTTTTTGTCAGACGTTTCATCTCTAGGAGGAGGCTCCTCGGTGAGATGCTCAAGTTTGCCCGATGAGTGAGCATAAATTTTAAAGGATCGTGCCCACAAAATGTAGTTGGATCCATTGAACTTGACAGACGTGACACATCTAGGATGTGTCTCCATGATCTCAGAGGAAGGTACAGTCATAAAGCAAAAGTGATATTCAAAGAATCTCCAGAAGCAGCAACACACAGCAGAAAGTCGCCTAAAATGGCACACAACGTGTCAAAAATAAGACATGGCGTGTCAAAAAGTAGTAGATAGTTGCCTGGAATGGCACACGACGTGTCAAAAATAAGACACGGCGTGTAGAAAGTCGCCTGGAATGGCACACGACGTGTCAAAAATATGACACGGTATGTTAGGTGATCCGCCGGATTGACACGACGTGTCAGATAAAGATATGGCGTGTCAGATAAAGACATGGCGTGTTAGAGGTCAGGACAGCAGCAGATTAGAGGATTCGTCGGATTGAGACACGGCGTGTCGAACAAAGACACGACGTGTCAAATGTCATGGCAGCAGCAAATCGGTAGCAGAACCAGTGAACCCAGCAAAAAAAAGGTCAAGGATGACCCAGAGTAAGTGGCAAATACTATGATTCACCAAGAAGAAAGAGATGTTGGATATACCCAATCATACCACTCATAAAGTGAGTAAAGCCCTAGAATAGGTGATCGTGAATGACCACGCATCTGTCGAACGGTACTTCCAAATAACAGTTCTTCAGGGCATAAGAACCTTGGAAGGATCGTCGGCCATATCCCTAGATCCTCTTGTTGGAGAAGAGGATAGGGCTTAGAAAGAAACTTAGATCTTCTTAGGAGTGATCAGCAGCGGAAGTCAAGTACGATGTACACGACGGCGGCGGCGACTGACAGAGAGAAAGAAAGAGAGAGAAGGTGGCGGTGACTGGTGGAGATCAGGCCTAGGTGACCCGCTCTGATACCATATGAAAATGTGTCGTGTTTTCTATATTCACAAAGGAGGAAACTCACTCCTATAAATAGGAGGAGATTGTACAAGGAAGTGAACTGAAAACCCTAATGGGCCTCTTTATACAAAGGCCCATGTTACATAATAAAGGAAATACTTAAACGGAAATACAATAAACAGTAAATACAATAATATATCTCAATAGCATGCAATATCTCTGGAGTCGTGCAGGAGACCGGTATCAACTTCTGCTACATCCCGTACCGCTGCCCTAGCGCCATTGTTTGTCTTCCTTGGTCATCATCCTTGTTGTTGCCAAGTTCTATTGCTACCTTGATCCTACAAGCTATTACTTTATCATCACTCCACCATATTCAACCACGCCATAACGCCCAATTGTTCTATCTTCTCCCAAGTTACTGACGTCCTCCAAAATTTCATGGTCTTTTATTTTGCGGGGCTCCGCCCACGCACCCCTACATTTGTCGACCTAAGGGTCAGACAAATGTCGTTTCGAGTCGGGATTAGATGCATTTAATTTTTCTACTCGGATCTTACATTGAGCCATTTAGCATCTCTCTGATTATCGGTTTCCATTCTCTACATACTATACATCTCAGTTTCACAGATTCCTCTCTTCTTCACCAATTCCTTTCCCGCCCTTCTACCCATCATGTGTGTATCCCCTTTTCCACGTGTGGGGGGTTCTATATCCTTTCCTCCACACCATATACTCACTCTCGTCGTATTTGGTGTGCGGGGGGAAGAGAGGAGAGGAAGAGTATAGAAGAGAGAGAGCATTTGTATGCCTAAGAGAGTGTATGAGAGAGAGATGAGGGTGATGGCATATATATATTCCAGGCTACTATTATTATGGAGCTTCGTATTGTTGAGCACATTTGTTCTCCACTTCCAGATAGCAATGAAGGATCTCCATTGCAGCATTGACACCGAGCTTCTCGCATTCGTACCGCATTATGTACGCTAGGACAAGAGTTTGCTATGCATATTTCAGCCCTCTTGTTTCCTCTTCCTTCGGTGTTAATGGTGGTTCAGTTGATCACTCTTGTTGCATTCTTGAGAGACAGATGGGTGCTTTTTCAGACTACTCAAAAGCTCAGCAATTTCTAGCCTGCCAAATCTACATCTGCAAAGTTGATTCATCCAGATTTATCTTCACCGAGTTGTTTCATCATGTCTTCTCCGAGCTGCATTTCTTGTATTAGCATCACCTTCTGCAGATCTACTTGGGACTTTCCTTGATGGATGCTCTCCTTTCCCGTCAAACCCCCAAGGTTCATGCACCAGAGTTACGGTACCTCCATCGTATCATCAACACATAGTCCGTTCGTGTCCATGCCACGTTATGCACGTTTGTCAGACAATTTGAAGATCCTGCTACTGCTACATCATCATTGTGTATCCGCGTTTGTGTCGCGTTAAGTACGTATTCCAGTGAAGATAGTGTAGTCGTGGTATTGGTGATTGTCTGCTTCAAACTGGTGAATTACTGTTGTAGTATTCATGTTCCATCTATTAGATGTTCTTCATTCCAGATGCACTCCAAAAGACCTTCAAAGCTCGAGGATTTCCAACCTGCAGAATACAAGTCAAGGAGAGAGGCGGCGTCATCATATAATTTAAAGGGAGTATTGTTTAAGGGGTATCAATCTTTTGTATCCGGAGTGATATTTATCTTTCTTTCATTTATCATTTCTTTTATCGTTTTATCGAGTCTTGTAACTCCAAGCTTGGACATGTGTTTCACCCATGATCCAGCTTGAGGGGGAGTGTTAGAGAATATATATTAGCCTATTTAGTTAATAGGTTAATTAGTTAGTGGGCCTTTAGTGTTTTGGCCCGTTTAGATTACTTGAGTCCCAAGTCTCAGGGTTTCTCCATTGGTCCTATATATAGGACAGGGTCGTACCTCTTTTATTCATCGAATCAAAATTCAATACATTCATTATTGTTTCTCACATGGGCCATCGCATACGGCATCAAAATCGGACATTTAATTCCTTAATCTAAGTCTCCTTCATCTTAGGAGAAATGAACTTCACCTTTGCTTATGTGCATAGATACTAAGTTATTTGTGTGCATGTGTGTGCCTTCCAAGCCTAGATAAAGGAGAGTTGACTGTAAATTTACGGCCGCTAAACTTTATACAAATGTCATAGCATGGATCCTCAAGATTTCTTCAGTTTTATATAGAATTGCATTGAGGAAAAAGTCGGTGATTGAATCTATGTCTCAATTCCTACAATATAGGGTTGGTTACATGAATCCTTCTTTTCTATTTAACTCTATTTTTGGTCATATTCTCACTTGAACTTAATGACTTCAAAACCCTACTTACCAACTTTTCACAAGTTAATTTAGGTCTACCTCTTTCTTTTTTAACCTTGCCTGATTCAATGACAACATTCAAATTGGCGCATGAGCTGTTTTTTTACACATGTCAAAACCATCTAAGGTGCAATCTAAGTGGAATCCTTTTTATCACATAAACATGTGTTTGAGACAACTTGTGTATTTGTCCATAAGGTTTTCCATGCAAATTAAAATAAATTAGTTCATCTATAATACTATAATAAAGTTCGCGAAAAAACAATACTTGGCAAATAAATTATGAAATATATAGTGAATATGTATGCAAAGGCGGGAAAAACTTCAGATGCAAGCATAGCGACAAATTCAAGAATTTCCTTTCTATAAGTTCATTTAAAAGGGCAAGACTCAGTAATTATGTGAAGAGTTAAGGAGAATATAAGAGAAAGGCCAGTTACATTTTCCCAACAATTGGGGAAATGTGAAAAACTCGTCTGCATGATACGTGCATATGCATTTATATACATGTCTATATGTGAGAATATGCAATATATGGACATATGGAAGCCCAAACGGGGAATAGCTCCTATGAACTCAAAACATAAAATCAAGGGCCAGCACAATGCATTGGCGGTACAAACTATAAGATTAACTACATAATCTCATAACACTCCAACCTATCTAGGATTGAACCTGAGAGCTCTTGCTTAGTACCATGCTCAAATTAGCATTACCACAGCATGTGGGTGCAATATATGTACATACATGTAGCATATGTATAATACATACAACCGTGGTAAGCACGAACACTTTCCCAAGGTAGCCGCAACCCACGGCTAGCTTGGATACATGTTGGACTGGTTGGACGAGCTAGGGCCAGCCCAAAGGTACCAAACACATCCACTTTATTTTTATGTTATTAAGCCATGGATACAGCATGGAGATGGTAGGCCCAAAGCCCCAAGCTCATTTCCTTATTAAATAATATAAAATGATATGTGCCTCCTACCCAAGGAATAAGGTGACCGATACCGACGTCGTTTCGACAGCTTGGAAATAGGTATTTACCGGTATACCGACGGAAATACCGACAGATGCAATCTTGGCCGTATCGAAGCCAAAATGAACGAATTAATTCATGAAATTTTACAGGTGTAATCTCCACACCTAAATGCATCGTTTTATGCAATAAAATTCTATATTGGATGTGGGGTAGGGGGGGTCCATCATGTGGGAGGTAAGGAACCTGTCCTGTTTCGTTGGGATTTCGATGAAGGATTTCGATGACAAAACGTAGGAATTCGGATATGAAATTTTACAAGCACAATCCACAAACTTAAATATACACAATTATGCAACAATATACAATTTACAACATAACAATAACATATTTACTTACCAACTCACATCAGTTGTATGTTGAGTGGCGCGCAGGTTGTCCATACTATAATGAATTGATACTATTGAGATATTCCGCCCATGACATGTGCATCCTATAAAGTTGGTTGTATGTAGTCACATGCTCCTCATAGACAGTATCGTTGACAAATTGCATCATCCCAATCTTTGGAAAATGTTGTTCAAAATCTCTGAGATATCGTGCCTTTCTTGGAGATGTAGGTCGAGGAGCTCGAGTGAGTGGACGTTCACTTCCTTGAGGAATATGTTGAATAGCTACAGGCACAGCCATAGGAAGTATTGGGACTGGAGAAACAGGAAGAACTGAATGACCACCACTCCATGTTTGCCCACCATCCTCAGAAAATGCAAGGGAGTTGTACTGATAACTTCCATGTGAGCCTGAGACATTTTCTATATAGGTATATCCAACATGATGTTCTACTTCTGGTTGTGGCGGTGGTGGTGGTGGCTGATTTTGATATCCAGAATACCCATATTGAGAGTGAGATGGGTATGGTTGCCCAAATAGCATATCGCAAAATCCCAATGTTGAATCATGTTGAGATTGAGAATCAGAACCTGAAATACTCATGTTGCCAAGTGAATCAACAATATCAGAATAATGATCACTGTTATAGCCATAGGAGCCTGTAGCCTGAGGTGGTGCAGCAGCACCACTGTAGTCTTTGTCGGTTCGAGTTTTCCTCCTTTGAAAAGTTTTTTCACGCATGGGATATTCTTTTTCTACTGGAGGAGGAGAAGGTGCAGCTGTCGTAACATAAGGACGATCATCATACTGAGGATCAACAGTAGGAGGATATTCAGGAGAGCGCTCACCGCCACCGCCATCATTGCCACCATCATTATCAGATTTTGATTTTGACCCAGATGTACTTTTTGAAGAAGGAGACTCTGTGCTACCCAACGCTTCTTCTACTGCTCTATTGATCTCCATATCAACATTTTCATGCTCAGGCTCAGGCTCAAGTCTTTCAGGTGGAGTTTGGTCAACATTAGTATCAAAATCTCCTTCAAAGTGCTCTTCTATGTATGGATCTGGACGACCATCTAGATTATCAAGAATGGGACGACCTATCTCATTCATCCATTCCTCTAAAGGATCTTCTGAATCATCAGCTTCTTCTATGCCTCTACGCCTGGATGGGTTGAATGTGTATGCGGTGTCAATGGGATCGTGGACGACAGCAAAATCCACTTCTTCGTAGTTGGCATCTCGTATTGCTCTAGCCCTCAACCGCATGTTGTAGTGAACATATACTAGATCTCTTAGCTTGTCTGCCCCCAACCTGTTCCTTCTCTTTGAGTGAATTAAATTTAAAGTGTTCCAATTTCTTTCACAACCTCCTGCAGATGTTGTTTGAGAAAGAATACGAACAGCCACTTTTCTTAGATGGGGGGCACCCGTTCCATTCCATACCCACCACTCACAAGGATCACCCTGATCACGGTCGGCAACTGCATTTGGATGACCAAAACAACCGAGGCCTTCACGAAACTGTCGCAACTACAAAAATATTTAAGAAGTTCAGACTTCATAATCAAATGATGAAACATCAAACAAGAATGAAGATGTTCATGACTTCATGTAAGTTATGTAATATATTTAGTTATATACCTCATCCATCACTATGGTGCGCTATTCAGTAGAGGCAAAGAATTTGTTAGTTATATCTCTCACAGCAGACATTAGAGTCGCATCTAAGCCCAGTTTTTGCGAGTATTGGAACCTCGGGTTCAGATAGTAAGCTGTCACCAATTTCAAATAAGGAACCAAGATTTAGATTGAGTTAACCTATAGCAAGTTGTAGAGTTAGAAACTTAGAACATAAATCTGAATTTAGAAGAAATAAATTATATACCTGCTTTATGCAATGGATGCAAAAGCATATTTGTCCAACGCTTGTCTACAATTGACAAGTATTGTGAATGGGACCTAGGAGCTGCTTGTTTAATACCTTCCACCATTACTTGCATTGCATCATACAAGTAAGGCATTGTTGCGGCTTAGTCACCATCTACCAGCCTCAACACTTTGACAACAGGTTCCATTATCCGCAGCACCTTTGTAACCTTATCCCAGAAAGCCCGACTGGCAATTAGTTCTTCAATCCTTCTGCCAACCGGGGTGTTGTGCTCCTTCATGGAGGTCCACTCCACACTATTGAAGAGCCTCCTAAGTCCATCTTTTTTGGACTTTAATGAGTTCAAGGCCAAGTAATTCGTTGCAAATCTAGTCACCCCTGGTATAACTAGATCACCTCCACAGTACTCAGATCGTCTCATAGCATTTAACAAGAAAGAATGGTTGTAGATGAAACCTGTGATCAACCTACCATCAATTGTGCCCATGTCCTTGAGGATCAGATCTATGCACTGGGCAGCACATGGTGTCCAGTAGACCGGATATTTCTTCATTGTACTTTCACCGGCCTTCTTAAAGTTAGAGCCATTGTCAGACACTATTTGCACTACATTCCCAACCCCTACTTGCTTGATGTATTTCTTCATTAAATTCTTGATGTAACTGTAATTCCTGATTGCACCAGAAGCATCAACAGAGTCTAGAAAAAACAGTAGATCCACGACAATGTGCAAGAAAGTTAATAATTTGCTTTCTATTTCCAGATGTCCACCCATCACACATGAATGTGACGCCATACTCATACCACAATTGTTTCTGGCTTTCAATCCATACCTATAGATCTTTCTTCTCTTGGGGAAGATACTTGTTCATCAACTCATATGCAGTGGGGGCTTTGATACCCCTACCCGACTCCCCTATAACATCCACCATGTGTTGTAGATATGGTTCGGTTGCAACATGTGTGGGTATACCATGAGCAAAGAAGAACTTACCCACTGCCTTTCCCACCTTCTCTTTCGCACCAGTAAACATTGCTTTTAGGGTTTTTTGCCTAGCATCAGGCTTCCTAACCCCTGACTCATCAAAATGCTTCAATCTTGCACTCACATAACGGAAGAGTGTATCAATGGTGCCTTTCTTTTATATTGAGCATGATGATCTTCATCATCATCATCTAAGTCAACAACTGGGACACGTGCAGCCCCACTGCCTCCACCTGCACCAGATGGTCCATATCTCCTCATAAGTCGAGTTGCCTCTTCCCTATCCCACTCACTTTGCAGGAGTCTCTGAGAGCACGCCTATACATATGATGTGTATAAGCAGTATCACACCCTGGAGGATATGCAATATCATCATCTGATTCAGCAGAAGAACATGTGGCCCTAACATCAAAGAGTGTATCTGTGTAAGCCTTTTCAACCTGCTTCAACTTCTGTTGTTTTTGCCTCTTTGCACCCATCAGTTTCTTGAAGTCATCCCTAACACTTGGAGGGCACTTCTGGCACATTGCCACATTCTTGTCACCACCAGTAATGTGACGCTTGAATCTAGTAATTCCTCCACCACCAAGTGTTTTCTTACAGTAGTTGCAGACAATCTTTACCCTATTCCCAGACCCAGGTACAGGCTTGCAGTGACTCCATGCAAAATCCACATCCTTTGATGCATGACCAGCCGCACCCTCAGCGTCACTTGAAGACGAAGAAAACATCTTCTCAAAACTCAAAAGTCAACACTGAAAAAGACAGACAAACAAGCAAAGCAAATGATATTAGTAACTTAGCATTTAATAAAAAAGTACTAGTAAGAAATGTACATTGTCGTATTAACTATTAAGTCTATTCTCTATTCACAATACTAATATCAAATAAAAATAAGCCATTAAGTGAACAAAATCAATTTCTTTTATGTGATGTAGAATCAAAATCAATATTTTATAATGTATGATACTTGCTTGTAAATATAGAATCAAACACAAGATTTTTTAAGATTTTTATTTTGAAGATAATTATTTTTTAAATATAAATAAAGTCTGAAATTATTTTTAAAATTATAAAGCATGATATTTACTAATTAAAAAGACAAGTGATATGCTTTCCACATGCTAGTTTCATCTTATACAACATTAACACACACAATTCTAAAGAAAAAATAAAAAAATGTTTTTTTTATTTTCAGCATTTTTATAAATAAAAAATACGAATTATTTAGATATTTTGGGTATATTTTTGTTTATATATGTTCATGTTAGTCTTTGATAGAACTTCTTCTACTAAACCTAAATTAAATACCTATTATTAATGGTACTAATTGTATTATTACTATTAATTAGTGAAATTACATGTTAATGTTAATTATTAGTCAGGTAATTAGTGATAAATCAGTAGATCTATATAATATAATCATAGATCTAGTGATAAATAGCATCAATCATAAGTATTTTGTAGTAGATCTAGGATTTTAGGGGTATTTGGTGAATTTTTTAGGTGAGAATAGAATTATAAGAGAAGAGAGAGGGGAGAGGTTGGAAATGATGGGAAATGCAAGAAATTAAGTAAATATACCTTAATTAGGGCTGATTTGAGCTCCAATCTCAAAAATCGCCCAAACTCCCCAAGGTTCTCTTCAAACAGCAGCAGCAGACTCTGTCTCGCAAAAATCGGTGTCTCGGGCGGTATGCCGCCCTGTACCGATGGGTAAGTGGTGCATTTTGCACCGGTACCCTCGATATTTGGCGGTATTGGCGGTATACCCACCGGTATGCCGATACATGCGATCCTAACGGCGGATTTGCATGTATCTGTACCGGTACCCGTCGGTATCGGTATTTCGAGCAATATACCGCCGATACCAACAAAATCTCATCCCTTACTCCTACCTCCCTCTTCCTCTAACACACCACTAGTTTATTTACGATACATGATTTTGTAAATACAATTCCATATTCTCATATATATTATTCTTGGAAATTTGATTGGCAAAATTTTTGAGAATTGTCATACTACATTTTTAAGTGTTTGATTTCATATTGCAAATGTATTATGGTTTCTGATTTTTCATATATAAGGTTCGGAGTCATAATGTAAATATATTTTCATTTTGGTATTCTTCATAAAGTATTTGATATCAGATCGTAAATTAACTTTGAATAAATTTTAGCCGCCACCACCACTGTCGTCGTCGTCATTGTCACTACATTATAATTGTATGTATATATGTATGTATTGACGTACCAACAGCGTGTGTATTTTAATCATTGATATCATCATCTGCATGAATTTTAGATTTAAAGCCTTCCCAACCATGTTGGGGTCGGCTACATGAATCTTTCTCTTTTTTGGGTCGGTTACATGTATCTTATTGTTGTCTCCCATCGGGATCAAAGTTGTATAGGCGGCCAGGCGTTGGCAGGAGACGCCCAGACAGCCTAGGCATTTCTAGGCTTTTTTGTAACATATATATACTATATAACATAATATAATATAATTATATACTTACACATATAGTTATATACTAACCTATAAGAAATATATGAATCAGTAGGAATTATTAAGAGGAGCTGGGGAGAAGCATTCGTGTGGGAGATGGATGAAACAGAAATAGAAAATAGAAGGAATATCGGCATGAAGAGGAAGAATGTCATTTGCTGCTTGGTGGAGCAAAATGAAAACACAATCGAGAATTGTGATAGGGAGAATTAAGAACAAAAAGAAAGAAAAAATCATGGTAGCAGCAGCATTGCTGCTTGATGGAGGAAAAAGAAGACAAATACTGAAAAGTAGGAGGGGAAAGAAGAAATAACAAAAAAAAAACTGCAGCAAGTCTACAAAGATGATAAAAAGTAGACATTTCATTTTTTTTTTGTCAGCAAAAACTCGTGTTACTATTGTGAAATACCAAAACTTTAGGTACAAATAAACGCACCCCCTAATCCTCTAAGAGGATTACCAAAACACAACAAAAGGATAACTAACAGTCTTGCGCAGAAGACCCAAAACAGAAAGACAAGAACTCAGACCTAGACCAATACACCAAAAAGCGTTCATACATGCCCACGCAGAGAAAACTCACACCCTGTTCTGATGAAGAGCTGCACATACAATATTGCCCACCCACAAAGAGAACAGATACATCAACGTAGGATGAAGCATATCTACCAGAGCCTGTACTCAAACTTTTTAAAGGGGTACCAAGCAGAGAACCATCTATCTTCATCCGCTTACACAACATAACGTTGGCAGCAGTAATTAGTAATAGAGGAGCTGCAGCAAATTAGTTATAGAGGACAGCAGTAAATTGGTCAATTAGCAAAGTTGTTGCTGCTTGGTTAAGGGAAAACATCGTGGAGCATGTAGTAGATGAGTAACAGAAAAGCAGCAGTAAATTAGTAATAGTGTGGAACAACAGTAAACCAGACACATAGCAGCTTCATAGAGCAAAAAAAAAAAAGTTCAGCAACCGCCTAGGCATGCCTAGGCACCAACCAGGCGTCCGCCCAGACCGCCCAGAGGCCTAACTAGGCCGGGCGCCTGGGATCTGGACCCCGGGTGGCCGCCAGGGCGCCCGGACAAAACAGATTGGGATGAACAGTATCAATCCATCAATATTCGCATATATCTACATGTATTTGAGATTTTTTGTTGCTAATTACATTAAAATCTTGAAGTTGTATTTTTAGGAAAATCAAAAAGGTTGATTTTCCAAAAAAAAATCAAATTTGAGGGAGTGAGATAGGAAAGCTTTAATAAGTTTTAACATAAAATAAATCTTCAGCGACAAGTGTTAGATTTTTTGTAGGACAGGTAGTTCTACTACTGTCTAGCTTGAACACAATAAGCCCTCAAATGTTGGGTACTTGTAGCGTACGTTTCAATTTCTCACGCTTTATCCATGACCTACTATAGATTTTCACCAAAATCCTTGATATTTTTACCGATGTTGAAATTATTGACAATTTTTGTGAATCGAGCATTTTTCTATGCTACAAGGGAGGAAACTATTGAATCCATACAATTACCTCGACTCAGCATTGCATAAAGTTGGTCTTAACTGCCAATCAAAGTGGTTTACAATAACCAACACAAGCGAAAAGATCCCATCAATCACAAAATTTGTCATTTGTGGTTCAAACAAGTATTGCAATTTGCATCCAGTATATTATTCAGGTATGAAGAGTAACCAAAGTTTAACTTTATGCTATAAGGTGGGAGCAGAGGTATTTGGTTGGGGCTCAGTTGAAAACTTGAACTGTCATAGCTTTATATAGGCTAAAATTTAGGCACCCATTTGGCATCAAACACATCCACATTAGTTTTATGTTATTAAGTCATGGATACAGCATAGATGTGGTAGTGCCAAAGCCCCAAACCTGTTTCTTATTAAATAAATATAAAATATACTCCCTTCTCTTCCTCTTACACACCACTAGTTTATTTACTATACATGATTTTGTAAATACAATTCCTCATTCTTACATACATTATTCTTGGAATTCGATTGGCAAAATTTAAGATAATTCGTCATACTACATTTTTAATTGTTTGATTTCATATTGCAAACGTATTATGGTTTCTTATTCCTCATATATAAGGTTTGGATTCATAATGTAAAAAATATTTGGTATACTTCAAAGAGTATTTGGTATTAGATCATAAATTAACTTTGAACTCATTTTAGCCGCCGCCACCACCACGACCATTGTCGTTGTTGTTGTTACATTATAATTGTATGTATATATGTATGTATTGACATATCAACGGCGCGTTTATTTAAATCATTGATATCATCACCTACATTGATCTTAGATATGAAGCCCAGGTTGTCAGAACCGAACCTGTCAGCAATCTGGTGAGGCCTCTGGTTCTCGGTTCACTGGTTCAATCAATAGTCTGACCAGTTCAACCGATGATGTCAGCATGACGTCACAAATAGTTTAAAAATACATAAATGTCTTGGATGCTCATGGAAAATATCCCTGCAAAAGTTATGAAACATATAATAGCACAACTGCTCACAATAACTTGATAAACAGACTGTGAACAAGAAAGATAGGGTGTTGCAATGCAGCATGTAGAGAGGAGCAATGTGCCATCTCCTTTTTATTAATAAGAGAACTTGGAGAAATTACCTTGAGGTCCAGCAGTACATAGATTTTATAAAATATAATAAAGAATATAAATAAGATATACTAACACTCCCCCTCAAGTCGGAGCGTACACATCGTGTATGCCCAGCTTGTTGCAAAAGTTCTGAAATGTTGCTGGACTCAATGGCTTTACGAGAACATCTGCAAGTTAATCTTCAGATTTGACGTGTGGAGTCACAATAGTACCATTCTTGATCTGATCTCTGATGAAGTGGCAGTCAACCTCTATGTGCTTAGTGTGTTCATGGAAGACTGGGTTCTTGGCAATATAAATTGCAGCTTCATTATCACAATTGAGCTCTATGGGAGACAACACAGGAATCTTTAATTCAAAAACAACAGATTGAACCCACTGCAACTCGCAACAGGCATGAGCCATTGCTCGATACTCATCCTTCGTGCTAGATCTTGCCACAACATTCTGCTTTTTTCTTTTCCAGGTGATAAGGTGATTTCCTAGAAACGTACAATATCCAGAAGTAGACCGTCTGTCATTCAGATTACCAGCCCAATCTGCATCTACATAACCAGTAAGAACAAGAGTAGACACGAGTCTTGGGTCTGTAATAGGTGATCCCCTTACCAGGTGCAACATTCAGATATCTCAGGATATGGCAAACTGTTGTCCAATGTGACAGCTGTGGTGAGCTCATATGCTGACTCACCACTCCTGCAGCAAAGGAAATGTCAGGGCGAGTAACTGTCAAATATATCAGTTTACCAACAATTTTCTTGTAATATCATGGATCTAGATAATCAGTATCATCAGTCGTCTCCTTCATATGATAGTCCATAGGAGTAGATATCGGCTTGGACTCACTCATACCTACTTCCTACAGTAAATCCAGCATGTATTTCCTCTGAGACAAATTAGTACCTACATGAGATCTAAGTACTTCAATGCCCAGAAAATACCTCAGTTTGCCTAGATCCTTTGTATGAAAATGCCCCTGCAATCCTTCTTTCACACGTGATATGCCAATAGAATCACTGTCGGTGATGATTATATCATCAACATATACAGCAATAATAATAGATCCAATAGGAGAGTTAGAATAGAATAAGGAGTGATCAGGCACAGAACGAGAAAAGCCCATCTTTAGTACAACATCACTGAACTTATCAAATCAAGCTCTAGGGGATTGTTTCAACCCATAGATGGCTTTCTTCAATCTACACACCTTTTGACACTCCCCCTGAGCAACAAAACCAGGAGGTTGCTCCATGTATACCTCTTCCTGTAGACCACCATAAAGAAAGGCATTCTTGACATCAAGCTGAAATAGAGGCCAGTTAAAAGTAGTAGCCAGATTAATAAGAATCTGCACTGAATTCAGACGAGCCACGGGTGAAAAGGTCTCAAAGAAATCAACCACATATGTCTGAGTGTAACCTTTTGCAACCAGTCTAGCCTTCAACCTCTCAACTGAACGATCTAGATTATGTTTCACTGTGAATACCCATCTGCAGCCCACAACATTTTTATCGGGAGGTAAGTCAATAAGTTCCCATATAATGTTTTGTAGATGAGCAGACATTTACATATGCATTGTCTGTTTCCAACCAATGTCCTTCATAGCATCAAGATGATTCCTTAGACTGACCACAGAATCAATCCCAAGAGTGAATGAACGGGCCTGCTTAGATAATTTTAACAAACAACACACACTTGCAATAGGATGTCGAATAGTACAGGAACGAGTACCTTTGCGGACAGCAACGGGAACATCAAGGTCAGATGGTTCTTAAGGACTCTCTTGAGTAGAGGAAGATGGGGAAGGCTCACAGACTAGAGTCGCTACCTCCTCTGGATCTTGTCTACCTCGTATGTTGTAAACATATGAATATTGTTGAATTAAGGTACCATCTGCTGGCTGCTCTTCCTGAACTACAGTATAGTCAGGAATTATAAGTGGCACTCTCTCACTCTGATGTGGTGGTGGCACTTTCTCACTAATGTCTGATGGTGGCACTCTCTCACACAATTGTTCCCCCTTACTGGGAACACTAGAGAAATATGGATTGGATTCATGAAAAGTTACATCCCTAGACACAAACATACGACAGAGACTGGGACAATAAAACTTGTACCCTTTGCTAGTGTTAAAGTACCCAAGAAAAAGAGTCCTAATCGACCTAGGGATAATTTATCAGGCTGGATCAAAATTGAGGACAAAGGAAGTACAACCAAACACTCTAAGGGGAATAAGAAAGGGTTGATCCTTGGGACGTAAGATAGAGAACGGAGTACGTCCTTGAAGTATAGAAGAGGGTTGCCTGTTAATAAGGAAACAGACAGTAAGGAAAGCATCAAACCAGAATCTCTTATGAACATTGGATTGAAACATAATTATCCTGGCAATATCAAGAAGGTAACAATTTTTCCTCTCAGCTACCCCATTTTGTTGAGGGGTGTGAGGACAGGACGTATGATGTATCATCCCAACAGAGCTACAAAAATCAGCCATAACACTTTGAACATATTCTAAGGCATTATCAGATTGAAGAATTTTAATATTGCAATCAAATTGGACTTTTATTTCTTGATGAAAATGCTTGACAATGGATAACACAGACTCTCGACTCTTCAACAAATAAATCCATGTCATGCGAGAAAAATCATCCACAAAGGAAATAAAATAGCGAAAACCATTATAGTTGTTTTCTTTTATAGGACCCCAAACATCACTGTGAACTAACTCAAAGGGACAAGAAGTTCATTTATTGACACGACTGGGATAAGACATTCTATGATGTTTCCCCAATTGGCAGGACTGACACTCTAATGAAGACACTTCGGATAACTCAGGTTCTAACTTTCCGAAGCTCTCTAATGAAGGATGTCCATATCTGTAGTGTCACAGTAAGGGAGAACAGCTCCAAAGGATAGTTGGAGCAGGAACAGATACTTGGCGAGGCAGACTTTCACCATGGAAGAGGTAGAGATCACCTTTCCTAGATCCCCCACCAATCGTCCTCGTACTCTTGAGATTCTGTAATACAAAACAAGAAGGTCCAAATGTCACCATACATTTCATAGTATGAATCACTTTTGCAACAGAAAGAAGATTAAATGGAAATGCAGGCACATAATGTACAGATTTAAGATCAATTCTAGGAGTCAGAGAAATAGATCCACTGGCTAACACTCTCCTCACTGAACCGTAGTGTAGAACATGAACCTAGCAGCAGGTTCCATGCTCCCCCACAGCCATGTCTTCACCAGACTATTATGAGACTTCCATTCAGCATAGCCTTTGTCAGTAGAAGGAAGAGGATCGGAATCAACATGTTTTGCCTTGTCTCAGGATTCCAACACTATATGGATAGCATTCATCCACAAGAGATAATTCTTCCCGTTCAGCTTGATGGAGGGGATAGGTGACATCTCGTTATAGATGGTAGATGCCTTGGTGTCCTCAATGAATAAACGGAAAACAAAATGACGGGATGATACACGTTAAGAGAGAGATTAAGTGACGGAAAGATACATGTCACGTTGTGGAAGGGAGTGACGAAGAGAGACATGTCACCCAAATATAGATGAGATGATACGTTTTTAAAAGCATCAACAACCTCCAAGCGAGTATTTCCTAATCACGTGGAGGAGATGTGATTAGGAATTGTCTAAATAGACGTGGGTTGTTTGATTTGCACTTTTAGAAGGCCGTTGGACAGGTTGAAGGAGTATGCACCTTTTGGTCAAGAATCAACCTTGTTTGGCCCCTCACCCGGCGAAAACCAGCCAAGCGGAAAGCTGCCTGGTGGATTCTTGGCCGGCGTTGATGGGCCTCCGGCGGAGGCGGGCTGTCGGCAGTGGGCTGCCGACGGCGACTGCTGCCCGGCAGCCTGTTGCTACCGGTGGCGGCACCTGGTGGTACCCGGCGGCAATGTTGTTGTTGTCGGCGGCGGCTGTTGTTGCTTCTTGGCGATGGCGGCTTGCCCTTTTGGTTAGGGTTAGGGCTGGCTACGCTTCCCTTGGATCTTGTTGCTCTGATACCATGTGAACAAGAAAGATAGGGTGCTGCAATGCAGCGTGTAGAGAGGAGCAATGTGCCTTCTCCCTTTGAGAACTTAGAGAAATTCCATAGAGGTCCAACAGTATATAGAAATTACAAAATATAATAAAGTTGAATATAAATAAGATATATTAACACAAATCAAATAACAAATATTATTCTATTCATGGTCATACATATACCAACATTTATATAGTATTCAAAATTAATTAACGAAAAATAGCAGCAATAATATATTTATTTGCTAAGTGAGAGAACCGGCCGATTGGGCTAAAATCGGACCGATTCACCGGTTCAACCGGTCAGTTCACCGGTTTGATGCTGGTCAGACTTCATTTCCGCTTTGGGAGGGAACCGAACCAGTAGAGTGACTGGTTCCTGACTTCCTGGTTCAACCGGCCGATCAGGTTTGGTTCTGATACCCCAACCGTGTTGGGGTCAGCTACATGAATATTTCTCTTTTTTAGGCCTGCTACATGTATCTTATTGTTGTCTTAAAATCAGGATGAACATTATCAATCCATCATCTTCGAATATGTCTACATGTATTCGAGGTTTTTTGTTGCTAATTAGATTAAAATTTTGAAGTTGTATTTTTAGGATAACCAAAAAGGATTTTTTTTTTAAAAAAATCGAATTTGAGGAGGGAGTGAGATAGGAAAGCTTTAATAAGTTTTAACATAAAATAAATCTTCAGTAACAAGTGTTAGATTTTTTGTAGGATAGGTAGATCTACTAGTGTCTAGCTTGAACACAACAAGCCCTAAAATGTTGGGTACTTGTAGCGTATGTTTCAATTTCTCACGCTTTATCCATGACCAAATATATATTTTCACCAAAATCCTTGATATCTCCATCGATGTTAACATTATTGACCTTTTGTGTGAGTTGGCCATTCTTCTATGCTATTAGGGAGGAAACTATTAAATCCATATGATTATCTTGACTCAGCATTGCATAAAGTTGGTGTTAAATGTCAATCAAACTGATGATTTTCTTCTCAATTCGTACAATAGTCAACACAAGGGCATAGACCCATCAATCACAAAATTGGTCATTTCCTCTAGTGGTTCAAACAAGTATTGCAAATTGCATCCCTTGGAAGACACAGGTATGAAGAGTATCTTTGGTTGCAACCAAAGTTTAACTTTAAAATCTTGCTATAAGGTGGGAGCAGAGATATTTGGTTGGGGCTTAGTTGAAAACTTGAACTTTCATAGCTTATATAGGCTAAAATTTAGGCACCCATTTGGCATGAAAAAGTAATTGAATCTTTTAGGGGTTTGACCAAAATGATAAACACGTGTGGAATTTTATTGACTACGTAAAAAGATTGTTTAAAGGTTTAATCATATAGTATTTACCATGCCCCAGTTCACTCTTCAGACTAGCCAAATACTTGGTTAAACTTTGATTAGAGATTTTAATGTTTTAAAAGTAATTTGCATTTTTTGGTGCTTGTGTGTTTAAGCATTTATTTTATCACGCTACATAATGTTTTGACATTAGCAACTCAACACCTTTTAATGGATATTTGATTAAAATAGAAATATAAAATGTGAGTAATACTTACAATTGTTGAAAAGAGAAAACGTAAAAGCAGAATAAACGAGCTACAGACTCGTGTTAGAATGTGTCAGTGTTCCATCACATAGCATCTTTATAAGTAGGCCACACAATCCATGAAGCTATTGTTTTTGTATAGACCAATAGTGACACAACACATAAAACCCTTTTTACATTAAAGAAATTACATCATTAAAGTCATTTAAGAAGAAAGCTACAAACTGATGCCCCAAAATTTACAATCCCAATCCCATCTTACCTTGATCAAACATCTCTCTCCTCCAGATATCCAATCTTTTTCAGTTGTAATCCAGTTGTCCACTACAAAGAATGTATCCCCTCTAAAAAGAATGTAATCCAGTTGTCCACTACAAAACTAAATCCAGTCACAACCCCAATCCCAATCCCATCGTAGTCTATACTATGCCACTCCTTCTTGCCTCGTGTCGTACAAATTGTATCCTCTCTATACTTAGTAACTTACTGAGCATCATCCTCCCTTCAGCAGAAAACTATTGGGTGAGCCTTGAGTAGGCTCATCATTGCCTTAGGTTGCAGGTAATTTACGTCTACTGTCTACTAGGCCTAATCTAAGGGTTTGTCACAAGGGGGAAATGTTTAATATAGGTCACACACTCACACTACTAGAGTATAATGCAAGTCGCACAAAAAAAGATTGTTATTTGAAATATAGAATAATGTTGCACAAGCAAAAAATATATAAGAGTTAGAATCAAAAGGTTCAGACTTAACTGATACAATCATCTTCCAGAAAAATAAATTGAAGAATATGTGGAAAGCCCACTAACCTCTCAAATAACTATTCAGTGGTATTATGATTGGTCAACCAACGGATGGATCCCGTGTTCTCTGGAATTAATGAGCCAGACACATGCAAAATTTCCTCATCCAAACTGCATAGAGAAATTTGGTGAAAGCTCTTATTTACGTAGAAAATGAACAATGCTTATAGAACTCTTCATTGATCAGACATGAAGAACTTATCAACTATTCATTAGCGCAAAAAAAGCATAAAAACTTATTTTTGAGTGTGAGAAAGTGTCTCAGTTTCAGTAGGAAAAGAAAGAATGTACACAGACTGAATCACAAAAGTTGTTCAAATATATACTTCCGCCTCTTCTTTCTCCCTTCCAAACTGTTCTAAGGGGAAGAAAGAGCTCAAAAATCTTACAATTTGTTCTTTCAAGTTTGCCATCGCAACAAGCAAGACAATCAGGGGTGCTAATAGTAGATCACCACAAACAGAGTTTTTATCAGCCTAAAAATACTAGACCTACACGTACAAGTGACAAACTCAGAAGAATGTCCGATGTTAAAGCTCACAGAATTGCGGAAATTCAAATAATATGATTCATACAAGTGCTAAAAGTTCCTCAGTGCACACAATTCTCACCTCTTGCAAAATGGTGGAATGCATCCAAAGTCGCCAGACTGGAAACCCATTGAATTGTCAAATAAACTGAACCAGTCAGAAAAATGTGCATCTAATGTATAGAGTGGTAAAAGTTTATTTGACATGTAAAACAAAATACAATGGACTCTCTTTTATAGGATAAGAGAGTAAGCCAATTGACAGTTAGAAAATATGGGATAAAAGAAAAAGGCTAAAGACAAGACAAGTCTAAAGCTAATTGTTAATATATCTTTCTTTATGTCTTTATTTTCTATTTTTCATTACTGTTGTACCTATGTGCAATTTACTCCTTTATATAAATAAAGAGGAGAGCCCTATTGGGAACTCTCACGTTGCCTTGCGCAACACACACATTGCGGCTGTTCCGTTTTACGTATTCCGCTAACATGGTATCAAGAGCAGTGTGATCGGCCGCTTCCGCTTCTCCTTTCTCCAGCGCCGCCGCCCTTCCTCCTCCATCCCAGCAGGGCCGCCGCCGTCCACCTAGGGAGCCGCCGCAGCAGCGGCCTCCTTCCCCTCTCGCCGCCGCCGCGCGGCAGGGGCAGGGCAGACGCCACCGCCGGCGCTGCAGCCCGTCGGCTAAGGACTTCCGTCGCCCGTCTACTATCTCTGGACCTCCGGTAGTCTCCTCCATGCTACCGTAGGCCCGGCAGCCAAGAACCGAAGCTCCGTCTACGTTTTCGGCAATTTTTCAGCAACTTTTCGGCTAATTTTCGGAAGCCGAATTTGCTGTTTGGGGATTTCCGGTTGATCAAACGGCTATCTAAAGCCCTAACCGGAGGTCTCGTCTCTTCCAAAGTGCCTTCCTAATCACATCTCCTTTATGTGTGATTAGGAACCTCTCTCTCTTGAAGGTTGTCGATGCGTCAGTAACGCATCCTCTATCCAGTTTCAGTTGTGACGTGTATCTCTCCGTCACATGACGTGTATCTTCCCATCAATCCAGCCTTCCTTGTGACGCGTATCATTCCGTCACCTATCCTCGTTGCATTATGGAGAATAAGATGTCCACCTATTATGGAGAGGTGTCGCCTATTCCCATCAAACTCAACGGGAAGAATTTTCTGCTATGGATGAATGCTGTTCATACCGTCTTGGAGTCCCGAGATAGGGCAAAGTTCGTTGATTCTGCACCCCTAGCTAGCACTGACAAACACTATGCCGAGTGGAAACGTCTGGACAGCCTAGTGAAGACTTGGCTATGGGGCAGCATGGAACCTACAATTGCATCTAGGTTCATGTTTTACTCTACAGCCAAGGAGATTTGGGATGCCGTGAAGCAACATTATGCTCAAGAAAAGAATGTTCTTCGCCAGTTTATGATTTATGACCGTCTTTTTGCGGAAAGACATGGTGATAAGCCACTTGAAGAGTATTTTGGTGTGATTCAAGCTATTTCTCAAGAACTGAGCTACTATCATCCAGTGACAGTTGCTGAGCAGATTAAAGATCGAGACGACCTGGTCACTGCTAAATTTCTCTCTGGACTTAGCCCCTCCTTCGGTTCGGCCAGAAGTGTGATCCTTGCTTCAGACAAATTACCAAGCCTTGCAGAAGCTTACTCTAGGATTCAGCAGTCCACCTTTGAGTCTGTTGATTCTATTTTTGTTGTTCCTTCTGGAGATTCTCATGCTTCTATTGCAGCAGCAGTAAGAGGAGGACGACCTGCACCATCTGACAAATATGGCTTGGGCAGAGGACGTGGGACTCGTCCTAGATGCACATTCTGTGACAAACCTGGGCATACTGTAGAAAAATGCTGGAAGAAACATGGGAGACCTGCTGCCCCGCCTGTTGGAGCTGCAAACTGTGCCACCTCGGAATCTTTAGCTGTGGGTTCTAGTACTCCTGGCATCACTCTTACTCAGGAGGAATACGACAGATTTATTCAGGCAACTCAGCACTGGAACATGGGCGCGTCATCTACTTCGGCAGCCAACCTTGCGTCTACTGCGGGTAATCAGGCTACATCCTTTATGGCTTCTGGATCCGCAAATCCTTGGGTGGTTGACTCTGGCGCATCCCAGCACATGACTGGTATGAGGAGATTGCTCCGTTCACTTGACTCATATATTCCTCATCCATCTGTTACCTTGGCAGATGGTTCAGTGAGGAAGGTGGTAGCTAGTGGATCTGTGTCTCTTACACCAGATATTGATCTGAAATCTGTTCATATTGTGCCTGAATTTCCATTTAATTTGCTTTCTGTTGCCAAGCTGATTGACACTGTAAAATGCACAGTAACATTCGGGCCCTCTTGTTTTGTTTTACAGGATCTCAAGAGTATGAAGATGATTGGTGGGGGGCCTAGGAAAGGTGATCTCTACCTCTTCCCTGGTGATTGTCTACCTCGCCATCCACCTCCTGCTCCAGTTTCAGCCGTCATGATGAGTGGTTCCCCCTTGCTGTGGCATTGCAGATATGGACATCCATCCTTAGAAAGCCTGAAGAAGTTGGAACCAGATCTGGCTCATTTGTCTTCTTTAGAGTGTCAATCGTGTCAGTTGGGCAAACATCATAGATTGACATATCCTGTTCGTGTCAATAATCGGGCTACTAGTCCGTTTGAGTTAGTCCATAGTGATGTGTGGGGTCCTGTTAAAGACCAAAGTTATAATGGCTTTAGCTATTTTATTTCCTTTATGGATGATTACTCTCACATGACATGGATTTATTTGTTGAAAAGTCGTGAGTCTGTGCTTTCCATCATTAAATATTTTCATAAAGAAATTCAAGTTCAATTTAATTGCAACATCAAGACTTTTCAATCTGACAATGCTCTCGAATATGTTCAGAAAGCGATGAATGAATTTTGTAGTTCGGTTGGGATGATTCATCATACATCCTGTCCTCACACCCCTATGCAGAATGGAGTTGGTGAGAGAAAGAATCGCCATCTTTTGGATGTTACTCGATACCTCATGTTTGAATCAAATGTGCCTAAACGGATCTGGTCTGAAGCCCTTCTCACCGCATGTTTTTTTATTAATAGACAGCCCTCCTCCGTTTTGCATGGACGCACTCCCTTCTCTGTTTTACGCCCTATGGATCAACCTTTTCATGTTCCTCTTCGGGTGTTTGGTTGTACATCCTTCGTTCATAATTTTGATCCTAAACAAGACAAACTTTCACCTAGGTCTGTTAAAACCTTGTTCCTTGGGTACTCTGGTACGAGTAAAGGTTACAAGTGTTATTGTCCTAGTTTGCGTCGTATGTTTGTTTCTAAGGATGTCACTTTTCATGAAACCACTCCATATTTTGCAAATTCTATGAGCAAGGGGGAGCAATTGAGTGAGAGAGTGCCACCCCCAATTCAAAGTGAGCGAGTGGCACCACATGTGCCGAGTGAGGGAGTGCCACCCATTATTATTCAAGACATGCAGCATGATGATGCACCTGTCATTCAGCCCTATTCACAGGTGTATCACAGGCGAGGTAGACAAAATCCAGATGAGGCAGCGACACCAGTCTCTGAGCTTCCTCCATCGTCTTCTACTCACGAGATTCCTGCAGAAGCTTCTGATCTTGATGTTCCTATTGCTGTCAGGAAAGGTATTCGTTCATGTACTATTAGACATCCCATATCCAATGTGTGTTGTTTGTCCCACTTATCTACACAGGCTCGTGCATTTGCTGTTGGGATGGACTCAATTACGACACCAAGAAATCATTTAGATGCTATGAAGGACAGTGGTTGGAAACAGGCAATGCAGGTGGAAATATCTGCTCTATTAGACAATGGCACATGGGATCTTGTCGACTTACCTGCAGGAAAGAAAATTGTGGGCTGCAGATGGGTTTTCACAGTCAAACACAACCCTGATGGATCTGTTGAAAGGCTGAAGGCTAGATTGGTAGCAAAAGGCTACACACAGACATATGGAGTTGACTTCTTTGAGACTTTTTCTCTAGTTGCTCGTTTGAACTCTGTACGGATCCTTATATCACTTGCTACTACCTTTGACTGGCCTATTTTTCAGCTGGATGTCAAGAACGCTTTTCTTCATGGTGATCTCCAAGAAGAGGTATATATGGAGCAACCACCTGGTTTTGTTGCTCAGGGGGAGTGTCAGAAAGTGTGCAAACTAAAGAAAGCTATATATGGGCTAAAGCAATCTCCTAGAGCTTGGTTTGACAAGTTCAGTGCTGTTGTTTTACAGATGGGTTTCTCTCGTTCCATGACTGATCACTCTCTATTTTATTCAAACTCTTCTTGTGGGTCTATCATTATTGTTGTCTATGTTGATGATACTGTGATTACTGGCAGCGATTCTACAGGTAAATCACGTGTGAAGGAAGGATTACAAAAACACTTTCACACAAAGGACATGGGGAAACTGAGATATTTTCTAGGGATTGAGGTTCTTAGATCCCATGCAGGTATAAACCTATCTCAGAGGAAGTATGTGTTGGACTTGCTACAGGAAACAGGCATGACTGATTCTAAGCCAGTATCCACTCCTATGGATTATCACACCAAGGAGATGGATGATGACACTGAGTATTCAGATCCAGGACACTACAGGAAAATAGTTGGGAAGTTAATCTATCTAACTGTAACAAGACCCGATATTTCTTTTGCTGTAGGAGTGGTGAGTCAACATATGTGCACACCACGACAGTCACACTGGACAGCTGTATGCAGGATTCTGAGATATCTGAAAAGTGCTCCTGGAAAGGGAATCACTTACTACAAACCAAAGAGCTCCTCATCACCTTTGGTTCTGACAGGTTATGCAGATGCAGATTGGGCTGGCAATCAGATTGATAGAAGATCTACTTCTGGCTACTGCACTTTCCTTGGTGACCATTTGATCACTTGGAAAAGCAAGAAACAACAGGTGGTAGCGCGGTCTAGTACTGAAGCTGAATATCGTGCTATGGCACATGCATGTTGTGAATTACAATGGATCAAATATGTCTTATCTGAGTTGAAGATTTCGATTCAATCTCCCATGACACTCAAGTGTGACAATCAATCTGCTATACATATTGCCAGGAATCATGTCTTCCATGAGCGTACAAAGCATATAGAAGTTGACTGTCACTTCATCAGAGATCAGATAAAGAATGGCAATGTTGTGACACCATATGTCAAGTCTGAGGATCAATTAGCTGACATCTTGACAAAGCCATTAGGTCCAGCAGTGTTCCAGAATTTATGTGGCAAGCTGGGCATCCACAATGTGTACACTCCAGCTTGAGGGGGAGTGTTAATATATCTTTCTTTATGTCTTTATTTTCTATTTTTCATTACTGCTGTACATATGTGCAATTTACTCCTTTATATAAATAAAGAGGAGAGCCCTATTGGGAACTCTCACGTTGCCTTGCGCAACACACACATTGCGGCTGTTCCGTTTTACGTATTCCGCTAACACTAATAACAAAAGAAATACAATAAAGCACATATACTAATACTCCCCCTCAAGCTGGAGCATAGATATCATGCCCAGCTTGTCAAGCATGGTAGTGAATCTGGCCTTGGGAAGAAGTTTCGTGAAGATATCGGCGACTAGATCAGAAGTGGGAGTACATGGAGTAGAGATATTGCCAGACAAAACAGCCTCTCTGGCAAAATGGCAATCCACCTCAATATGTATAGTCCCCTCATGAAAAGTCGGATTGCTGGCAATGAATATAGCAGCCTTGTTGTCACAATGCATAGGAATAGGATTCGAGTCAGAAATATCAAATTCTTTCAGAAGACCACGGACCCATAATAGTTCACAAGCAGTATGAGCCTTAGCTTTATACTCAGCTTCAGCACTAGAGCGGGCGACTATAGTTTGTTTCTTGTTGCGCCAGGTAACAAGATTACCTCCCACAAAGGTACAATAACCAAAAGTAGATTTACAGTCAATCATGTTGCCTGCATAATCGGAATCAGAGTACTCTGTGAGTTTACAGTGCCCACGATTTTTGTAGAATAAGAGCCTTTTCCTGGGGAATTTTTCAGATATTTCAAAATGTGACACACAGCATCCCAGTGACATTGTCTAGGTTTATCCAGATATCTACTGACTAAGCCTATTGCTGAAGTAACATCAACTCTTGTCATTGTCAGATAGATAAGTTTACCAACCAATCGGCGATGTTGTTGATTGTCTGGTAATGGAGCAGAATTATCATCATCTCAGTTTGTATTAGGGAGCAGTAGCGGGTTTGGCTCCAAGCATTCCAATTTCTAACAAAAGATCCAAAATATATTTCCTCTGAGATAAGCAAATACTAGAAAACGAGCGAGAGACTTCTATACCCAGAAAATATCTTAATTTTTCAAGATCTTTAGTGACAGTGTTTTTCTAGATACTCTTTAGTTGCCTGGACTCCTGCTTGATCACTCCCAGATAAAATTATGTCATCAACATAAACAATCAGAATGACAAGTCCACATGAAGTTTTCTTAATGAAAACGGAGTGATCAGAGTGATATTGGCAGAAACTGAATTCTAAAGAATAATACTCAGTTTGTCAAACTAGGCACGGGGACTCTATTTCAGTCCATAGATCGCTTTGCACAATCTGCACACTTTGAGGCACTCCCACTGAGCAACAAAGCCAGGTGGTTGCGTTAAGAATACCTCATGCAAATCACCATATAAAAAGGCATTTTTAACGTCTAACTAAAACTGAGGCCAATTACAATTTAAAGCCACAGATATAAGAACACAAACAGAATTTAGACATGCAACATGAGAGAGAGTCTCAAAGCAATCGACTCCATACGTCTGACTAGAGCCTTTGTCCAGAAGGCGAGCTTTCAAGCGTTCAATAGTGTCGTCGGGTTGATACTTGACTAGTAAAGACACAGTGACACCCGACAGGCGATCAATCAGCAAGAGCATCAACCAAATCCCACGTATGTCGATCAGTAAGGGCATGCACAAGGTTTTAAAAAAAGTGTGAAGCGGGAAGCGTGCGGACGGGACCTTGTAGCCGATTAATCGCCAGGCGGGCGATTAAGCAGGCGCTTTTTAGAAAAGCGGATTTCCAATTCCTATAAACTTTTATGCAAAATTACATACATATGTATATAAATACTATATTTTTGAAATTTTTATACATATCTAAACATTGTACAAGACAATATAAAACACCCAAATAGTTTAGAATACAACTATACAACAACGATTGTATCTATATAATATAGTAAACAATATACTTGTCATAGATAAAGCAGCCTACACATAAAATAATAAGTGTATATACAAGATGAAACAACAATTTTGTATCATGTTTACAGAGCTAAACAGTAAATAATAGACCTATCATAGCTAGTTGAGTTGCATATGATGCAATTGGCAAAAGTTGCCTACCTTAGTATTTGGTCTTTGACGCCGGCATTGGCTGGGCATTGATCCAATTATTTTGGGTCTTGGCTCACTAGAAGGTTGTGTGTTGCAATCTTCCGAGTTGATAGTGAGGGCTATCAATTTGAATAAAATAGTGGGAGCGTAATTATTTAAAGGCCTAATTAATCTCGTTAATCAAATCTTTACAAGTCAAAATGTTTTGGGCTAAATGCAAAATTTTCTTTTGTAGCAATCAAATGGCAACCAACACTCACACTTTCTCGTTGCGATTGGTCCTTGAGAAGGACAAACTTACCGAAACCAACTTTCAAAACTGGTTTAGGACGCTGAGAATTGTTCTCACACATGAGCGTAGGCTCTATGTCCTTGAAACACCAGAGCCAGAGGAGCCCGCCGTAAATGCACCCAAGGCTGAAAAGGATGCTTACAAGAAGCACCTTGATGATGCCGTGGATGTCAAGTGCCTGATGTTGTGCTCAATGAACTATGAGTTGCAAGAGCAACATGATAACATGAATGTCATGGAGATGGTAACACATCTCAAGAACATGTATCAACATCAAGCAAGACAGGAGAGATATGATATCTCAAAGGCTTTGTTCAAAAGCAAGATGAAAGAGGGAGACTCAGTTGGCACCCATATACTCACCTTGATTGGGTACGTGGAAAGCCTATCCAAGCTGGGATTTCCCCTAGGTCAAGAGTTGGGCACTGAGGAGGGAGTTGTACTTCTCGGGCGGCGTTGATATACTTTCAGAGGCGGGAATGGGGCCACGTCCAGAGGAGGTAGGTCAGTGTCAACTGTCATAAGTAGAGGTGTAGCAAGAAACAGATCAGATGTCAGCGAAGAACTTGTTGTAGAATAGTATGGCATATGCTCAAAGAAGACCAAATCAACACTAACAAACCATTTCTTCGCAGAGGGCTCATGGCACTTATAACCCTTCTGAGTCTGAGAGTAACCTAAGAACACACATTTAGTAGATTGTGGGTCAAGCTTAGTCAAACCAAGACGAAGGTTTTCGACAAAGCAAGTGCTGCCCAAAATTCGAGGAGGCACGCTGAAAAGTGGGGCGTCGGGGTATAAAATTTTAAACGGGACCTGATTGCCAAGAACAGAAGAGATCGTGCAATTAATCAGGTAGCAGGCAGTCAAGATACCTTTAGGCCAAAAGGTTTCGGGTACATAATAATGAAAAAGAAGGATGCGGGCAACTTCTAGAAGATGCCTATTTTTGTGCTCCGCAACCCCATTTTGTTGCAAAGTATATGAACAAGAAGTTTGATGAATAGTACCCATCTTGCAGCAAAACTGGCTGACAGATGATTGCACAAATCCAAGAGCATTATCAGTATGACAAACTTTGATAGATTTATCAAACTGGGTACGGATCTCAGCAAAAAAAAGAGGTGATAGTGTCAAGCATATGGGAACAATCTTTTAATAAAAACAACCATGTAGTTCTAGAAAAAAGTCATCAATAAAGCTCATAAAGTATCTAAAGCCATAAATACTTGAAACAAAACAAGGACCCCAAACATCAGCATGCACAATATCAAAAGGTTGCTTGGACCCAATACAGATTTTCTTAGAAAAAGTAGCATGAGTTTGTTTGCCCAACTGGCAAGTTTCACAATGAAATATTGAATCGGAAATAGCAGGAAGTAAATACTTCAATTTAGTAGCAGATGGATGCCCCAGTCTATAATGCCATTGGAGGTCAGTAATGGACGCAATCAACAGAGTAGTTGTCTTTGGCAGATCAAGTAGTATAACCCATCTGGTCCCTCATGGCCCGAACCAATCCTCATCCTCGTGCACATATCCTGAAAAACACCGTCTGGATCAAAAGTAATAGAGCACTTTAAGCTCTTTACAGTTTTACTAATAGATAACAGATTCAGAGGGAATTCAGGAACATGAAGTGTTGAACGCAACAATAATTTGTCAGGAGTGCAGTTATTCCCAATGCTAGAAATAGGTGATTGTGAACCATCAACAAGTGTAACAGGTGTGACAAAAGAAATTTAATAAAGTTCAGAAAACAAAGCAGAATTGCCAGATACAAGAGAGGCGGCACCAGAATCAATCACTCATTTATTGTTACCATAGGGTGCAGAGGATGTAAGAAGAGCAGAACCTCCATTAGTAGAGGCATCAGTAGTGAAGGGAGTGAGACGAGCCTCAAGCAGCTTGTCGAACTCGGAGCGAATCCACTCCACAGAGGGCTGAGATGAAGAGGATGGTGCAAAATTTGATCAGTAGTGACCTGGTTCGCCCGTACAGGCTTACCATGCTTGATCCAAAAGTTGTCCCCGGTATGGTTGGTGCGTTTACAGAAGTTAGAATGGCGTTGTTCAGAAGAATCGAGACCGGACGAAAAAGAACCACGACCAGGTCCAGCAGTAGAGCGACCACGACCACGACCAGGACCACGGAAGGAATCTTTGGAGCGGACAGCAAGAACAGCTTTGATACCATATAGAGTGGTAAAAGCTGATTTTTGATATGTAACACAAAATAGAATGGACTCTCTTTTATAGGATAAGAGAGTAAGCCAATAGATAGAGTTGGGCAATAAGGGATAAAACAAAAAGGCTAAAGACAAGACAAGTCTAAAGCCAATAACAAAAGAAATAACACAAAATAACGCAATAAAGCAAATATACTTATATAACCAATTTAGCCTAAAGGAGTTTCCAGGGGTGGGGGATTCTTCCTCATCAATCACGATTCTAAGAAACGTGTTTGTTCCCGTTACAGGCATCTTATATTTGTGGATCGGAAGGAGAAAAAGGGAACCAATCCCATTCCATAAGCAATGCTTGGAGATCCCATTTCGTAAGCAATGTTTGGAGTTGTCAATGTTCAGACAAAAAAAAAAGAAAAAAAACACATCCATGAAAGAGGAAACATTACACCTTCAACAGAACCACACAATCAAAGCAGCAACCACCATGGACAAAAAGAGGTCAATAAAGTAGATCATTATGCAAAACCAGCCTATCTTTAAGCTTGGCAGCCTCGGCCTATGAGGGCCAAGTTGGGGGATTAGCCAAAATTAGGGTTTTGTAACTATTTAACTAATATAGCTATTTCGGGGATTTATATGTGACTTCCAAGTTTTATTGTTTTATTTTGCATTTGTTGTTTGATTCGTCCATTAGTTCAGTGATTAGTTGTGAATTGTTGTTCATTACATTTTAATCATTTTATTAAGCATCAGTCATAGCCGACCCCAACATAGTTGGGACTTACATGATGATGATGATGATATTAAGCATCGATCATGGGGTATTTTTCCAGGCAAGTTTGGCCATAAAATTAAGTTTCTGAGAATTGGTTCACCATAAATTGATATCAGAATCAACATCCTAACCCCTAGGTATACGTCCAAAACACCCCACCCTATCCATTATTGATTTCCTGAAACCTCGGTCTAGGAGCCATCTCCACCATCTACCAGTGATTAAAGTCGTTAGTTGAATTACTAAGTCAAAAAATATGTATTGCTCGAACACAATACATTGCCACCATCCTATCTTCATCAATCTAGCAAACCATCATCAACTATCACCCCCACTACATGAAATCCCTCTCTCCTCTTCTTCCTTCCTCTCCTTCCTTCTTATTACCTACTCTCTCCTCCGTCAAGAGCTTGGTGCTACATTTTCATCGTCGATGCATACAAAGAGGTCGCCCCTTTGCTTGGACTTTGTGACCACCCAAATAAAGTCTAGAGCATGTTCTAAGTCCTTCGTGTGGATGGGTACCCACAAGAAACTATCTACAACAGTGGTTGCAAGAGTCAAGCCGCTATTCTCGATAGCCCCATCAGCTAAGGGGATGTGTGGGGGGCCTCAATTACAACTCCCTAAGGGTCGTCTGGTTCCTTACATTACATGTTAGTGCCACCCTCCCTCCTGGAGACACCAAGAGGTCATATTGCCTCCCCAAAGTAGCCTCCATGCATCGCAGCACACTATGTAGCTATTATGGAGACAAGGATATTCCTTTTGATAGCTAAGATGATTTCCACTAAATTTCTTGCATATTCAAGCATTTGTTCTATTTGACACCTCGTAAAAACTCAAAACATGCATCAGAAATCACATGGGGCCCAACACACCCAAGGACACAGATTATGCAAAATTTGAATTTATGCTCGCGCTTCATCAACACAAACTGTGATGCATAATGAAGATTTTGATGCCAATATGAGTGAGCTTAACGATCATTTGGTTGGGCAAGACAGAGAGATCGTTGAGGTCAAGGCAATAATAACCTATCTAATTGAACTCAGCAACTACCGTGCCATCAATGGTAAAATCAACATCCACCTCATCTTCACCATCATTAGATACAAATGCTTGCCCACAACCATACTTGTCTAGACGACTAGGCAGTCCTTCCCACCCAAGGGAAGCCTAGGGGGCCTAGGCGTTCTTCATATTTGTTTATATTTTACATATATAAATGATTTTCCGTAATATATCTAGCTATATTCAAATATTTAAATCATCATGTTCATTTGTATTGGTTATCCCTAAACTTAGTCAATCATAACTTCACCTACATCACACATGTCATGGCCTAAGCTAGACATATTCCGCCTTAGTTTGACCTGACATGATCTAAATTGGACCTAATTTAACTCAGTCTTCCCTAATTTAGCTTGAGTGTCAGACCTATTTTGTCACAACATGGACCTAATCAAACATACCTTCCCCTAGTTTGTCCTACATTGACCTAAATAAGCCTTAATTTGGCAAGATCAGACCTTTCACTCAAATAACATATTTTCCCCAAATCAGACCTATTTCCCCACAAATCAGACCTAGCTGCCCAAATTAGATCTGATTTGGCCTTATATCAGATTGATATCTTCCCAAACATTTCTAAACATGATCTGGACCAAATTCAGACCTAATCTATGCTAATTTGGTCTTCAAGTGTCTTAGTTTGGGTTTAAAAGGCCTTAGGAATCCACTTTGATTATCTGAAAGCCTAGGCGCTTAGTTTAACGTAGACCACCTAGAGCCTAGGCAGAGCCCAAGCGGGAGCCTGCATAACAATGCCCACAGCTAAATTGATTTTCCACAATTCTGTGGCACAACATCCAAGCCTTCTTAATTGGCACTAGTCTTCCTAGGAGTAGTGTTTGCTATTAAGTGAGGCAAAATTACAAGGTACCAAATTCTCAAGGTGCACTCAACCGCACAACAGGCGATGTGTTAATACATGGACCGACATGAACAACCTTCTTCATCCCGGTAAATTACGTCTTTCACCAACTCAATTTACCATCAAGAGATCTAATTCCTAGAATGGTCAAAAGAATTGTCAGTAAAACAATTGGTGTGTTTCTCAAACGCAGACAAGTAACTGGCAAAAGACAGTGCCAAAGGAGAGAGTCAACACCACAACTACTAGGTAGCTATGGTGTTTCCTATCCCCGACAACCGCGCCAGAAAGCTTGGTGTGTTTCTCCCTTAGGGCCACACACTAACAAATTGAGTTTGATTAGATGCAACCATAGTTGTCAAGGCGGCTAGGTGGTCAGCATGTCCCAAGGGGTGCCTAGCCCGCCTAGGCTGTTCTGGGCGTTTTTTTTTTTCAGCATTCTAATTTGCTTCTTATCATACATATATACAACGTATAGTACCATATAGGAAACATAAAAAGAGGGAAGAATGAAGCTATGACAGCAGTAGCAGGAGATGGTAGTAGGAAGAAAAAAGGAAAGTAATATCAACGTATAGTGCAACAACAATGGGAGCAGGAGATATAGAAAAGAGATAAAAGAAAACAGGGAAAAAAAGGGTGGGAAGTGGTTGTAACTCAATCTAGAGGAAATGGAGGATGGGAAAGAAAAGAAAAAAAATATTAACAATGGTAGCAACATCACAAGGAACATGTGATGTAAAAGAGGAAAATAGAAAGTACAACATCAGCAACATTATGAAGCATAGGTGATGTAAAAGAGGATTAGAAGAAAATAGAATTCAATAAAAAAAAAGCAGTAGTAGGATTTAGGAGGGGATATAGGAGGAACAACTCACAAAAAAAATGCAGCAGCAATAGGATTTAGGAATAAAATGCAGGAGAAAGGATAAAAAAGAAGAGAAAAAGAAGCAAGAACAACAGACATATAAGGAAGTAAAAAAAATTAACAAACAAGCTATGATGACTTACCAATTTGGCCCAAATCAGACGTGTTTTCCCCTAATTTTTCAAATTTTGACCTGATTTTGCTTAAATCAGACCTATTTCAACCATAAATTGACTCAAGGTGATCTAATTTGACCAAATCCAGACTTGATTCATGCTAATTTAACCTTTAAATGGCTATTTTTGACCAACTTCTAGAAGATGCCTATTTTTGCGCTACGCAAGCCCATTTTGTTGCAGAGTATATGGACAAGAAGTTTGATGAATAGTACCCATCTTGCGGCAAAACTGGCTGACAGATGATTGCACAAGTCCAAGAGCATGATCAGTATAAAAAACTTTGATAGATTTATCAAACTGGGTACGGATCTCAGCAAAAAAAAGAGGTGATAGTGTCAAGCATATGGGAACAATCTTTTAATAAAAACAACCATGTAGTTCTAGAAAAGTCATCAATAAAGCTCATAAAGTATCTAAAGCCAGAAATACTTGAAACAAAACAGGGACCCCAAACATCAGCATGCACAATATCAAAAGGTTGCTTGGACCCAATACAGATTTTCTTAGAAAAAGTAGCATGAGTTTGTTTGCCCAACTGGCAAGTTTCACAATGAAATATTGAATCGGAAATAGCAGGAAGTAAATGCTTCAATTTAGTAGCAGATGGATGCCCCAGTCTATAATGCCATTGGAGGTCAGTGATGGACGCAATCAACAGAGTAGTTGTCTTTGACAGATCCAAGTAGTATAACCCATCTGGTCCCTCATGGCCCGAACCAATCCTCATCCTCGTGTGCATATCCTGAAAAACATCGTCCGGATCAAAAGTAATAGAGCACTTTAAGCTCTTTACAGTTTCACTAATAGATAACAGATTCAGAGGGAATTCAGGAACATAAAGTGTTGAACGCAACAATAATTTGTCAGGAGTGCAGTTATTCCCAATGCTAGAAACAGGTGACTGTGAACCATCAACAAGCGTAACAGGTGTGACAAAAGAAATTTAATAAAGTTCAGAAAACAAAGCAGAATTGCCAGATACATGAGAGGCGGCACCAGAATCAATCACCCATTTATTGTTACCATAGGGTGCAGAGGATACAAGAAGAGCAGATTCTCCATTAGTAGAGGCATCAGTAGTGAAGGGAGTGAGACGAGCCTCAAGCAGTTTGTCAAACTCGGAGCGAATCCACTCCACAGAGGTCTGAGATGAAGAGGATGGTGCAAAATTTGATCGGTAGTGACCTGGTCGCCCGTGCAGGCTTACCATGCTTGATCCAAGAGTTGTCCTCGGTATGGTTGGTGCGTTTACAGAAGTTAGAATGGCGTTGTTCAGAAGAATCGGGACCGGACGAAAGAGAACCACGACCAGGTCCAGCAGTAGAGCGACCACGACCACGGAAGGAATCTTTGGAGCGGACAGCAAGAACAGCTTTTTTTTTAGAACAGCTTTGATACCATATAGAGTGGTAAAAGCTGATTTTTGATATGTAACACAAAATAGAATGGACTCTCTTTTATAGGATAAGAGAGTAAGCCAATAGATAGAGTTGGGCAATAAGGGATAAAATAAAAAGGCTAAAGACAAGACAAGTCTAAAGCCAATAACAAAAGAAATAACACAAAATAACGCAATAAAGCGCATATACTTATATAACCAATTTAGCCTAAAGGAGTTTCCAGGGGTGGGGGATTCTTCCTCATCAATCACGATTCTAAGAAACGTGTTTGTTCCCCGTTACAGGCATCTTATATTCGTGGATCGGAAGGAGAAAAAGGGAACCAATCCCATTCCATAAGCAATGCTTGGAGATCCCATTCCGTAAGCAATGTTTGGAGTTGTCAATGTTCAGACTAAAAAAAAAGAAAAAAAACACATCCATGAAAGAGGAAACATTACACCTTCAACAGAACCATACAATCAGAGCAACCACCACCATGGACAAAAAGAGGTCAATAAAGTACATCAGTATGCAGAACCAGCCTATCTTTAAGCTTGGCAGCCTCGACCTATGAGGGCCAAGTCGGGGGAATAGCCAAAATTAGGGTTTTGTAACTATTTAACCAATATAGCTATTTCGGGGATTTATATGTGACTTCCGAGTTTTATTGTTTTATTTTGCATTTGTTGCTTGATTCGTCCATTAGTTCAGTGGTTAGTTGTGAATTGTTGTTCATTACATTTTAATCATTTTATTAAGCATCAGTCATAGCCGACCCCAACATAGTTGGGACTGAGGCTTACATGATGATGATGATATTAAGCATCGGTCATGGGGTATTTTTCCAGGCAAGTTTGGCCATAAAATTAAGTTTTTGAGAATTGGTTCACCATAAATTGATATCAGAATCAACAGCCTAACCCGTAGGTATACGTCCAAAACACCCCACCCTATCCATTATTGGTCTCCTGAAACCTCGGTCTAGGAGCCATCTCCACCATCTACCAGTGATTAAAGCCGTTAGTTGAATTACTAAGTCAAAAAAAATATGTATTGCTCGAACATAATGCATTGCCACCATCCTATCTTCATCAATCTAGCAAACCATCATCAACTATCACCCCCACTACATGAAATCCCTCTCTCCTCTTCTTCCTTCCTCTCCTTCCTTCTTATTACCTACTCTCTCCTTCGTCAAGAGCTTGGTGCTACATTTTCATCGTCGATGCATACCAAGTGGTCGCCCCTTTGCTTGGACTTTGTGACCACCCAAATAAAGTCTAGAGCATGTTCTAAGTCCTTCGTGTGGATGGGTACCCACAAGAAACTATCTACAACAGTGGTTGTAAGAGTCAAGCCGCTATTCTCGATAGCCCCATCAGCTAAGGGGATGTGTGGAGGGGCCTGAATTACAACTCCCTAAGGGTCGTCTGGTTCCTTACATTACATGTTAGTGCCACCCTCCCTCCTGGAGACACCAAGAGGTCGTATTACCTCCCCAAAGTAGCCTCCATGCATCGCAGCATACTATGTAGCTATTATGGAGATAAGGATATTCCTTTTTATAGCTAAGATGATTTCCACTAAATTTCTTGCATATTCAAGCACTTGTTCTATTTGACACCTCGTAAAAACTCAAAACATGCATCAGAAATCACATGGGGCCCAACACACCCAAGGACACAGATTATGCAAAATTTGAATTTATGCCCGCGCTTCATCAACACAAACTGTGATGCATAATGAAGATTTTGATGCCAATATGAGTGAGCTTAACGATCATTTGGTTGGGCAAGACAGAGAGATCGTTGAGGTCAAGGCAATAATAACCTATCTAATTGTACTCAGCAACTACTGTGCCATCAATCGAAAAATCAACATCCACCTCATCTTCACCATCATTAGATACAAACGCTTGCCCACAACCATACTTGTCTAGACGACTAGGCAGTCATTCCCACCCAAGGGAAGCCTAGGGGGCCTAGGCGTTCTTCATATTTGTTTATATTTTACATAAATAAATGATTTTCCGTAATATATCTAGCTATATTCAAATATTTAAATCATCAAGTTCATTTGTATTGATTATCCCTAAACTTAGTCAATCATAACTTCACCTATATCACACATGTTATGTCCTAAGCTAGACATATTCCGCCTAAGTTTGATCTGACATGATCAAAATTGGACCTAATTTAACTCAGTCTTCCCTAATTTAGCTTGAGTCAGACCTATTTTGTCACAACATGACCTAATCAAACATACCTTCCCCTAGTTTGTCCTACATTGACCTAAATAAGCCTTAATTTGGCAAGATCAGACCTTTCACTCAAATAACATATTTTCCCCAAATTAGATCTATTTCCCCACAAAACAGACCTAGCTGCCCAAATTAGATCTGATTTGGCCTTATATCAAATTGATATCTTCCCAAACATTTCTAAACATGATCTGGACCAAATTCAGACCTAATCAATGCTAATTTGGTCTTCAAGTGTCTTAGTTTGGGTTCAAAAGGCCTTAATAATCCACTTTGATTATCTGAAAGCCTAGGCGCTTAGTTTAACGCAGACCACCTAGAGCCTAGGCAGAGCCCAAGCGGGAGCCTGTATAACTATGCCCACAGCTAAATTGATTTTCCACACTTCTGTGGCACAACATCCAAGCCTTCTTAATTGGCACTAGTCTTCCTAGGAGTAGTGTTTGCTATTAAGTGAGGCAAAATTACAAGGTACCAAATTCTCAAGGTGCACTCAACCGCACAACAGGCGATGTGTTAATACATGGACCGACATGAACAACCTTCTTCATCCCGGTAAATTACGTCTTTCACCAACTCAATTTCTAGAATATGAGACTAATTGTCTTATTATTGAGATAATCAAAACAGAGTACAGTGGTTCTCTTTTATAAGACAAGAGAAAGACACATGGTTTAGAAATAACCAATATGGGATAAAACAAGACAAGGAAAAGAGAAAAATAGACTAAGTAAAAACACAGGAAAGTCTATATACTAATACTCCCCCTCAAGCTGGAGCATAGATGTCAATCATGCCCAGCTTGGATGTCATATCAGTGAAGCGCTTCTTCGGAAGAATCTTTGTGAAGATATCAGCAATCTGCTCATCAGTATGAATGTAAGGGGTAGAGATCTGACCAGATAGAACCGCCTCACGAACAAAGTGACAGTCCACTTCAATATGCTTCGTGCGCTCATGGAAGGTAGGTTGCTAGCAATGAAAGTGGCTGCTTTATTGTCACAATACATAGGAATAGCAGATGAATCAGAAAAACCAAAGTCCTTCAGCAGGCTCCGAATCCAGAATAGCTCACAAGTAGTATGTGCCATGGCACGATACTCAGCTTCAGCACTAGAGCGAGCAACTACAGACTGCTTCTTGCTTCGCCAAGTCACAAGGTTACCTCCCACAAAGGTACAGTAGCCAGAAGTAGACCGACGGTCAACCTTGCTGCCAGCATAATCAGAATCAGAATAGCCAAGGAGTTTGCAATGCCCATTTTTTTTGTAAAGTAGACCTTTTCCAGGAGAACTTTTCAAATACTTCAGAATATGACAGACAGCATCCCAATGGCATTGTCGAGGCTTATCCAGGTAGCGACTAACCAATCCAACTGCAGCAGTGTTATCAGCCCGAGTAACAGTAAGATATATGAGTTTCCCAACCATACGTCGATACTGCTGATTGTCAGGGTAAGCAGGGGACTCCTCATCATCCCAGTTGATGTTGGGATCCATAGGTGTGCTAGCAGGTTTCGCACCCAAAAGACCAGATTCAGATAAGAGATCCAGGACATACTTCCGTTGAGATAAGCAGAGACCAGAAGAAGACCGGGACACTTCTATCCCAAGAAAATACCGAAGTGAGCCAAGGTCCTTGGTAATAAAGTGTTTCTCCAGATAGCGCTTTGTAGACTGAATACCAACAGAATCGCTGCCAGAGAGAATAATATCATCAACATAGACAATAAGAATAACAATACCCACAGAAGTATTTTTCACAAAAACAGAGTGATCAGATTGGGAACGTCTGAAGGAAAATTGCTGAAGAATATTGCTGAGCTTGTCAAACCACGCTCTAGGGCTCTGTTTCAAGCCATAGATAGCCTTTTTTAGCCTGCAGACTTTGGAAGCCTCCCCCTGACACACAAAACCGGGAGGTTGTGACATGTATACCTCTTCATGAAGATCACCATACAGGAAAGCATTCTTGACATCAAGTTGATACAGAGGCCAGTCAGAATTAATAGCAACAGAAATCAGAATCCGGACAGAGTTCAGGCGCACTACTGGAGAGAAAGTTTCAAAGTAGTCAACTCCATAGGTCTGGGTATACCCCTTTGCCACAAGTCGCGCCTTAAGTCGTTCGACAGTACCGTCGGGATGGTATTTGACAGTGAACACCCATCGGCATCCAACTGGAGAGCAATCAGCAGGTGGCTCAACTAGGGTCCAGGTATGACGATCAGTAAGAGCCTTCATCTCTTCTTCCATAGCCTGACGCCACGCAGGATGGCTAAGAGCCTGAGCAGCATTCTTAGGTACAGATATCGCAGACAGAGCCGCAGTGAAGTTAGCAAAATTAGCACTCAAATTATCAGTAGAGCAGAAATTTCCAATCGGATGCATAGTGCAGGTACGGGTCCCTTTCCTCAGACTAATAGGAATATCAAGATCAGAAAATACCTGCGAGGATGGTTGATCTGGCACCGAGGAAGAGGATGATGGAGGGGCCATGGAGGGAGCTGTCGGCTTCGGTCTTCTTTGATAAACTTCCAGAGGCGGCTTTTCAATCAGATCCTCAGAAATAGCAGGTACATCGTCCATCACAGGCAAAGGTGTATCAGCAAGTAAATCGGAAGTGAGCGCAGAACCACCCGTGGAGTAGAAAGGCATATGCTCAAAAAACACCACATCCGCAGAGACAAACCACTTTCTAGAAACAGGATCATAGCACCTATATCCTTTCTGAGTGCGAGAATATCCCAGAAAAATACACTTAGTTGCTCTAGGATCCAATTTAGTAAGGCCAGGCCGAAGATTTTTAACAAAACAGGTGCTCCCAAAAATGCGAGGCGGGACAGAGAAAAGAGATGCATCGGGAAACAGAATCTGAAAAGGAATCTGATTGCCGAGCACAGAAGAAGGCATGCGGTTAATTAGGTAGCAGGCAGTGGCTATCGCCTCGGGCCAAAAAGCTTGGGGAACATGATAGTGAAAGAGAAGGGTACGAGCAACCTCGAGAAGATGACGATTTTTGCGCTCAGCAACACCGTTTGGTTGTGGGGTGTAAGCACAAGAGGTTTGATGGATTGTGCCCTGGCGACGACAGAAAGAGCTAACAGATGTTTGCATGAATTCCAAAGCATTATCAGTACGAAGAATTTTGATAGGCTTAGCAAATTGAGTGCGTATCTAAGTAAAAAAGTCAGTAATTTTTTCAAGGATGGTGGATCTATCTTTAAGTAAAAACAGCCAGGTAGTTCTAGAAAAATCATCAATGAAGCTCAGAAAATGTCTAAAACCGGAAGTACTAGTGACAGAGCAAGGACCCCAAACATCAGCATGTATAATATCAAAAGGTGCTGTAGAGCTGATACAAAAATTTTTTGAAAAAGTAGCACGAGTTTGCTTGCCAAGCTGACAAGTTTCGCAATGAAAATCAGAACTAACTATATCTGGTAACACGACTTTTAATTTTCCAATAGAAGGGTGTCCCAATCTATAGTGCCACTGGATGTCGGTCACCGATGATGTCAGATATGCAGCTGTCTTTGGCTCGTCCAGGTAGTAGAGTCCATCTGGTCCCTCATGGCCCGAACCAATCGTCATCCTCGTGCGCAGATCCTGAAATAAAACACCATCCGGATCAAATGTAATTTAGCAACGAAGGCTCTTCACAGTTTTACTTACAGACAGAAGATTAATAGGAAACTTTGGGACATAAAGTGTAGAGCGCAGAGGCAGACGACCAGTAGGACAAATATCACCAATGCCAGTAACAGGGGATTTAGAACCATCAGCTAAGGTAACAGGAGGTATAAAAGAAGTCTGCTGCAGTTTAGAAAATAAAGCAGGATTGCCAGATATATGAGAAGTCGAACCAGAGTCAATAACCCAAGAATTTTTACCAGCCGTATTCAGAAGAGCAGCACTGCCAGGATTTGAAGCCTCAGTAGAAGACGCCAGACGAGCCTGTAGGAGTTTTTCAAACTCGGAGCGGATCCAGCCGGCCGTCGGCGGAGCAGGTTCATCAGTTGTCACTTTGTTGGCCCACTCAGGTTTGCCATATTTGATCCAGCACTTGTCTTCATTATGGTTGGTACGTTTGCAGTGAGTGCAATAGCGGGACTCAGCTTGATCGGATCCAGTTCCACGACCAGGAGCAGAGAACCGTCCTCCGCGACCACGACCTCTACCACGGCCACGACCACGGAAGGAATCACCAGAGCGGACAGCAAGAGCAGCACCGTCAGAGGTGTCAGGCACAGGTTGAGACACAGAGGGTAGACGCTGAACCCGTTTGAGAACATCACGGAGAGTAGGCAAAGGGTCGCTGGAGAGAATCTGGTCCACAACACCAGCGAAGGACGCAGGTAGGCCGGCGAGGAATTGAACTAACATAAGTTCATTCCGTTGTCGGTGCACTTCTTCAATATCAGCAGTCAGAGGGTGATATACCCGGAACTCATCCCAGAGAGCACAGCAGGAGTTGTAGTAGTCCTCCACGGAGTCGGTGGCCGAATACTCCTGTTTGGCAAGCTGTTTGAATATCTCGAAGACCTTCTTCGGATTCTGCTGGTGAGAGTAAACATGGGAAAGCTGATCCCACATTTCTTTGGCAGTCTGAAGTCGAAGCAAGGACTGGCTGATTTTTGCTTCAACACTATTCACCATCCAGGTCATGACCCCATAGTCCTCTTTGGACCATAGATCATAGGCTTGCTTGGTTTTCTCATCAGCGTCTGCAGCAGGAAGATCAGGGCCCTTGGTAGTCAGGTGAGAGTAGCGTCCTTGGGATTTGACATATAACTCGAAGGAGGCAACCCATAGATGATAGTTGGAGTGATCCAACTTCACCGTAGTAACACAGAGAGTGCGCAGCGGGAGATCGGAAGTCGCCATCGCAGCAGTAGCAGAAGAAGAGAAGCAGCACGGGCACAGATCCAGACAGAAGTCAGCAGCAGTAGTAGACAGCAGTAGAAGTCCAACACATGGACTAGTAGCAGTAGATAGGAGATCCGAGCATGGACCTCAGAAAACCCTTATAGGGCAGGAAGAAGGAAACAGAACCTACGCCAACATGGAGAAGAGATCACTCCACCATGAGGTGTAGGCAGTCAGAGCCGGAAACTGGTTTTTAAGCCTTCAACGTGCCAGACTGGAAAGTGACAGGGCTGTACGTAAGCTTGTCGGAAAGGAAACGGAGACCGAAGAGAGAACCTGTGGTTGTCTAAGCCACAAGGAAATATGTGCGTAGGGTACGGAGGTTAGAGGGGAGGGAAAAGGTGGTGGAGTGTGGCGGTGGTGACTGTTTGCAGCAGGGCCGGCCGGCGGCAGGTCAGGGGGGTCGGCGGCGGGTGGAGAAGGGGGGGGGGGGGGGGGGGGGGGGGGGGGGACAGGCGGCGGGTGGAGAAGGGAGAGGGGGGTGGCGGGGTGGGCGGAGAAGGAGGAGGGGGTGGCTGGGGAGGGCGGAGAGGGGAGAGGAAGAGGCGGCAACAGCAGCCGGTGGAGGAGGTGGTCGGCGGCGTGAAGCAGGTGGGTGGCGGCTGGGGTAGGTGGGTGGCGGCTGGGTTAGGATTAGGGAGAAAGGGCTAGGGTGGATCGGGTGGCTCTGATACCATCTAGAATATGAGACTAATTGTCTTATTATTGAGATAATCAAAACAGAGTACAGTGGTTCTCTTTTATAAGACAAGAGAAAGACACATGGTTTAGAAATAACCAATATGGGATAAAACAAGACAAGGAAAAGAGAAAAATAGACTAAGTAAAAACACAGGAAAGTCTATATACTAATACAATTTACCATCAAGAGATCTAAATTCCTAGAATGGTCAAAAGAATTGTCAGTAAAACAATTGGTGTGTTTCTCAAACGCAGACAAGTAAACTGGCAAAAGACAGTGCCAAAGGAGACAGTCAACACCACAACTACTAGGTAGCTATGGTGCTTTCTATCCCCGACAACCGCGCCAGAAAGCTTGGTGTGTTTCTCCCTTAGGGCCACACACTAACAAATTGAGTTTGATTAGATGCAACCATAGTTGTCAAGGCGGCTAGGTGGTCAGCATGTCCCAAGGGGCGCCTAGCCCGCCTATGTGGGCGCCTAGGCTGTTCTGGGCATTTTTTGTTTTTGTATTTTCAGCATGCTAATTTGCTTTGTATCATACATATATAAAACATATAATACCATATAGGAAACATAAAAAGAGGGCAGAATGAAGCTATGACAGCAGTAGCAGGAGATGGTAGTAGGAAGAAAAAAGGAAAGTAATATCAAAAAGCCTGCAACAACAATTGGAGCAGGAGATATAGAAAAGAGATAAAAGAAAACAGGGAAAAAAAGGGTGGGAAGTGGTTGTAACTCAATCTAGAGGAAATGGAGGATGGGAAAGAAAAGAAAAAAAAATATTAACAACGGTAGCAACATCACAAGGAACATGTGATGTAAAAGAGGAAAATAGAAAGTACAACATCAGCAACATTATGAAGCATAGGTGATGTAAAAGAGGATTAGAAGAAAATAGAATTCAATAAAAAAAAAGCAGTAGTAGGATTTAGGAGGGGATATAGGAGGAACAACTCACAAAAAAATGCAGCAGCAATAGGATTTAGGAATAAAATGCAGGAGAAAGGATAAAAAAGAAGAGAAAAAGAAGCAAGAACAACAGACATATAAGGAAGTAAAAAAAATTAACAAACAAGCTATGATGACTTACCAATTTGGCCCAAATCAGACGTGTTTTCCCCTAATTTTTCAAAATTTGACCTGATTTTGCCTAAATCAGACCTATTTCAACCATAAATTGACTCAAGGTGATCTAATTTGACCAAATCCAGACTTGATTCGTGCTAATTTAACCTTTAAATGGCTTAATTTGGGTCTAAAATGCCTTAGATGCCCACATAATGCACATAATAGGTTGGGTGCCTAGTTTGAGGCGCCTTGCCTAGCGCCTAGGCGGCGGCGCCTTGATAACTAAGGATGCAACCCTAGGGGTTTTGAACACAACAATGATCTTTCGAATTTATAAGGGAGCCTGAACCAATACACCCACTTAGACTAACACACTAACCCGTAAAGGCACGGGGTCGTGTCATAGTATAGGCAAGCGGCAAGAATAGGGTCGATCCGCAGGGAGAAAGGGGGCACTAGAGCTAGGTTAAATTTGACTAGGTTCCTACCGCGGAGTCTAAGGTTGAAGGGTTTGAAGTTTGATTTTGTTTGATTACACTAAGGGTTGAACAAGCAATTAAAGGAAGCAAGGAATTCAAAACCTAAGTTAACCCTAGACAATTAATTTTAAAGAGCAAGGAGAGACAAGCTAAGTAAGAAAAGGCAAGACAGGAGCAAATTACACTAAGGCAAGCAAGAAGAGATCTACACTACACTATGCTAGCAATCTAAGCAAAAGAACATTTAAAGACCTAAACTAGGAAGAACAAGGCAAGAGCAAGGCAATGAATTAATTAAGCAAGTAAAGAACTAAACAAGTAAACACTAGCTAAGCGAGAAGGCAATTAGGGTTTTGACGCAATTAAGAGAAGTGTGGGTTGTTTGGGGGAATGCACTTGTCAAATGGGTTGGGGTGATAACATGTGAACATTATTCTTTCATTTAGATTACCAAACCAAACAACAAGCTAGATGCTAATGAATTGCCCTACTAACTAGTCATGGATAGGATAGGGTGTGTATAGGGGAACTAGTCCCTATCACCTCCTACCCAACCTTGTGAGGCTCAATTGGGTTAGGGTCTAGGTGGAATTCAATTAAGATCTAGTCAAGCCTAGGTTTCTATGATAGAAACTCTTAGGGTAATTAGGGGTCGACGGTAGTAATGGGGGTGAAAATGAAGTTTTAGACCTCACATCACCTGCATTCATGGTTGTATAGGCGGCTAGACTGCCAGGTGTTGCCTGGGGACGCCCAAACAGCCTAGGCAGAGGCTATCCACCCTTAGCTCCTATTTTCGCCCCTTAGTCATTCAATCTCATTTTCATATCCATTCCACTTCATTTCACCATTTCCACCACCAAAATCCTAGTTTCTTAGAGTTTTGACCACTTCCTACCATCATTTCATACCATTCGACTTTGGAGGAGGGAGGAGCACGCCCTTACAACTGTTGGAGAGGAGGAATCTTCTTCTACACTAAGCTCCATGGCTACTTCTACCTCTTTCTCCTCTCTTTTTGTATTTTCTTGTTTTATGAGTAGCTAGGCCCCTTAGGTGGGTTGTTTGAGGTAAAAAATGTTACTTTGATACCGTATTGGGGAAAGTGATATGCAAACATTCTAATTTTGTTACTAAGATTATGTTCTGTTTCTATCTCATTTCCCATAAATTGCTTTGTGGTTTGTGCTTGAATTCACCTAGATTCTAGGAAAATCGTTTATATGTGACTCTTTTTGGGAATTGCTCCTAGGTCCAATTAGTGGATCTCTAGTTAGCTATTCACCTTCCTACATGTTAATCCATTCTCCTATATTTAAGTGAGAGATCTAAGTAGCTAGTATAGAAACATTTAGTGTAATTAGCTTGGAGCCTTCTCTAGTAGGCTGTGTTGTACGGGTGCTCGTCTAGCCGCGCCTAGGCGGCCACCTGGGGTCCAGATCACAGGCGCCCAGCCTAGTTAGGCCTCTGGGCGGACGCCTGGGCGGCGCCTAGGCTGCTGCTGGACTTTTTTTGTATGTTTTTGCTCTATCAAGCTGCTGTTACTGGTTTACTGTTGCTCCCTCCTATAACTAATTTACTGCTGCTCTTCTATTACTCATCTACTACATGCTCCATGATTTTTTCCCTTCACCAAGCAACAACTTTGCTAATTGACCTGTTGCCCTCTATTACTAATTTACTGCAGCTCCTCTATTACTAATTTACTGCTGATCCGCTAAGTTAAAAAATAAAATGTCTACTTATCATATTTGTAGACTTGCTGCAATTTTAATTTTTGTTATTTCTTCTTTCACCTCCCAGGCTCCCACTGTTCTGTATTTGTATTCTTCTTCCTTCATCAAGCAGCAATGTTGCTGCTATGCCATGATTTTTTCTTTCTTTTTGTTCTCAATTGTCCCTATCACAATTTTCGGTTGTGTTTTCTTATTGCTCCACCAAGCAACAAACTCGTTGCTACATTCTTTTTCTTCATCCCGATGTTTCTTTCTATTCCCTATATTTGTTTCATCCATCTCCTCCCACACTAGTGCTCCTCCCCAACTCCTCTTAATAATTCCTACTGATTCATATATTGCTTATAGGTTAATATATAACTATATGTGTGTGTATATATTTATATTATATTATATAGTATATATATGTTTAACCTAGGAAGCACGGACACTTCTGGACAGCCCCCTGTGTCCGTGTAGGACACGTTTTAGACGCGGACACTTCCCGAACACGGCCCAAAACGTTTTGGACATGGCTGGAACGTGTCCATTTCATTATGGTCTTTTTCTACACCCCGGACACAGCTGGGCACTACGCAGACACTTCTTGGACACTTCACTGCAGTGGCTGCTGCTGCAATCTATCCTATTTCAGAGTGCAAATGTTGAACATACAGCTATCGTTTATGTCTTATTACTGAGAAAATGTTTCATGGAGCTGAGATCTAATCACAATTACAAACAAATATGTTGAAAAGAACCAATATGTAAAGTTTATGCTGAATCAGATGCTATGAATCAAATTATAGTCTAATAAGTTGGTTAAATGAGTAATACAAACTCATATGTATATTCTCTAATCTACTATATTTACAAAAATCACATGTTTAGTTTTCTACTTCATATTGTTTCTACTACACATGAGGACACCATGCATTAAGATTATACATACATAGATACACTAATCTGGATAAATTTTAGAATAAGTTCCAATTCATACAACATACACCCACATATATGTATATTTTTGAAAATATATCCCACTCATCCAATGTTGTATCCGTGTCCTACATTTTAGAAATTTGGCGTGTCATGTGTCCGTATCCGTGTCAGTGTTCGCGTCTAGAAATGTGTTTGTGCTTCCTTGGTGGATAACATCGAGCTCCAGCTGCCACCTATGTATATATAGGTGGTAGGCAAACACTTGGTGAAGTGGGGGCATTTTGGGTAGAACAGTGCATAAATGTGTTAGGATTGATAGCCACCACGGCCGTTTTGGTCACCGCGACCATGGTGGAGTGGGGTGAACATGGTCATGGTGGAGTCACACAGGCGAGGTGAAAAATGAATGGAAATATCAATAAATTCACGATTCTGGAGGGTCAGTACCACGGTTGTGGTGGTCACCACAAGCATGGTGGACTATGGTCACCACGGGCCTGATGGACCTGAGTCACCACGGAAGTGGTGGAGCTTGGTCACCACGGGCCTAGTGGACTTGAGTCACCACGGTCGTGGTGGAGCTTGGTCACCATGGGCCTGGTGGCTAGCAGCTTCATATTTGCACTTTAACTGTGACATGGAGCATTTGTGCCACGGCCATGTTGGAGCTTCTTCCTTGCACTTTGACCTTCAACTTGCTCATCTTTGATGCTCCTTGTTTTGGGTTGATTCTTGACTACTTGGGTAGGTTGGGGAAGCTCTTGGACTCTCTTTAGGCTCCTTAAAGGGTGAAGAAACCCTTAGATTCTCCTTCTCTCCCATCCATTCAAAATCATGGTCAAAGTACCTAAAAATCATGCAAAGAATATTTATAAGTGCATTTGATAGAAATATGCATATTGAGGGAAATAACATGTAACCTAACATGTATATATGTGATTAAAGTGCAATAAGACGCAAGATGAAGCCCTAAAATAGGCTTGCATTACCAATCTCTTGTGCTATTGAAAAATCAATCAAGTAGAGTAACCTGAGGATTGTGAATGATTGGCTTGTGGAGATAATAAGAGGTTGCCTTAAGCAGTCTATCATTATCCGCAAATCTAAGAGAAACCATCTGACTATTGTTGCCAGCGGAGTTTGAAGTAGAGGCTACAGTATAATCATCATCAACATTGGTGGTAGTTACTTGATTAGCCCACTCTAGTTTACCATGCTTTTTCCAGCAAGTCTTCCATATGGTTTGTCTCTTGCAGATGTTACAGTATTGTTGAGTGGATGAAGATGCATCTCTACTAATGGAATTGAAACTTCCCTAACCACACTCTCTGTCGCGACCAGAGATTCAACATCCTTTGTCAAGTAGTAGTAAGAGCATATGGTTCTTTAATAGGAGAGGTAGACATAGATCGTACCAAACGAATATATACATCATCTAGGGTAGGTAGTGGCTCAAAAGCAAGGATCGACTGCCCCATAACTTCATACTCAATAGGTAGGAAAGAAAACAATTTACATGGTTGTATGTCATTTTGTTGTTTCTAAAGTTTAGAGGGATCCGCAGTCGGCGGATGGTAAGCCTTGAGTTCTCCCTAGATTCCCTTGAAATTGTCAAAGTGCGAAGAAGAGGATGAAGAATTTTCCAACTTTAAGGAATGCAGGCATTTGTACAAATCAAAACTCTGGACGCATTGCTTACTAGTAGATTGTGGTCGTAATGAAGATCCATGATAAAAGTATTCAGAATATCATGTTCAGAACTATACAGAATCCATGATAAACTAGTGAATCATGTTATATCTACTTCTTGGACTCCTTTTCTTCTCCTCAGAAGTCTCATCTATTATAGGTGGTTGCTCAGTAAGGAGACCAATCTTGTTGGAGTACATATATTTGAAAAGATCTTGGCCACAGCATATAGTTGGATCCATCAAACTCAATGGTAGTGACGCTTAGAGTGTGTTTCAAAAGTCTTTGTAGAAGATGAAGTCATTGCAAAGAAGGTGTGTACTTAAATAGCTAAGAATTGGAATTTGGAACAGCAAAAAGCTACATGGTGCGTATGTGATCAATATGTCGTGTGGAAGTCTGTAGTAGGAAGTGCACGTCGTGAACTTGAAAAACACAGCATGAAGCCAAATCATTAATAAAAGGGGAGCAGGAAGGCATGCAGTATGTACTGAATCAGCACGGTGTGTGATGTGTTGGGGGTCACGCGCAACATAAACTACATAGCATGTACTTGGACACGACGTCATGTAGTCTACCGGGTAGAATTGAGGCAACAAAAATCCTACATGATTTTTATTTGGACTGGACATCATGTACTGAGACCACACAGCGTGTAAGAAACCCAAACGAAAATACATCATGTACTTGAACAGCACGGCATGTGTGCGGGCACCAGTGAAATAAAAAATGGCCAGGCGGGCCGCTTAAGCGCCCATGACCCCCAGCCGCTTAATTTTGCCATTAATCGCCCGCTTAATCATTTTGAACAAAATCACCCGCTTTTTGCCCGCCTCACCCGCTTTTTCCCGCTTTTTTCCCGTTTTTGTTTAAAAATCCTAATGTAAGCATCTAACATTAATTAATTACATAGCCAAGTAGTGTTGACTATAATATACGAAACTTGTACACATTAAATGTTCTATGATATAGCTAGTCCTAATTTAGAATGCATATTTTGTGTGTAAGCTGTAATAATTGGGTACTGTTGTAATGCATCTAAGTAAATATCCTATTGCTCTATTATACTAGTAATGCATGATTAGTTTTACTGATTTCCTTGCTGCTTTCAGTGATTAATGATTGGTACTGCTGGTTAATATTACTTTAGTGATTACTTTAATTCAATAATTCATAGTTTGTTATATACAATTACTGATCTGCTTGCTGATTTTAGTGATTAGAGATGCTGATTAATAGTAAGTATTGATGAATACTTAGTTAATTACTGATTTGCTGATTAGATATGTATAGAAGTTCCTTATAAATATATTTTTTATATACACATACATGTAATTTTGTATAAAAATATATACAATTTAGACACCCGCTTTTTCAAAAATTGCCCGCTTAATCGCCCGCCTACCGCTTAATTGGTTACAAGGTGTCGTCCGCACGCCTCCCGCTTCCCACTTTCTAATACATTGGCGGGCACCGCAGAACAACGGAGCAAGCGCAGCCAAAAAAGGTTGAAGAATCACCATAGATCTCCATCCGTGTAGTAGATACATCAGACAGATCCAATCATAGGTAGTAGAGCCCTAGTAGAGGGTCATGTGGACCAAATAGATTTGTCTACAGCTTTCCAAAATGATTTTTGAGGGCATAAAATTGTTGGAATCACTAGTAGATTGTTACCTAGATCCATCTAGCAGAGAGGAGATCCAGAGACGGGACAGTTGCTTTAGATCCGCAAGACATTGACGGGATAGGCAATGGTAGTGAGTTGGGAGACCTAGTGGAGGAGAGTGGATGACGGTGGAGACAGGAGAAGAGGAGAGAACGACAACGACGTGGGGGCAGAAGACGGCAAGAGCGTGGAAGACGACAACAACGATGCTAGGAGGAGAAAGGTTATTGAGCCTACTCCGACACCATGTTCAGAAATGGGATATCTTTCTTATTGAATAAAGAAGGGGAGCACCCGCCTATTTATATAAGAATCATAGGCAAACAAACTCCAAGTACATCATATGGGACTAAAGAAGTAAAAGAGAAAATACAGAAACATGAAATTTAATATATGAATATTACAATAAGTATTATGTGGCCAATAATACACAGTTATCACAAAATATCACTAATAGATAAGTGTAAACTTTGTTTGTATAATATAGCAGTACTATATCAAAAGTCTTAGAGATCAAAAGACGGTTGCTTGTTATATTAGATAAGAGAACCCCTCCTCCTATATATATAGGAGGCAGGGAAGCATACAGACACAAGACAAACCCTAATGGGCCAAAACTCTTACGCCCATATTACAAACTAATAATAAAAACAATGACTAAATAAATCTCAACACTCCCCCTCAAGCTGAAGGGAGAATCCCAAATCATCTTGCAAATAGAGAGTTGGACTAAAAAAACAAAGAACTAGAATAAAAGGATAAACTAAGCCCATACAAGAATTTTCTCCCCCTCAATATTACATTAAAGCACTCAAACACTCCCCCTCAAGTAGACACTCCATAGTAGGCAAGCAGGTTGCAAAAGTTTCTCGATCATCTGGAGCAACAGCAGAGCATCATGGTCTTTATCACAGTCGCTAACGTCGCAACCCAGAGAGTGATGGGTCACAACTCACAACAACATCAGTAGCGGTGGTGGGTGGGGGGGGGGGGGTGGCGGCGGCGCGAGGGGGAGGGGGGTGGCGGCGGAAGAGAAGGGAAGGGCTGCAGCGGGTGGGGGGGAAGGCTTAGGTCATGAGGGTTAGTGTGGGAAATTTACTGGGGAAGGAAAAACTTGCTTTGGATACCATCTTAGAGATTAAAAGACGGTTTCTTGTTATATTAGATAAGAGAAACCATGCTCCTATATATAGGAGGCAGGGAAGCGTACAGACATAAGACAAACCCTAATGGGCAAAACTCTTAGGCCCATATTACAAACTAATGATAAAACCAATAACTAAATAACTCTCACAAAAAGGTTAGTATTATTATAGTATGATATTACAATGTATTTTACTGCAACTGTAGTACAGTATCAGAAAGTAGTATATAATACATTATGGCATACTTATTATACAATGTAATAGTATCAAACAGGTGGATATATCCACATCTAACTGGGCTTGAATAAAATACAAGTACATACTGACTTATCCAATTTTTATACAGTATAGTAGATTGATGGGCTGAATTAGAACTCATCAAGCTAGGGTTGTAAAGGGCCTACTCCATGATATTCGCAAAAAGTACATCCAGGCAGCCTAAGGCAAGCGTCCTTGGTTACTCGGCTTAGGTGGGCACTTCAGGCCTTCTTCTAGGTAGTGAGTGTGTTACAATGATTGAGCGCTTACTGCCTTTGAAAAAACTCTGATTCATACCAAAGCAAATATGAAGCCACACACACAGCCATGTTAAGGTTAAGAAGAGATCTTTTGGTTCAATTCCCTACCTATGTTGCATTTTTCAACAAGCATCATGTATACCAAGTTGTTAGACGGGCAACCTAATCCAGACATCTACATATCTGTGATGTATTAAACAGCTATAAGATTCCCAAATTGCTTGGAGCCAAATTGTTATATCCTCAACGCATAAGTCAATTTGCTTGGCAGTTTGTTTCTTCAACTGTCCCAAACTTACGCATGAAAGAGAAACATCGACAAATTTGCTATGATATTACATAAAATTTAGAAAATATAGCCAGAATACAAAGAGAGATAATATTACTCAAAATCTCATACAAAATTAAAGGTTAAATTCAGCAGTAGATTCCACATTCAAAGTACCATACATAACTTCCTTAGAGCATTACAAGAAATGTATAAAAGATAACAAAAGCCAATGGTGTAGCAGCAAAAGAGTATATAAGGTTTAGTGTAAAAGTCAGAGCCACACCCTTTCACTAAGAAGCGCACCATAGTTCCCATTTTAATAACATGCTTCTTGTCTCTTTTGCTTGCATAAACTCCTGAACCATCTTTCTGTAAAATGAAATAAATGTAAAGTTTAAAAGCGTCCTAATAAGATTTTAATTAAACTTTTAGGACTTGTCTGATGTTTTGCACGCTGTTTTCTTGATTAAAATTGATTTTTTTGATAATTTTATTTATATAGTCATAAATTATCTAGTTTACAACTTTATTTCTCAACTTTGAAGGTAACAAGATAACCTAACAAACAGCAATCAAATTAAGTCACATAAAGATTTGTAGAACTATTACAAAATTAATTATGATTCCCCTACGAGTATTGCCTTGTCGGATCCATATTATATGAAGAGACAGATAGTAAGAACTCAATGTATTCACAGTTTAAGGAGATCATTTATATAACATTCTGGTATTTTTTTTGGATCCATATTTTTACCTATTCAATTACAATGCAATAGTATACATAAAGTCAGCAGTTTCACAAATCAATATGAAATGCAAAATATGTTAGCATCAAAAGATGTTCATACAATTTTATACACCAACTCTTCACGTATATCTTCAGATGTTATTATTGCTGCGCACACACCAAGTATAATGACATGTATAGATTCTTTCCCTAGCTTTGCCACCTTCCCCTCTGCAACAATTAAAGAAACCCACAATAACATTTAATTATAAAGAATTTATACATAGGATAAGCCATTTATGAAATTCAGAAACAAGACTCAACTGACATTATGCAGATGAAGATATTGGCATACTATCAAGCTGAAAGAAAAAAACATTTCAATAGGAAATACTCATCTCTTGATATTGGGTTGTTGTATGTGGAAGAGTAGGGTATGCAACCATGCAATTTCTGCTGATTTTCTTAATCTCGGAACTAGGAGACACATCGGGTTGGACGCTATGTGAACTTAGGGTAGTTTAGAACATGGTATTAGACATCAATTTCACTAGGGGTAGAAGTGTAAGTTTGAAGAACCTTGAAGGTTAAAAGCAAGAGAGATAGCATTTCATCAACACTAGTTATAAAGAGTGAATGAGTAACCAAAAAGAATTCCAAATTCTTGAAATCTAAAAAGATTATGAACTCTTTAACGGAGGAATATCCATTCAACTAGAAGGAAAAAAATCAAAAATGTCACAAACCAAATCTGATCAACTCAACTGTAGTATGTCTTTTCATAAATTACTAATACGCTTGTGATATTAGGTTAAGAAGTATCAGTGGTAAATGCCTTGATATCATTATGCCCACGGCAAGTGGGTTGTTTTCATGTATTCGACGTGAAATAATATAAATGATGTTGAAACACTCGTAGTTCACTTACATGTTCCACTAGTTTCAAATAGTAACCATTTCCTCCCAATCTCCCTCTTCCCCATCTCCCTCAATACACCCGACAAGATACATATGTGATTGGAAATCTAGGGTTGAGAAGTGAATGCCATTGGCTCCCATCAGAAGAATGAAGCAGCTAGCTTCATCGTCTTCCTTGTTCATCAGCATCACAGCAGATGCTTACTGCTTCTTCACCACTTAAGAGTCGCCCTACTTACCGGAAAAGCACTAAGAACGAAAGGGCAACCCCTACATCAGAGCCACCCTAAATGTGGCTAGTTGTTTTTGCCCAATTCCCTTCATTACTGTTTTGTTCGACCCTGCTCTCTTTTCCCCCTTTCCCCGGCCCCCTTACCCCATGTAGGCATAGGGTTCATTACAGTGTGGGTGATTACAATGGGTCTGTTCAAGAGGGGTCATTGTAGTGGGTAATATATCAATCTTTTTAGGGTTAAAATAGGTGTAGATGTCCTTTTTCAAAAAACTGTAAACCATCATTTTTATCATGTTACTTTTTTATAGGATTATTCATTTGAACTTAATTTGATATATACTAGTGGGAGGATCACAGAGATGAATCCGAACGAAGATTAATTGTGTTTTTTATTTTTTTACATACTGGAAGTTGCCCTAATAATTATTTATGGCGACTTCAAGATGTTCTGTGTAATCCCTAATGTTGCAAATTATGATGCCATAGTAGAGATCAATGGTGACTCAGCTTGCATGCCCAAGCATATCTTGTAAGCAACAGGAACTAGATGGTTACATTCAGTCTGGAACACTAAATAGCTTTCAATAGGTATCACGATAATGAGGAAGATGAAAAATTAAGTTAGGTTCAAGGGAACAGATAGTAGAAGGGGGCAATAGGACTGGAGAGCTCGACCAAGGTCAAAGGGTAAATGAAGAGGCAACTGCATAGAAGAGAATATCCGAATCTGACGTTGTTGTGGCGCGGAAACAGATGTTTTGGAGGAAATTTTGTCAAATGTGTTCCAGGCGTTCCAATGCCAATATGGACGAATTGATTCATGGAGTTTTACCGGATCGATCTGCTAATGTATATACACTTAGTTATGCAATAATATGTATGTCACATTGAATATGTGGGGGAGGGGGTCTCCTTATGTGTGAGTGAAGGAAATTGAATTGTTTTAATGGGAAGTTGCATGCACATTTCATGAAGATAATTGTTCTACTTATTAAACATAAACCAGTAATTTGTTTCACACAAGCTTATATGTGTACCAATGTGTTCTCAATATGCCTACTAGAACCAAATTGCACATTGTTGGATAAATTCCTGAAGCATTTATTCTTGGCCATATGCTTGTGCAGCTAGAGGAGGCAGCCATGCAGTTGGGGGTTTAATTGCTAATGGTATAACATACAAATATCTTCGTGCTCATATTAATTTTACGCACCATCAGTTTAGAGAGAGACCATATGACTATAGAAATGAAACCTTGTGGGTTATCATAGCCATATGTACAGCCATAGTCAAAAAAAACTCTGAATTTATGCATTATGGGTGTATAATTCACACATTTTTCGTGTGACGAATGCTAAGCCCGAATTTGGCAAGAAACCCGTATTATTCTCAAATTCCACAAATTATTCACGTTGTGAAAAATAAGATTGGATTGAATGGAATGAGATGAATACAAGACTGGACGCCCTCTCCTTTATATAGGAGAGGGGAGATGCCCTAAGACTTAAGACGCAAGTAATCTAAACGGGCTGAAATACAAAAGCCCACTAACTAATTAACCTATTAACTAAATAGGCTAATATAGACTCTTTAACACTCCCCCTCAAGCTGGAGCATGGGTGAAACACATGTCCAAAGCTTGGAGGTTATAAGACTCGATAAAACGATAAAAGAAATGATAAATGAAAGATAAAAGATATATATCACTCCCCATACAAAAATTGATACTCCCCCTTAATTAATACTCCCCCTGAACCATGTGGTGACAATGTCTCTCTTCTTTGAAATTGTATTCTGTAGGCTGGAGATCCTCGAGCTTTGAAGAAGATCTTTGAAGTGCATCTGGAATGAAGAGCATCTGAAGAATGGAACATGATACTACAGCGGTAATTCGCCACTTGGAGCAGATGATCCTCAACACCATCACTACGTCATCTTCACTGGAATACGTACTTAACACGGCACGAACGCGGATCTCCAATGATGATGTAGCAGTAGTGGTGTCTTCAAAGCGTCTGAGAAGACGTGCATAACGTGGCACGAACACGAACGGACGATATGCTGGTGATACGATGCAGGTACCATAAAACTTTGATGCATGAACCTTGGGGGCTTGACAGGAAAGGAGATATCATCCATCAAGGAAAGTCCCAAGAAGATCAGCGGAAGGCGATGCTAATACAGCAGATGCAGCTTGAAGAAGACGTGATGAAGCAGCTCAGTGAAGATAAACTGGATGAATCAACCTTGCAGAAGTAGATTGGCAGGCTTATTGAGCTTCTGAAAATCATAAGAAGCACCATCTATCTCATGTGAATGCAGCTGAAGTACACCATCAACACCTGACGTACATAACGTCGTACGAACGCGAATAGCTCGGTGTTGACGTTGAATGAAGATCGTTGTCTAAGCTCTATGAAGATAATAGCCTGGAACATATATAGCATGAATACATATATCATCTCTTCTCATACTCTCTCTCTCATACATATTCTCTCACACACACTCTCTCTCTCTCACTCTTCTCATCTCTTCCTCTCCTCTCTATCCCCCCGCACACCAAATACAATGATAGTGAGTGTTTGGTGTGGAGAAATGGATATACGACCCCCCCCCCGGTACTGTGGAAAGGGATACACACATGATATGGGTGGGTGGGAAAGGAATTGGTGGATACGAGAGGATTTTGTGATATGGAGATGTGTAATATGTGGAGAATGAAACCGATAACCGGAGAGAATATGCTAAATGGGTCAATGTAAGATCCGGATAGAAAAATAAATGGATCTAATCCCGACCCGAAAAGGGGAAATTCGATTAGGCTTAAAACTAGATCCGATTAGCCAATGGAAGATCCGATTAAGGATCCGAATATCAACATGCATCTGGTATATGGGGGCAGTAATAGGGCTGTTTGGTAGCGGTGGAGAGTGATGGGTGACCGTTCTTCAGCCAAGGATAGGCGAAAACGTTGGGGCAGCAACGACGAGATGGAGAGCAGTAGTGGAGCAGTGACCAGGAGCATGAATGACGACGGCGGCTTAATGGTGTAATCGGCGGCTGGGGATATGGTTGTTGGATGATATGGCAGCAACACAGTAGCAGGACATATGACGATGATTATGCCGCTCGACTGATGAAGCACTTGGCCGCAACGAAAGAGATGATACTGGTCTCTTGCACGACTCCGGAGATATTGCATGCCATGAGGTTACATGCGGAGTCAAGTGTGGAGCCTCTCCTAATGAGACGACGAAGGCTGGAGCTGAGGACATCAAGTAGATGCAGCGGTAGATGGTTGTTGAATAATGCGAGTGTGATGGCGTCGACAGATGCGGATGGTGGCTGCTTTTTACTGGCCGCTCGGCATGATGGTTGGGTGATCGCCGATGGCGGCGTGCTGCTGGCGGAGATGGCGCTTGGCGGCTGTTGTCGCTAGCGGATGGAAGCACTTTTGTTGTTGCTACTGGCGGCGGCACTGATTGCATGGGATAGACGCGTGGTGGCGGCTCTGTCTGTTGCTGGTAGCAGCGTTTGCACGAGAAGGATGATGATGGCGTCGAGAAGGTGATGGTGTCGACGCACGGAAGAAAAGTAGATCGTTTGAGAAAGAGAAAGATATGTCATGAAGGCCGGGAGATGCCTAGCGGGCAGCCGGCCTAAGCCATGGCAACGGCGGCGGCCGCCCGCTGGCGGGGGTTCTTCCCCTCGGTTTCTCTCTAGAAAAGATGAGCAGCGGCGGCTAGGGCTGCGTACGCGCCGGAAAGGAGAGGGACGAGGGGCGGTGGCTAGGTTTCCCTCAGGAGCGAACGCGTTCTGTTCACACAGGAATTACTATTCACTCCGTCGTACTGTTCACGTCGGGGGTACTGTTCACCGCCGGAGTTACTGTTCACGCCGCCGTTTTTGTTGACCGCTCTGATACCATGTGAAAAATAAGATTGGATTGAATGGAATGAGATGAATACAAGACTGGACGCCCTCTCCTTTATATAGGAGAGGGGTGACGCCCTAAGACTTAGGACGCAAGTAATCTAAACGGGCTAAAATACAAAAGCCCACTAGCTAATTAACCTATTAACTAAATAGGCTAATATAGACTCTTTAACACACATTTTATGAATTATCCCCGTATTTCACAAATTGTTTCTGAATATCCTGAACAATTCATTTCTGAATTAAGAACATATTATATGATTTGGGATTCGAGAATAGTGAATCAATAAGCAAATCATGTGTGTGCATACATATAAATATAATTATAGCAAAATGTGTTTATCATGTCTATATATAGGCAACATTTGTATGTATATAAACACAATGTATTGTACGAGTTTTATCTGATTCCCGTATATCTGACCGAACTCCCACTGAATCTTTGTCGCATTTTGTCAGAATTTTTCGCATAATAACCGAATGTCGGTTTTTTCAACCTCATTGAATGTTTCCCCAACTGTGAATTTTGTGACTAAGGGTACAACTCATGAAACCCATTTGTTAGCATATTTGGCAGATCTTGACAGAAGCGAAAGAAATAGGAGAGAGAGGTAGAAATAGGCTAGGAAGAGAAGAAAATAAGCTTAATTGCCCCTGAAAATCCAAGGAGTCGCATAGTGAGAGTGGCAGATATTTAACCATGTTTCTTGAAACATAGGTTTTCTTTCTATTGTTTCACCGAAACAGGGTCCGTTGGTGGACTTTTTCATCAAAATACGCCTTAAATCGTTGAAACATCAACAATGGTCACAACAACATCAAAATTTCCTGAAATGTCCTACCAAGTCAGAGATACCTAAGTTTTGGCATCCAATAGTCATCGTGCAGAGATATTTAGCAAACGTTTGCACGGTTTTATGAAATTTCTAAACAATGGATAATAGCAAGGGATGATGGAGTATCACTTGGGTCAAGGAGCACATTGAAAGGTAACTATTAGAGGAGTAACTTGTAAAGCTACGATTGATGTGAACCCTTATTGTGTTCATAGTGGTGAATTGGAATGAGATTCAAATTCACAACTCGATTCAAGTGTAAGTGCCAAAAAATAGGTTGTGTGCTTGAAGATACATCGGGTGGGTTAGGACTAAGACAAAAATGATAGCTAGTTGTCGTGGTCAGGGCCACCACCAGTGGACCGTGCATGACAATCTGGGAAGTATAGACACAATTCTAGGCATGGATGTAGGGATGATGCATGCAAATTTCTACAAAAATTGGATAGGATAATGGCATAACTAAAAACATTGCCTATGTTCGCTGTGAACTTATAGATGGATATGTAATTTGATTTTTTTATGATGTCAATGAGATCTAGTTATAGTGATGGGTTCTTTAGACTCAAATGCACTTGTGCAAATGTCTCACTTGTTGATCTTGCTATTTGTCTTAGTTTTCTTTAGCTAATAACCAACCATTTATTTCTACTAATCCAAACTCAACAAACAAAAAAGGATATCAACATCTAAAGGTTAAAACATGGCCACGTTTACCATGGCTAAACAACCACCCGACTACAACCTTTAGCTTGATCTAGAAATTGTATTAGCTTAATTTAGAGAGAGACCAAGTAAGACCCAGTGTATTAGTTTATATTTTAGCAAGAAATATGATTACCAACAACATGGTCAGCATTGGAGCAAACCTAACCCTAATCTCTTGCACTCCTCTCCTCTTTTTCATCCACTACCACCCTCTCCTTCTCCCACCCTCGCGCGTCGCCAACCCCCAACTTTCTCCCACCCTGCCACCCACCCCTCATTTGTTGCACTCAAGGAAGAAAATGTCCGATTTTGATGTCGTTTTTGTGGCCACAAAACAAAAATTTACCAAAATTTTAATGGATATTTCGGCAAATGTGTTCCTGACGTTTTGACGGCAAAATTAAAGAATTAATTTATGAAATTCTACCAAAATTATCTAATAGTGCAGATCTACTCAAATATGTGATAATATTTCATATTGGATATGTGGGGGTGGGGTCTCCTTATTTGTGAATGAAGGACCCTGAACTGTTTCGATGGGGATTTCGACGGCAACTTTTCGATGTCAGTTTTCAATTGTGAAATCAATGAGTCATTATAGTTTGCAAGCACAATATATAGACTTAAAGACACAATAGTATGCAAAAAAAATGCTCTACGTAGTCCATAGCTCCATATAGTACATTGAAAAGAAAGAAAATTTTTGATGGTTAGTGCGTTTTGATAGTGCATTTCGATGTCCAATGGCCATCGATATGGAAATAAATACTGGAATTTTGACAATTTTGCCGAAATTGTAAACTATGGTTGCCCTACTTAGGACCATGCAGTTATTGTCATTGCAATTGCTACCAAGCTTGTCGCTGCACTGCAGATCAGGCCACAGCAACAGTTGCCAACCATGAAAATAACTGTTACAGCTAGCAGCAGACGCTGCTATCATCGTTGTCAACGCCTCTTCTCCCTAGATTCTCCATTGTGGTCTTGATCTTGGACTACAACAACCGGCTCGTCTCTCTTCTGGATCCAATTTCTATATACCGCAAGTAATAGCGGTCCCCCATTGTATTCCTCACCAAATAACCATTAATGCATGGGTGGGTGCATGGTTTTAAAAAGTCATATGCGGTGTGACAAGCAGAGATGCTGCCAAATAGAGTACATGTGGTATGCGAAAGTATATACGGTTTTGAATTTTTTAATAAATCTTTATACGGAGCATTACATATATATTAAGCATACAAATTATATATTTAATTTGTAGAACAGAAAATTATGTATATTTATAAGCGTCCATACAAATATCGATGTATGATATATTGGAATATTTATGTGTACACATGTAGCATAATCGAAATGTGTATGTGCATTATATGCAGAAATAAACATATTAACATGTAAATATATTAACTGTAGTGCGCATATACGTGGAAATGTGTATATAGATGTCGATATATGCATGTCCACATATATCAAGATGCATATACATTAAATAGACTATAAACATGTTTGAAAATGTTTGTGTATTATATGTATGTATACCATGACGTATTAACATAATATATATATATATATATATATATATATTAATATATACTAGATATAGATATAGAAATTTATTAATAGATATACATATATATATGTATGTACATGAGGGTGTGTGGATGAGTAAGTATTTAAAATTAACTTGAAACAGATTATGTCAAACAAATTTCCGCAAAACTTCCTCTCAAAAAGCGAACGCATAAGCCCCGCATAGGGATGCATATGCAGCCATGGCCACATAGTAAGCCTCTTATACATATATGGCACGGTCAGTGGGCCAAACCGCATACACGACCGCGGATGTCACTTTTTCAAACACTATCACAATGTCTTTCCTTTGATAGTTGTTTCTCTTCTTACCTATAGTGCATCATTTGAGTAGTGTTTCACTGCTACTCCTATCGTGTCATTCTAGTAGCATATGATTTTACTGTCATTCAAGTAGCATTTGCTCTCTGCTACTGTTCTTTTCTAGTGTATCGTCATGCCCCTTTTACATGTTCTCATTCTGGCAATTGAGTTGCTTCTACGATAACATGGGACATGACTGTATGTTGTTTGTAATAGTGATCTTCCTATTATACATGTGATCAGCCTTATTGAAAATAACTATATGTTATGATTAACCGGCGTGTATACCTTTCTTGAGTCCAGGAACAAGCCAAAGCTCATTATTAAAGATATGGCAGACAATAACAATTGGCATCAAGCCAACTTATTGGTTCTTCATTGAGCGTGGAATAGCATGGAGCATGATTTATTGCAAAAGATGGGTTCTACCACAACACGAGAGATATTTGGGACATTGTCAAGGAATTCTACATCCATGAGTCTAATTTCATTGCCATCTACAACTTGTGGGACAAGTTGTTCTTGGAAAATAAGGGTGAGAAGCATAGTCATCATATACTCCGACTTTTTGAAAAAGTCATGTTTTAAACGCAATTTTTCCTAGACGTATGAAACGGCCGAATAAAACCTAATGCTCAAATATTACGTTTTATTCCCGTATTGTTGTGAATTATTCACGTTTAGTGTTTTTTCCCGTCTTATACGTTCCTTTCCCGTATTATACTGATTAAGACTCTAACTTAGTTTGAGTGCATATATGTGAGTGTGTATGTAAACACATATATGTGAGTGTGTATGTGAACACATATATGTGTGTGTGTGCGTGTGCGTGTGCGTGTGTTGTGTGCATGTCTATGTGCGTGCATGCGTACGTGCGTGCGGGCGGGTGCGTGTGTGTGTAATAGTTATAGATATATGTATGCAATATATATGTAGATTATTTTCCTATTCCATGTGGACCAGTATGTAATTGTTACTTTTATAAATATATGGGGTACACAGTGTGCGAGCGTGCGTGCGCATGTGTGTTGTGTGTGTGTGATGTGATAGTTATAAATATATGTATGCAATATATATGTAGACATATATGTACAAAACATATATATATTTAAATAGTGTTTTCTTCAGTCCTTCATATTCTCTTGTTATTTTCCTATTCTATGTGGACCTATATGTAATTGTCCCTTTTATAAATATATGGGGGTACACACACTATCACCCCAATCCTTTCGGGAAACCCTGTTAAGATGGTATCAAAGTAGGGATCGTTATCCCTCTCTCCCCTTGCCCCCCCTCTCTCTCCCCCGGCCTGCAGTTGGCTGCTGATCCGGAGCCTTGAGCCTCCGGAGGCTTCCCATCATGTCTACCTGCGTTGGCCCTTGAGCCATCGGGTTCCCTACTGCGCTTCAGCGTAGTTTTCATGTAATTGGTCTATCGTCTATCTTCTCTGTATGCTGCCGCCTACGACGAGGATCTAGGTGGTTCTATACTGCTTCTTTTCTTTGTTGTGTTGGACTCGGTCTTTTCTGTCATGGCTTCCCCCCATGATGATCACCGTCGTCAGGTTACTACCGTGAAACTGGATGGGCGCAACTATCAACACTGGGTCTGCTCCATAGAGATCTATGCCAAATCCCAGGGCAAGCATTCCCACCTGATACGTGATCTGCCTCTAGCGTCAACCTCTACTGCCAAGTCCAAGGATATCAAAACTTGTGAATTTGTGATGATTGGGTCAAAGATGATTCGACTGTGATGACATGGATCCTCAACAATAGTGAAACCTGGATCAGTGTCACTTTGTCTCCCGACTACCAAGGAGATGTAGGATCAGCTGGTCAGTACTTATTCTCACAGCAAAAATCCAAAGGTGTTCGATTTGAACAAGCAACTGACTCGCCTGCAATTTTCTGGGCCAGACATTGCTGATTATTTTTCCTCTTTCAAAGGCATCTGGGCTGAACTTGAGAGTTATCATCCTCTGTCTACTGATTTAGCCATCATTCAACGCCAACGTCAGGAACTTCAGGTGGTCCAGTTCTTGAGTGGCCTTCCTGAGTCGTATGCTGGAGTAGTTGATCAGATTCTTGCTAGTGATCCACTGCCGACGTTAGAGAGTGTGTATCAGCGTCTTCAACTTTTGCCAGTTACTTCATCTTCTCTGACTTCTGATATTGGTGATACTACTTCTCTTATTGTCATGGTCGGCCGAGACCGTGGACGAGGTCAAGGTCGGTTTCAGGACAACCGCCCTCCTGGTTTCAATAGAGGACGTGGGTCCCTTGTCCGTGGTTCCTCTGTTGATGCTTCTGGCAGTACCGCTGCTTAGCGGTACTGTGACTTTTGTGGCCGTTCCAACCACACTGAGGACATGTGCTAGAAGAAGCATGGCACACCTGTGTGGGCCAATGCTGCGTCTGAGGGTGCTTTTTAGACTCCTGGTGCTGATACTTCAAGCTCCTCTACTACTGAGTTCATTCGGTCGGAAGTGGAACGACTGCTGCTAGAGAAAACTGGCGATTCCTCCTCTTATTGTTTACCAACGTAGGAATCGATCGCCGCAGTCTACTCCTGCCCAAGACCCCCCCACAGAAAACCAATCTTCTCCTTCAGAAAGTCCTGCACCTATCAAGGTAACTTCTGATCTGGATTTACCTATTGCTCTCAAGAAAGGCACTCGCTCATGTACCTCTCAGAGTATTGCTGACTATGTTTCTACTACACATCTTAGTGTCCATGTTAGTAATTTTGTTGCTGTCCTTTCTACTATATCTGTTCCTAAAAATGTTCATGATGCTTACAAAATACGGCATGGACACATGTCATGACTAAGGACATGACTGCTCTTACTGACCTCTACTTGGGATTTGGTGGATCCTCCATCTGATTGCAAGCTTGTTGGATGTCGTTGGGTGTACACTGTGAAGTATCATCCTGATGGGACTGTTGAACGCCTAAAGGCCTGCCTAGTGGACTAAGGGTACACTCAAACCTATGGTATTGATTATTTTGAAACTTTTTCCCCTGTTGCCAGGCTAAATTCTGTACGGGTTCTTCTCTCTGTTGTAATCAATTTGGATTGGCCCTTTATACAGCTAGATGTCAAGAATGCCTTTCTTTATGGTGATCTCCAAGAGGAAGTCTATATAGAGCAACCACCTGGGTTTGTTGCTCAGGGTTAGTCACACAAGGTATGACGCCTTAAAAAGTATATTTATGGACTCAAGCAGAGTCCACGTGCCTGGTCTGATAAATTGAGCAAGATTTTATCTACTTATGGCTTCCTGAGATCTCATGTTGATCACTCTGTCTTTATTAAGAAGACTTCCTCTGGTATTGTTGTTCTGATTGTGTATGTCGATATTATTTTATCTGGCAGTGATCTTTTTGAAATCCACGCTACCAAGGCCTATTTATGCAAGCACTTTGTCACTAAAAATTTGGTAAAGCTAAGGTATTTTCTAGGAATTGAAGTCTCCAAGACCTCTAATGCTCTTGTTTTGTCCCGAAGGAAGTATGTTCTAGATCTTCTGCAGGAGACAGGGATGCTTGGAGCTCGAGCTACTGATACTCCTTTAGACCCTAATGTAAATTTGGGATGATGATGAATCTCCCTTGTATCCTGACAGTAAATGCTATAGGAGACTGGTTGGAAAGTTAATTTATTTGACTGTTACTAGAGCTGATATTTCTACTGCAGTGGACCTTGTTAGCAGGTATCTTGACAAACATAGACAGTGTCACTGGGAAGCACTGTGTCATATTATGAGGTATCTAAAGAAATCTCTTGGTAAAGACCTTTTCTATAGTAAACATGGCCATTGCTCTCTTGAAGGCTATTCTGATTCTGACTATGCTTGAAGTAAGATTGACAGAAAATCCACTTATAGCTACTGCACATTTGTTGGTGGAAATCTTGTCACCTGGGGGAGCAAAAAGCAAAATGTTGTTGCTGGATCTAGTGTTGAGGCCGACTATCGGGCTATGGCTCACACGGCTTGTGAACTTTTGTGGGTACAATCCCTCCTAAAAGACTTTAGCGTAGGGTCTTCTGTTCCTATTCCCATGCATTGCGATAATAAAGCAGCTATCTTTATTGCCAATAACCCTGTTTATCATGAGCGGACTAAGCACATTGAAGTTGACTGCCACTTCATCAGAGAAGCCATCCTGATTGGTCGCATCTGCACTCTTTTTACTCGCTCAGAAGATCAAGTTGTTGATATTTTCACAAAGTTGCTAGCCAATAAACATTTCAGCTCGCTTGTGGACAAGTTGGGCATGATTGATATCTATGCTCCAACTTGAGGGGGAGTGTTAAATAGTGTTTTATTCAGTCCTTTATATTCTCTTGTTATTTTCCTATTCTATGTGGACCTATATGTAATTGTTCCTTTTATAAATATATGTGGTACACACATTGTGCACCCCAACCCTTCCGGGAAACCCTGCTAAGAATATACATATATATGTGCGCAAGTATATATCCTCCGATTTTTTTCCGACTTTTTCCCGAATCGTTGATCGTATTTTTACTGTACATTGACCGCTTTATACCTGAATTTCCGGAAAAATTGCCGAATCCCGAATTTTTCAACTCAACCAAACGTATCGTGGATACCAAATTTGTAACTATGGTGACTGAGAAGACAATGGAGTATATGAGAGGGTTCTATCAATGTCGCATCAGCTCAACTTCTTCCCACCCAATTTTTACATAAACTTAGACCAAAGAGCAGAATGGCCTCAAAGCAAGTTTCTTCACAGCATACACAGCTTAAATTGCCACTAAGAATCTCCTTTAAAGTACACAGCTTCTAATATCCTTGTTGCATATATTCACGTGCATTATCAATGTGAACAATTTTTAAATTAAGTAAAAGTGGTTTTGAATTTCTAGAAGAGAATTTGAATACATTTAAAAATTCAGATCTATCCTCAACAAATAAATCCATTCTGCACGAGATCAGTCATCAATGAAGGAAACATTGGACGCGTGTTCATGTGGGAGTACGAATGGGTCAGGGGGAAAAATCTAAATAGATGGCATTAAACCGATGAGCACTTTGACTGTTAAGACGACTTGGATAAACAGTGTGATTGCATTTTTCCAATTGCCATATTTTGCATTGAAAACTTCAGATTCCGATTCGGGAAAGGTGGTTGATGTTTGGACATCAAGAGAAGATGATCTAGGTGTGGTTTGAAGATAGTAGATAACATCACCACCTTTCAATCGTCTTTAGATCTTGTATAAGAACAATGTAGGGAAAGGTCACACTACAGTTGGGGGAATTAGTAAGCTTGTTGATGGAAATCAAGTTATGAAGAAATTTTAGACACATGTCAGTTATCTAGGCTCACGCCTAGGCACCCTAGGCACAGCGCAGAGCGCCTCAAACTAGGCTCCTAGCCCCTTAGGCAACTTGACTATGTGCCTAAGGCATATTAGACCCAAATTAAGCCACTTAAAGGCTAAATTACATGAATTTTATCTAGATTTGGTCAAAGTAGATCAACTTGAGCCTTTTGTGGTTAAAATAGGTCTAATTTTAGAGGAAAAAGAATGATTTGGGTGAATGGGTCTAATTCAGGAAAATTAGGTTTGATCTGGACAAATTATGTCTCATTTAGGTTAACATAGAGCAAATTAGGGGAAGCTAGATCTGATTTTGTCGTCTTATGCAAAAATGTTTGATTAAGGTCTATCAGGGAAAACTAGGTCAGATTAGGTGTAATTTAGATCAAGTTAAGTCAAATTAGGTAGGTCTGGTTTAGGTCATGTAGGTCTGATTTAGGTCAAGTTATGGATGTTGCAACTGAGGTATAACCATTATAAATACAAAAAATTACAAAGTAATGTAGGTATTTGAATATAGCTTACCCTATATGTAAATTTAACTATATATATGCCAAAAAAATATTCAAAGCGCGCGCCCCTTGGGAGGTAGGACTGCCTACACACCTAGACAACTAAGGAACAAGCAGCACAAAACAAAACTGGTAGGGGGTTAGACCTTATTGTACCCAAGTCAGCCACCTCTGAGGACCATATATATATTAGCTAATCAAACTGATGGATAAGTAGGTATGATACTGTAAAATAAATCATTACTGACAAACATGTGAGTAGTAGCAGAGTCGAGAACTTGCTGAGACGGGGAACTTTCAAACATAGATGGCCACCTGATGTCTGGGCGACATTGGCTTGGGCGCCCATCACAAAGGCTGATTTCAAAAAAATCATATCATCCATGTTGAGAGTGGCCATGCTTGAGTAAGATATCATATCGTCAAACATTAGAAAATTCTACATATGAAGGTTAGCCCATTCTGGCTTCCAATGTTTCTTCTAGCACTTGTCCTCTGTATGGTTGGTTCTCTTGCAAAAATTACAATCACAAGATCCCAGTCCATTGGATCCTTCACAACCTCGTCATTTTCCCCTTCCTAGAGAAGGGAAAGTAAAGCAGCAGGTTCAGTAGTGTTAGATGAAGCAATACAAGATTGTCTCCCATAAACATCAGAAGAGTAGGAAGATGTCAGAAGTAAGAACCTATTGACGGATCGATTCATAGGAGGCAGTGATTGATGCTAGATACCGTTATTGTACCTATATCTCATCTTCTTGTTGCTATAATTTAGCCAGGTCAGAAGTGAGAGGATGGTATCATGGTAAGCTTTTAATTCCCTCCATGGGCCTTTGAAGCAAAGATAATGAGCAGCAAAAGAAGATAGGCAAGTTGCAAGGTATGCAGTTCTTATATAGTTCAAAGACACAAGTAGCATTTCTTTTCAAGGAAGACATGAGCAAGATGGTAATGCTTCCATAATCGTCAAAAAAATTTAGATTGTTGGAGATAGAGGGCTCACACATGTTCAACTTCCACGACAGCATCGAGAATCGCTTTCAGACCACTTGTTCCAATTTGCCTTAGAATCGTCAGATGATTCATCTTTAATAAGAGGATCAATGAGATGTTATCTTTTACTAGAGGAGCCCACATGAATCTAGATGAACAGGCCCATAGCAAATAGTTAGTCCCATTAAGCTTGACTGAGGGATTAAGGATTGATTATCTCCTAATATGCAATAACAACAAGGTGGAGACCACTCTGGATCTCCAACATGGTTAGGGGGTGTTGGTCTTCAAACAAGGTGTTGGCCTTCAAACAAAGCAGACATGCCCTAGCCATAGTGGTCATGTTGGATCACAAGGGTGTCACACAGCCTTCCAAAATATAGTCTCTTAGGGCATGAGACCACCGTAAAGGCTGTAGGCCTAAATGGAGAGGATGTCAAGGACTGAGGCAGCTAGAAACGAGAGAAGGGGAGATGAAGGGGCACAGTGGTGGAGAGGGCAGAGGAAGAAAAAACATTGGTGGACTGATTAAAGGAAGAGACAAGCACCCTTTAGGGGTCCTGCTCTGCTACCAAGTGAAGAAGGCTGAAAGGATGATTTCTTTATGACTTTTTCCGATTTACTTATAGCCTGCAGAGAAATGAGTAAAGCCTATGCTCAACAATGTGGGAGAAAAGCTTGTACCACACAACAGCTCGATTTTGCAGGCAGAAATACATAAGCAAATATACAACACATACAGAAGCAACCAATATCTTAACAAATATCATTCATAATGCCTAGTTGTCGAGTAGTATTTCTCTATTTTAATAGTATTGTATCGACAGATTACAATTTCTATGTTGTTTTTATATTATGGGCACTTTAGCTTTAGAACTTGCATCACACTCAAGAGCACAAGGGGGCTAGTTGCCCGCTTCCTGCTTCTCGCTTCACGCTTATCGAAACCTAGCGTACATAAAATTGAATTGTATAGTATTCTAAAGATACGAGTAGATTGAATGATAGTAACTATATAATAACATGAGAAGGCATATGTGGCATGTAAGTCCAACAGTTGTTAGATTAACTTATTTATATGTGTGTCTACCTTCATTGCTCGCTTTATAAAAATAGCACTCACCTGATGCTTAACCGATTACAAGGTCACTTCTACACACCTTCTGGTCCACCCTATCCAAGACATTGGCCACAACCGACCAGATTTGATTTGCACGGGCATTATCATTGACATCATTGGTGCTCACAGCAACTATCGACTTTTAGGATGTTGTTGACAAAGCTTACTACTTACTACCATGATGTTGGTTTTCTATTAGTCTTCTATGTGTTCTTTTATTTTTTTGTCATAGTTTTCATAAAAGTAGGATTTCTTCTCGTCTTTGGAGTTGTTTCCTATTTAAATGGGAGTTTACATATGCAACATCCTCTAAACAGCCATCAAAGGGCATTGTCCAGGCATTTTGGTAATGGATGCATTTAGGATTTGTGAAACCGTATCCCCCCTTTGCCTTGTAGGATTCGACATGTATCATATGGATTTTCTACAAGGATGAATTTAGTGGCACAATTGTGATCTACTGCTTAAGTGCAAAAGGTGCCAGAGACTGAGGTTTGTAGTTGTTTGGAAATCAAGAAACTCGTGAATGGAAATTGTTATGGTCTTTTGGCTATATAATTTCTTAAGTACAAATTGGAAACAACAGCATTGTAGGCTTTATAATTTCAGAAGTAAAAATTGACAGCGGCATATTCAATGACTATTTGGAATTTTGACTGCAACTAAACACTTTCTAACATAAAAACACAAGGTGATATTTGAAGTGAACAGATAGTCTCCAACCTTTTTACCTTTCTCGAAAATCATACCCATGAAACGCAATCTTTAAAACAAAAGTCTCCAACTTCTACGAAAAATTGACCAGTTGTCACGATGGAATAGGCTCTCCAATGTTTAACTCGAATAATATATTGGTCACTGAGTTTTTGCGACTTTTCATGATTTTCCCGCAGTTTTCGTGATTTATGCGATTTTTCATGATCATTCATGACTTTTCACGAATAATTTCTTTGAATTTACTTGCTATTTCTTTTACAAAAACCGCGTGAAAAAAACTATGGATATACACTAAACCCATAACCCCCACTCTCCTGACAGTCTATGTTGTTGCATCATCTTTCCCCCCTTTCTCCTCTTCTTCTATAATGTTGTGTCTGCATTCTAGACTTAATATTCTTCTCTTTAACCAGAAAACATGTGATTCTCCTCTAAATTTCATTTTGTTTTCTTATTTGCCTCCTATATGTAATTACCAATACCATGTATGCTCAATGTTTCACTAATAATTACTATTGTTTCACATGTTTTACTAGAATTGTTCTATACATTGTTATTGTTCAACTTTTCTTTAATTCTTATCCTACTTTTTTCCCTCGATGAGATTGTATGTCCATAATAGTTGCATGTATGTGATATGTATACATACATATATACACGTATATATAGCCGACTTTTGCCGACAAGGAATGGTTCAAGTGGTCGAGCATGGTGTCCCCTAACAAAGGGACCCGGGTTCGAATCCCAGCTGCCGCCTTGGTTTACCACCCTCCCGGATGTTCGGCCTACATCACGGGCGTGGGAGAGGGGGAGAGAATGCCTCTCTTAATCCCATATATAGACGTTTTTTTCCAAGTTATTTCCAAATAGCCGACCACACTTTGAACGAAAGTTGTCAATTTTTTCCCAAATTTTCTCGATTTTTTCTGATTTCTGGTTTTTTTTGCCAACCGAAAAGTTGTCGAATCCCGAAATTGTTACTGGCTTCTACTTCTAATAACTTTGTTTTTAGATCTATTGGCTTCGCCATCCAGAAAGGATTGGCAGCCCAATTTGTTGCCCGCGCTTCTCCAAGGGTGTTTTTGTAAGATGTTAAAGTTGTTTAGTCAATTATACATCGAAACATCGGTGTAAAAGATTGAGTGGGATACGTGCCGTGAGGTTGGTTATATGACCATAGGCGTTCGGATCTCATATACGTCATTTCACTTGAGATGTGAAAAACACAACGTTGTGAGGGGCCCATAATCCCGGTACGACGACGCTGCATTCGTTTTTCCGTCGTCCCTCTCCCTGACGGTCGATTTGTTCAAGTTTCGATCGATATTTGTGGAGTTGATTATCCCCAATTAGACATTGCATCCTTCATAATTGTGGCTGACTAAGTAAACACAATGCATTATTGGAAGCACCTAGTCTCCAACCTTTTTTTCTTTCTATAAAAGTATGCCCAAGCAATGCAATTAGACATTGTCTTTTAGAATTGTGACTAATCGAGTAATATCTAACTACAGGAATGTCCATTGAAAGCATTAAAACATTCAATTTGTACTCATGAGAAACTATAAAGCCAAAATATCATAACATTGTTTATATTACCAACTATTCTCATTAGAATCCAAAATTTGCCATATATCATTGAGCAGCACCTAGATAGCTAGATTTCCACTTGCTGTATACTTGCTTATACAGCAAGTGCATGATCAACACCTATATTTGAAGTTGACCCTTCACCTCCATGCCGAAAGGAAATAGTATAATATACACTTTCTAGATTTATACATGTTAAGTGGAGTGTTATAAAACAGATGATATCTTGATAGTTATGATGATAATTTAGTAGAGAAACCAAGGAAACCTAATATCAATATAGCTTTTCTATACTGTAGAAGGAAAGAGCTTGTTAGAGCTCACAGCCAGATCTGAAGCATTGAGGCATTACTCACTCCTTTGAATTATCTAGAGTTTGGTGCACGAATGAAGCATCCAGAGGTGTGAATTAAATTTACCTAGCAATATGCCTGCCTGGGGAGAAAGGACCAGCAACTTTGCATTAATGTTGACACCGAGATAAGGAATTAGCCCAGGAAGAATCTTAGCAGTCTTATTTTGGATCTCAAACGAATATGCCAGTAAGATGCCATCAAAGACTTCATCAAAACTGCAAGAGAAAGTCAAATCCACCATTTAAATATCACTTCAACGATCCTGCCAACATGCATAATTATAAATTGAACCTTTTTAAACGGTTTAGGCTAAGGTAAAACTTTGATTATGACGAGAAAAAATGAAATTGTCAAAATGTTATACCATAAAGATCATTTGCTGACTGATATGTTGAATTTATAATATCATATACACTAACATTTTGATATATTTATATGGTGTTGCCTACATTAGTAACAAAAAAATTATGTTCAAACAACTATTAAATTATTAAATGGCAAGACTAAGCTATATTAGAAGTAGTGTTCAGAAAAGCGGTAATCGGTGTACGGGCGGATAGGGTACCGATTAGAGTATATACGGTATGCGGGATTATAAGCGGGAGTATATTCGGTTTTAATCAGTTTTGAATTTTTTTTTAAATTAATTATATATTCACATAAATTTAAAACTTGGCCCTATATAATTGTATATATTAATTAACTTATAACAAATGAGGATGTAACAAGAAACATAGATCCATTAAGAATGTTAAATAAGCAGCATACATCACAAACATTAAGATAGTTTAACGCATGTCAAAAGGTTCAAAACAAGTAAACAAACATCAAATAACCAAGCAACTCATGTCCAAATTACACAAAATAATACGTCAACAATCAATACAAAGCTAATCAAGGTAGCCATCTTCATCCTTGAACTCTGCAAAGACGGGCTCAACATCATCATCATCACTAGATGGGTCCTCTGCAAGATCTTCTTCATCAATTTGAGACATTGATGTAGAAGTAGCAAGATGTGTAGTAGCACGTGTTTGTGAACGTGTGGCCCTAGCTTGTAGAACATCATCAACACCTGATGCAGCTGCTACATTTCCCCAAGTAAGTCCATCACTGCCAGGAACCTCATCATTCTCAGTTGTAGCATCTCCCATCCACTCCATGACATGTGTCCTATCACTTGTTAGAAGAGGATCTTTGGCCTTTCTCTCTCGTTGCTCTTGCAGCTTGGCATTAAACTGGACATAGACCAAGTCATTAAGCCTTTTCACCTCAAGTTTATTCCTCTTCTTAGTGTGGATCTGCCATTAAGACATGGACATTTTAGAGGGGAATAGTCTATAACTCTACACAATTGAAAATAAGCATTTAATATATAAATAGTCAAGTACCCCTTCAAAAGTACTCCAATTCCTCTCACATCCAGAGGAGGATGTTAGGCTAAGAATTTTGATGGCCATTTCTTGCAAATGCGGTGCCGCTCCACCATGCATACGCCACCACATAGCTACATATAGATAAGTTTAATATTTTATATCACCATTATCCTAATAATCAAAATAAAGTAAGTTTTATATACCTGGTTTGTAGTCATCATCATTAATTAAGCATTGTCTCATAGCTAATGCCTTGCCAAATGAGCCTAGCTTCATCATATAGGAACCCAACTCTGTCTTGCTGATCTTGTCTTGAATATCAACATCAGTGAAAAAGGTCTCAATGCACTTGATCAAGCCATCCATCAAATCAGGTTGTTTTTCTATCTCATCCTGATTCTTGTAGAAGTAATATGGATTTAGATAGTAGGCAGCTTTGTGAAGAGGACTATCTAATCTGTCTTTGGTTTTAATTGTAATGGCTTTGATGAATGGCCTAAAGGAGGCTTCAACTCCCTTGAAGAGGGTCTTGATCTCTTGTTTAGCAACTTCTAATTCACCATATACAAATCCCATTGATGGTTTTTTATCACCATCAACGATTCTCAGCAAATAGATGAAAGGGGTACACAATTTGATGGCTGATGAAACTTGATTCCAAAAAGTTGGAGCCAAAATTGTCGTTGTAGCTTTGACACCTGCTCTTGTCTTAGACCACTTGCATTGGTTCCATTCAGGAGAAATGAACATAAGCCTCAACTTGTCCTTCTTGTCAAGGAGGCTCTGCAATGCCAAAAATTAGTAGCAAACCTGGTGACTCCAGGTCTCAAAATCTCCCCCTTTTTAGTGAATTTACGCATCAAACTCAGGGTTTTTGTGTGAGAATAGATGAAGCCAATCAGCTCCCTTGCCTTTGTTATGGCAGTCTTAATTCTTTGTTCTTTGCCAAACTCTTCAAGTATCAAATCAATGACATGAGCTGCACAGGATGTCCAAAATATGTGAGGATACTTATCCTCCAACATTCTTCCTGCTAATACATTTGCAGAAGCATTATCTGTAACAATTTGAAGCACATTCTCCTGACCAACCTCCTGGATGCATCCATCAATAAAAGACATGATATACTCCCTTGTGTGAGACTCAGCAGAGGCGTCAATTGCCTTAAGAAAGCAAGTGCCTAATTCACAATTTACAAGAAGATTCATCAAGCTCCTGCTTCTCCTATCACTCCAAGCATCTGTCATAATGGTGCACCCGTATCTCCACATTTCTCTATGAGGTTGCAGATCATTTCTTGTATTTTCAACCTCCACTTTCAATAGAGACTCACTCACCTCATAATAAGATGGGGGCTTGAGGTTCTTTCCATATTGGCCAATAGCCTGGCACATTGACAGAAAAGCATTGTTGCAAACTGCATTAAAAGAAATTCCAGATCGATAAACCCACCTAGCAATATATTGATTCACCCGATCTCTTTGCTTCTTGTCTATAGCCTCCTTGATTCCTACTTGGCGCATTGAGGAATCTGAGTTAGGGATGGTGTTGAGGCGGGAATCATCAATCTCCTTCCCCTTAGCCATAGCAAGGTCAACTTCTTCTCGTACACTTGCTACAACTTTTGACTCGTCCGCCTTCTTCTTTTGAATCTCCTCCATGTTCTGCCTAATTTCCTGCTTGATGGCATTGTCAACTCTAGGGCATGCTTGTGTATTACCCTTTATGTGAGCTAAGTGTTGCTTCAGGCGATTCACACCCCCCCTAATTTTTTTCGTGCACAAGTCACATATAACAACACTAGAGTTGTTTTTATCTTTGAGTGTGCCATACTTCCAAGCCGGATCAGTGGATCCAGGTGGAATCAAGTGTGACTGGGGCGTTTCTTGTGATTGGGTGTTAGTCCCAATTGGGGCTGATCCAAGACTCTCCATGATTCACTGGAGACAATAAATAAAATCACATCAAACCAAACACACAAAACTAGAAGACTACAAGTACAACAATATATGACTATGCTAATGCCTAATGTATGAAAGAAACGATTAATAACACATTTTTGTATTAAAAAGAATAACACATTACTGTATCTAAAAAGAATAACACATTATTGTATGCTAATATGAAAGAGTGACATATAATAACAAACACATTGCTAATATGAAACTGCAGTAGTACTATTTGAAATAGAGATGGTCAGTAAACATATGGCAGGGAGGAAAACGAAATGGGAACAGGAAGGCAAAAAAAATGGAAAACGTGCAAGGTGAAAACAGGGAGAAAAATGAGAAGGTGGAAATTGACAAAGAAATGGAAAACGTGCAACCGTGCTACTAGCCTACTACTACTGACTGAATCAATACATTCAGTGGGGGATTACAGCAAGAGGAATAGGGGCGTGGGATTTTTTTGAGGTGGAGGAGGAATGGGGGCGTGGGATTTTGAGGTGGAGAAACTAGCAGGGGATTGAAGGTGAAACACGGAGGAAGAAAACAGCAGGTAGATATTGGCATGGAGGAAATGGAGTAAAGGGAAATGGAGCGTGGAGTAAAGAGAGGAAAAATAGAACAACAGGTGGAGAATATAGAGATTGGAGAAGGAAGAGAGTGGAGTAAAAGGAGGAATGGAAAATAGGGAAGAAGGTGAAGGGGGGAAATTGTAAACAGAGAGGGGGGGCGCCACAGTGATGGAGTTACACGGCCGTTGGGAGTTGGGAGAAGGAGAAATTGAAACTGAAATAGGAGTGAAAAAGACGTACCTGGTGGAGAACTCAAGCCAGCGCCGCTAGCCTGCTATGAAGAGCCGCCGCCGTCGTCGCTAGGTTGGTGAACTTGACCTTGCTGCTTCGACACCGACAGCAGCAGTTGGCGCCCACGGCAGCAGTTGCGCCCAGAGAGGAGATGGAAATGGAGGCGGCCGGCCACACCTAGAGCGGTGTCGGGGAAGAGAGTTGCCGCCGAAGAAGGAGATCGCCGCCGGAGATAGAACCCAACTCTATCGGAGAATCGAGGGGGAGAGTATCGCGCCCTAGTGCTGCTGGCGACCGCAGAGAGGGTTTGCGGTTTCGCGAGGGAGAGAGTCAAGAGACGGGGGGTATCGGGAATGAGGGTGGGGAGTCAGGTTAGAGGTTTAGGCCCAGTGTTTCTTTTTTTTCATTTTTTGGGCCGGGTTTAGAAAATCGCCGAATAATTAAGCGCCCAGGCGGCCGAGTAATCGGTTCATGGCCGAATATAGCTCCGATTTGGCTTAGGCGGTTCGGTCCACCTACAAAACCGAATATTCTGCCGATTAGGCCGATTTCCTGAACACTGATTAGAAGTAATTTTGAATTGCAAATGCAGTAATAATATACATCAAGACAACAAGCTCGTTGAGGAAATATTATTTTTGAATTAAGGAGTTCTACACAATCAACATTTTTTCTCTTTTTTTTCCAAGATGGACACCCTACTGTTTAGATCCTTTGTTTGTTACCCAGAGGTCTTAGGTTCAAACCTTGGCAACGGCATGATAGAGTTGTCAAACTTTTAAAAAACATTTTTTCTCTTTTCTTTTCATTTCTATTTGTTTACTTTTTTTGGGGGGTGTGGGCTAGAGGGAGAGTGAATTAACTGGGTGATGTAGGACAACACGTGGATCTAACATGCATAGTAACAAACTACAAAAGTCTCCGAATTTTACGAAAAATCGACGGTTTTTTGCAATTTTATAGGCTCACGAATGTTCACCACAATTAATACGTTGGTCGCTGATTTTTCGCAACTTTTCACACTTTTTCACGATTTTTCACAATTCTTAATGACATTTCACGTATTTTCACAATTTTTCTCTTTTAAGTCATTTGCTCTTTTTTCACCAAACCATGTACACAGAACTCTTGATATGCACTAAACCTCCAAACCCCCACTCTCCCGATATTCTATTGTTATTGTTCAACTATTCTTTGATTCTTTTCTTACTTTCTTCACTCAATAAGATTGTATGTCTAGTGAACTTAATAGTTACATTTGTATCAGATATGTATGTATATGTATAAATACATACATACATATTGTTACATTATATATCACCTTAAACCTAATCCCTATCTCCACCAACCCTAGCCGCCACCACACTCCGAAATCTCCTTTTTTTCGCCGCTACAGTACTGCTACAGTGCCGCCGCCGCTACCGATCGTCGTCCACCCCTCCACAGCCCTCCATCCACCTCTAATCCCCTAATATACTCCATCCTTGTGGCCTAATACACCACAGGACCCTCTGTCTAGCTCCGTTTCTCTTTCCAAAATCTCCAGACAGCCTCGGTAACTTTCCAGTTCTGGCACGTTGACGGCGTAACGGGCTTCATCCTCTCTGTCTGCCTGCGCCTCATGGTGGAGTGATTGATCCTCCATGTTGGCGTAGGTTTTTTCTCTTCATCTGCTGCCCCTACCTGGGTTTTTTTTAAGATCCATGCGTGGATCTTCTACCTTCTACAACTAGTCCATGTGTTGGACTTCTGCCTCTGACTGCTGACTACTCCTGCCTGTGCCTGCTTGCATGTGCATGCCTTCCTGCCTGTTCTCATGGCGTCTTCTGGAGATGACTTCTGGAGAGACTTGCGCCGTCAAGTTACCATTGTTAAACTTGACGGGCGCAATTACCAACTTTGGGTGTGCTCCTTTATGATATATGCCAAATCACAAGGGAAGTACTCTCATCTGATTCGCACTAGTCCGCCTCAACCTGCAGCGAACGCGGATGAAAAAGACATCAAAATTTTTGATGATTGGGTCCGTGAAGACTCGACTGTGATGACATGGATTCTCAACAGTGTCGTTGAGAAGATCAGTGTTACTTTACTTAGGCTACCTACGGCGAAGCAGATGTGGGATCAGCTCGCCAGTACCTACTCTCACAGTCAGAATCCCAAGAAGGTCTTCGACATAACCAAGCAACTGGGGCGACTCCAATTCATGGGATCTGACATCTTCGACTACTTCTCCACCTTCACCGGCATGTGGGGTGAGTTGGAGACTTACCACCCGCTGTCTACTGATCTGGCGACTATGCAGAAACAGCGGGCGGAACTACAGCTGATACAGTTTCTGAGTGGCTTGCCAGAATCCTATGATGGCGTTGTGGATCAGATCCTGGCGAGTGATCTGCTCCCTACTTTGCAGAGTGCCTACCAACGTCTCCAGCGCCTTTCTTCATCGACACCGTCTCCTGAGACTGGAGATTCTACTGCCCTGGCTGCTTGGGCCGGGCGTGGCCATGGTCGTGGCCGTGGTCGTTCCACTGATGGCCGTCCTCCCCTGGGTGCAGGACGGGGACGTGGACCTGGTGCTAGACGAGGAGCCCCTCCTGCTGCCTCACCTCCTGCAGTTGCGCGTCATCAGCAAGGACAGCGTGTGTGTACCTTCTGTGTCCGGTCTAACAATATTGAAGAAAAGTGCTGGGAAAAGTACGGTAAACCGGATTGGGCCAATGTTGCTGCAGATTCATCGTCTACTGCTTCTGAGGTTGTTACTCCGACGCCTGAGCCAGCGACTGCGGGAGCGACCGCATACTACATTCGTGCTGAGGTGGAACGCCTCCTTCTTGAGCATGCTGGCTCTTCGACTGCTGCTTCTACTAGTAGAGCACATGCTGCATACTCTGGTTATGATATTGCATTCCTGAATTCCTCCTCACCTTCTACTACTGGTAATACCAAATGGGTGATAGATTCTGGTGCCTCTGCACATATATCTGGCAATAGATCTCTATTTAAAACTCTATCTAAACATGTTCGTAACTCTTCTGTTATGCTAGTTGATGGTTCAAAGTCTTCGGTCTTTGGAGTCGGTGATATTGTTTCTCAGTTTTGGCTCAAGTCTGCCTTATATGTGCCTAGATTTCCTCTGAACTTATTATCAGTCAGCAAAATTTTACGAAGTTTGAACTGTAGCCTAACTTTTTTTCCTGGTTCATGTGTTTTTCTGGACCTTCGCACGAGGACGAAGATTGGTGGGGGGTATGAAGGTGTTGATGGACTCTACTACTTGGACCAGTTACCGCGATCAGAGAAAGTTGCTATGGTATCAGCTTTATCGGCTTCTGTTTCTGCACTACAGTGGCACTACAGGCTGGGACATCCATCGTCAGAGAAGCTGCGTCATTTAGTTTCTGATATTGGCAGTTGTAATTTTCAGTGTGAATCTTGTCAGCTGGGAAAACAGACTCGTACTGTGTATCCTAGACGTAGTACTGTGAGCAGTAAAAACATTTTTGATTTAGTTCACTCTGATGTATGGGGTCCATGCCATGTACCGAGTTTGTCTGGTTACAAATATTTCATTCTATTTATTGATGACTTTTCTAGGACTACTTGGTTGTTTCTATTAAAAAGTAGGTCTGAAGTGTTGTCTACTATCAAATACTTTTTTGCTGAAATAAAAATGCAGTTTGGTTTTCCTGTTAAAGTTTTCCGCACCGATAATGCTTTAGAGTTTGTTAAGCAAGAAGTGGCGGTTTTCTGTAAATCTGTTGGTACGCTCCACCAGAATTCATGTGCCTATACCCCACAACAAAATGGTGTCGCTGAGCGGAAAAATAGACACTTATTAGAGGTTACCAGGACTATCATGATGCATTCTCATGTGCCCCGCTCCTATTGGCATGAGGATATTTTGACTGCGTGTTATCTGATTAATAGGATGCCATCGTCTGTTATTGGAAATAAGATTCCTATACAGGTTCTGCAACCTGAGACTTCTTTGTTTGCTGTGCTTCCTAGAATTTTTGGGTGTACCTGCTTTGTCAGATTACTTGGACCTGCTTTTGATAAATTGTCTCCTCGAGCTGCTAAATGCATTTTTCTGGGCTATTCTAGAACTCAGAAGGGTTACAAGTGTTATAATCCCAGTACAAGGAAATGGTTTACTAGTAGTGATGTTGTCTTTTTTGAAGATACACCGCATTATTCTTCAGCAGGAGATAGTTTGCAGACAGACATTCTTGCCTCTCCTTTGCCTATTATTTCTGACTGTGTGTCTGACAGTACTGACATTGTGACTACTGAAACTCAAGATCCTCCTCTTACTGTTTATCAGGGCAGGAATAGAGCACCTTCTACGCGAGTACCCCCCCAAGGCAACCAATCTTCTCCTCCAGAAGGTTCTTCTGCACCTGAGGTACACTCTGACCTTGACATACCTATTGCACTCAGAAAGGGTACTCGTTCCTGCACTTCTCATAGCATTTCTCAGTTAGTATCTACTGCTCATCTGAATACTCATTCTAGCAATTTTGTATATGCTTTATCTGCTGTGGTTGTACCTAAGAATGTTCAGGATGCATTGAAAATACTGCTTGGACATCTGCTATGAAAGAAGAAATGATTGCTCTTACTGACAGAGACACTTGGGAGATGGTGGATCCACCTCCTCAGTGTAAGCATGTGGGCTGCAGGTGGGTATATGCCGTAAAATATCAACCAGATGGTACGGTTGAGATGTTGAAAGCACGGTTAGTTGCAAAGGGCTATACTCAGATATATGGCATTGATTACTTTGAGACTTTTTCTCCTGTTGCTCGCCTTAACTCTGTCAGGATTCTCCTATCTGTTGTTGTGAATCTGAACTGGCCTCTTCTGCAGCTTGATGTGAAAAATGCTTTTCTGTATGGTGACTTGCAGGAAGAAGTGTATATGGAGCAACCTCATGGGTTTGTTGCTCAGGGGGAGTCTCACAAAGTATGCAGGCTTAAGAAGTCTATCTATGGGCTCAAGCAGAGTCCCCGTGCCTGGTTTGATAAGTTGAGCAGGATCATGATTGATTTTGGTTTTCTGAGGTCACAGGTTGACCACTCTGTGTTCACAAAAAAGACTTCAGCAGGTATTACTGTTCTGATTGTATATGTTGATGACATTATTATTTCTGGCAGCGACTCTCTCAGTATCCAGGCTACCAAAGATCATCTGGGCAAGCACTTTGCTACAAAAGATTTGGGCAGACTTCGGTATTTTCTTGGCATAGAGGTCTCTAGAACCTCTAATGCCCTAGTGCTTTCTCAGAGAAAGTATGTTCTTGATATTCTGCAGGAGACTGGTATGCTTGGAGAAAGACCTGCGGATACTCCTCTTAATCCCAATGTGAATTGGGATGATGATTCCTCTTCTGTGTTTGTTGATCATAAAAAATTCAGGAGGTTGATTGGTAAATTGATTTATTTAACTGTTACTCGTTCTGATATTGCTACTGCAGTGGGTCTTCTTAGCAGGTACCTTGACAAACCCAAACAGTGTCATTGGGATGTTGTATGTCAAGTCCTGAGATACTTAAAAAAGTCGCCTGGCAAGGGACTTCATTATAAAAAGAATGGGCACTGTGTTCTTGAAGGGTATTCTGATTCTGATTATGCAGGCAGCAAAGTTGATAGAAAATCTACCACCGGTTACTGTACTTTTGTAGGAGGCAATATTATTACTTGGAGGAGCAAGAAACAGAATGTCGTTGCCAGATCTAGTGTTGAAGCTGAGTACAGGGCCATGGCCAATACTGCCTGTGAGTTACTGTGGGTACGTTCTCTCCTGAAAGAGTTTGGGATTGAGTCTTCTTCGACCATTCCTATGCACTGTGATAACAGAGCTGCCATCTTCATTGCAAATAATCATGTCTATCATGAGCGCACCAAACACATTGAAGTTGACTGCCACTTCATCAGAGAATTTATTCTTGCTAGCAAGATATGCACTCCATTCACGAGATCAGAAGATCAAGTTGCTGATATCTTCACCAAGCTGTTGGCGAAGAAATAGTTTTGCACACTGATGGACAAGTTGGGCATGATTGACATCTATGCTCCAACTTGAGGGGGAGTGTTACATTATATATTTCCTATTTTACATAGCCTGCTATTTGTTTTGTTATTTCTCTTTTATATATGGACCTCTCTGTAATTCTTTCAATATTATATATATGAGGGTGCACACATTGTGCAACCCTAAGCTCTCCAAATCTCATTGTTTTTCACACATACATACATATATATATATATATATATATATATATATATATATATCTGTGTGTGTGTGTGTGTATGTATAGGGTTAAGTTCATATGCAAACCCATATTCAATTGTGTTGCGGCTTGGTTTAGGCTTGAGTAATGTTTAGGAAACTTGGTCCATTCCAGTCCACATTACAAAGCTGGGCATCGAGTTGGATTAGAAACAGCTCGGATAACATGTTGAATGAAATATTCCCAACATATACATAGGACAAATTATAACATATTTTTGGAATATATCAGTAGTACATATAACTTATACGTATCATCCAAAAAATTAATACACTTACAAATTATTATATAAATCCAATGGATGAAAAAAATATAATCTAAGATCAAACATGTTTAAAATCACATTCATATCCCATTTGTTTATGTAATATAATTAAAATCATCAAGCCATCAATGGGATTTCTACAATTAGCATTAATTAGAAGATACACATTTATAAATCACTAAATAGTCTAGCAATGTCCTATTGAGATGATTTCTCAAACACATCTAGTGTAAATATAAATCCAATACCTAACATTATACTTTTTTATAAACTTTGACAAACATATTAAATACAAAATGGTTGCACATACCTTACAATCTACTCTAGTGTGTTGCTCTTTTGTCTTATTAGTATAAGTCACTAAAAATGTTTTAGATCAAATATAATTTTAAAACTTTTTAGTCAAATGTATCTTACAAAAGATATTTATTATTAACAAACATGTAGTTATGTATATACATGTATATAACTAATCTGGATATCTAGATTTTTTATCCTGGGTTTACCTTATCTCTTAACCAACCCATATAAAAATTTGGGTCAAAATTTTAGGTCCAGCATACCCATGAAAATTACATGAATTGAGTCTGGGTCGGATTATGCAAGTCAGGGCATGGGTCGGATTGGGCCGTCCCGTTCTGATGTTCATCCCTACTACAAAATATATAATTCAGGTTTAATGATATGTTATAAAACAATTCCAATTCAAATTTTATTGTATACCAATTTATTAGGCTAATTATGTGTAAGGTGGCATTATCAAGTATGTTCATTTGATGTGCAAGTATGAGTTAAACATGAACTACACTTAAGCCCCATTTAGTAGTTGATTGGAGTTTTGCAGCCTCGTCGAGCTAGTATGCTCGATGGGACATTCTTTATCCAAATTTGGATAAGTATGTATTTGTTAAAAAAGTTGCTCTTGTTCCAGTTCCAGTAAGAATATTTTGTCACATAATTGTTAGAACAGGTGGGCCATTCTTGATTGAGATTTCCAATCCTGAAAAAACAAGACTGGATAAACCAAGTTGCATACAATGAGCTGGAATTGGACTAGCGGACACGTTAATCCGGTTCAACTCATGTGTTACCATACACAAACTACAATCATATCACCTTTAGATTGCATTTATCCTGGGTTTACCTTATCTCTTAACCAACCCATATAAAAATTTGGGTCAAAATGTTAGGTCCAGCATACCCATGAAAATTACATGAATTGAGTCTGGGTCGGATTATGCAAGTCAAGGCATGGGTCGGATTGGGCCGTCCCGTTCTGATGTTCATCCCTACTACAAAATATATGATTCAGATTTAATGATTATGTTATAAAACAATTCCAATTCAAATTTTATTGTATACCAATTTATTAGGCTAATTATGTGTAAGGTGGCATTATCAAGTATGTTCATTTGATGTGCAAGTATGAGTTAAACATGAACTACACTTAAACCCCATTTAGTAGTTGATTGGAGTTTCGCAGCCTCGTCGAGCTAGTATGCTCAATGGGACATTCTTTATCCAAATTTGGATAAGTATGTATTTGTTAAAAAAGTTGCTCTTGTTCCAGTTCCAGTAAGAATATTTTGTCACATAATTGTTAGAACAGGTGGGCCATTCTTGATTGAGATTTCCAATCCTGAAAAAACAAGACTGGATAAACCAAGTTGCATACAATGAGCTGGAATTGGACTAACGGACACGTTAATCCGATTCAACTCATGTGTTACCATACACAAATTACAATCATATCACCTTTAGATTGCATTTATGAACAAAAGACTGTATGGGTTGAGTTCATTGTTGTGCCAAATGCCGTCCGAGATGTGGAAAAGATATTCAATATAGAAATAAGTTTATACAACCTATAGAAAATTGACCACGTAATCTTATAAAATTAAGAATAAACAATCATATTAAATGGAACATAAACAATCAAAATGATAGGAGGAAGTTTTGGCGTGTTGTATATTTTACGTTTTAATTAAATGAACATATGATGAAGACAAAGGTGGAATTAACTACATGAAAAGCCGAGATGAGACAATATAGATTTAATTTAAAGTATAGATATCATTACGCTGAAAGCGTAAATGAGTGGTTGTATGTAGCGAGTCAACTTAATAAAAAACGAGGAGGAATTTAATATGCTAAAGCGAGAGGAGACGCCATGTTCAGTCTTGTTTCACTCGATTATTTTCTTATAATATTGGTCATGACAGTTGCCGCAGAGAAAGGCATATGGATCGATTCCCATAGCATGACAGGTCTTTACTGTATACTCAATACATCGAATCAAAGGTAGTGTGTGGCTGGAAATTGATGCTTGCATTTTTGCATGAAGATTTGCCTCGTACCAGATCATAACCCTATATGTATATATGCATATATATGTATAACTATATATATGTATACAATATACCCAACCTATTCTCGATTATTGCTGAATAGTCGAGCAAACTTTGACCAAAATATATCGATTTTTTCACGATTTTTTACGAATTTCCAAATTCCAACTTTTTCGGACTAAGCCGAAAAATTGCCGAATCCCGAATTTGTCACTATGCTAACATGTCAACAGGCTTAGCAGCCCCGTGAGGGCCTAAATCAGTCGATTGACTTTAATTAAAGACTTCATTCAATCTCAGTTGAGTTAGCAATTGCACGGACCTAGTTGATATATTGATTGATTTGTTACTTCAAGGAATCCTGAATTTTTTAATTTTATGTACTTTTATTAGTCCATTAAGTTCTTAGCTACAACCTTCAAAAAAAGTCCTTAACTACGCAATTAATTGCAAATGCCTTGATAACTAGGGTTTTTCATCTTTTTCTATAAATAATAGTGTCGGTGTATTACACAGTTTTGATTATTGAATTGTTACTAGAAATTGGTTCCTCATAAATCGGTACTAGAAATAAAAGCATGAACCCTCCTAGGCCTAGGTTCGTGATGCCCCCCACCCTATCCAACGTTGGTCTCCTAAACCTAGGTCTAGGAGAAAATTCCACCCTCCATCGGATCAAAACCCTAGTATGATTCACACAACCTAAACAAAAGTTGGCAATGTTTGCAAATAATACATTGACGCATCTCCCATGTCCTTCATGATTCCTTTTCAAATATCCCTCTCTTTCCTTTAATTTCTCCTATTCTATTCCTCTCCTAATCCTCATCTCTTGTGTCCCTTCTCCTCTCTTTTTTAGCCCTTCTTTTCTTCTCTAGTCAACGACTGTAATAACATCGTATCCCAACCATGGTTGTATAGGCGACTAGGTGACCAGGCGTTCCATATGGACGCCCAGGCGGAGGCCCAGGAATATATATATATATATATATATATATATATATATATATATATAAAAAAAAAAAATTTTGTACCCGAGTACATATAGCTTACATGTAGCCATCTTCATTTATGACGATTGTAAAATTCTTCTTAACAATCCAACCTTATGGATGTGATGTACACCCCCTAGATAAGGAGTGTATAAAAATTGACCACAATATGAGATTGGTAGATCACCTAACAAAACAAAATGTGTGTTTTGCAATCAACGGTAAGTTGTAGAACTTGCAAAAACCGTTGGATGATATATTGATATATCTCATAATCTATAAGAGCTATGGTTATGATTTTTGAAACACATCTAATTTATATAGTTTAATCAATCCAAATGGTTGGATTTTACTAACATACTTCACATGTGCCATTTTAATGATCGGTACATGTAAGTTACATGTACTGGCCGGTACACACTTCTAACCTCATATAGGCTAGAATACACTCGAGTAGTTTTTCATGATGCAATATTTTTTTCAAAAATCTAATATGTTGATCTTCTTGAACATCTTGTGAATAGCTCATACACAAAATTTGAGCACATTTGGACATTTATAGGTGATGTTACAAAGGTCACAAAAATAATACATTTCAAATTAGTTTCGTGCGTCGATTTTGTTGTCCTCGGATGTGTGACTTACACTCATCCAAAAGGGCTCAAAATTTGTATGTAGCCTAATTATGGTATGGAAATGAAGATCAATGGTTTACAGTTTGCAAAAAAAATAATTTTGATATGCAAACACCACTTGAGTGTACTGTGTGATCCATACACTTGAGTGTATTCCAGCCTGACTATATATATATATATATATATATATATATATATATATATATATATATATGGGCCCATATTTATTGCTCGCGCGGGTAGCTACCTGCCCACCCTTCCCACCACTTTTTTTCAAAAAAAAAATTCGCAATTGCAGAGGAGTATTTTATCTAGCTCTCCAAAAAAATTCATCCAAAAATAATATCATTTACCCCCCCAAAATCAAAAAACCCGTCCTTATATATATATGTTGTATATTTTGTACAGAGTTACTTTTTTAGTCGTGTAGTTAGTTAGTTACTTTCCTATCACCATAGTTACTTTTTTGACAGCAGAGTTACTTTTGTGGCCAGAAGAGTTACTTTTTTGGCTGCCGGGTAGCGAAACTCCAGGCTACCCGCGCGGGCAATGAATAAACGGCCGATATATATATATATATATATATATATATATATATATATATATATATATATATATATATATATATATATATATATATGAGCTCATCTTTAATACCCACGCGGGTAGCTACCCGAACACCCTTCCTGTCACTTTTTTTAATATCAGTTTCCCCACCAAAATCAAAAAATACATCCATATATTTACTGACTGTATATTTTCTGCACAGTTACTTTTTTAGTCATATAGTTACTCTTTTATCAATACAGTTACTCTTTTGATCTTAAAGTTACTTTTGTGTACCATATAGTTACACTTTTGGGTGTGCGGGTAGCGAAAAATCAGGCTACCCGCACGGGTAACGAATAAATCATATATATATATATATATATATATATATATATATATATATATATATATATTGCATATATAGTAAAAAAAGTTCATTCAAAAACCTGAATTTGTAGTACTTTTTAAGAAATATTTGCCATTTTCTTTATTGGGTTTTTGTACAGCCGATTTGAGTTAATCACAAATTGATTACTCATAAATCAAAAATCAGAAATGTTAACTATATTTGTATTTCTATTCATGAGGCAGTACATTTATAAAACAAAACAGTAGATTAATAAAGTCAAATAGTAGACAAGTTAAAACAGTACATTAATACTAATGAGTAGATAAAAATAAAAAACAGTAGATAATAAATACAAATCAGTAGATAAGTAAATACTAATCCGTAGATAAATAAATGCAAATCAGTAGATAAGTAAATACAGATCAGTAGATACAAAAATTCAAAACATAAGTAAATACAAGTCAATACATAAATAAATACAAAGCATTAGATAACGAAATACAAATCAGTAGATAAAAAATTTAGTGTTCGATTAGTAAACTCAAAGCATTAGATAAATAAATACTAATCAGCAGATAAACAAATACAAAACATTAGATAAAAAACTGCAACTCAGTTGATAAACAAATACAAATCAGTAGATGATTAAATAATTTCAAAAAGTAGATGAACAAATACAAACCCTAAATTTAAAGTGTGATGAATGAAAATCAGTAGATGAACAAATGAGTAGATAAGTAAATACAAATCAGTAGATACATAAATACAAATCAGTAGATACATAAATTCAAATCAGCAGATAAGTATATTCAAATCAGCAGATAAGTAAATACAAATGAGTAGATAAGTAAATACAAATCAGTAGATACATAAATACAAATCAGTAGATACATAAATTCAAATTAGCAGATAAGTAAATTCAAATCAGTACATAAGTAAATACAAATCAGTATATAAGTAAATACAAATCAGTAGATACATAAATACAAATCCGTAGATAAATAAATACAAAACAGTAGATAAGTAAATACAAATCAGTAAATAAGTAAATACAAATCAGTTGATAGAAATCAGTAAAATTAAAAGCTTAGTTACGTGTATTACTTCTGGGCGCCCAGATTGGGACAGGGCTTGGGCCGCCTGGGCGCCTGCCTGTACAACACAGATCCCAACAACCGCTTTGGTGACGTCTCTGCATCCACGGTAACAAGCAGCCAAACCACCACCCACCTTGCACACTTAGGGTCATAGCAGCCTAAAGGGATAGCGAAAAAGGGGTGGGCGGACCTTGGGTGGACAAGGGCAAGCTTGGTACAGGCACATAGCAGTTATTCGTCAACTGACCACATCATCCAGCAATGTGGTTAGAGGGTTCCACAACATTGGATCACTTCATCTAGGAGCATATCACCCCTGATTACCTACTGTACTGGTTCTACGAAGCTCCATAGTAGTCATTTAGGAATGGATGTACCAATTCCAAAATTTTATTTTGGGTGATTTTCTTCCATACTCAGGCTTGGTCACGTAAAACTAGGGTCAATAAAACTTACACATAAAAGCAGCAGGCCGCCAACCCACACATCATCCACCTGTGTGGCTCCACTGGAGCTTCTACAGCTCGGGATAAGTCCCTCTAGGGACGCCAGACCCTTGATTGCTTGCCCTACTAATTCCAAAAAGCTCTACATTGATCATCTAGCAAAAGTGCAACTGATGTACTAGGCCCCAAAACTAAATTTTTAGTGAGTTCCGTCCTTCTATGTGCTTCATCCAAGAAAACCAGAGTCTAGTACATGCAAGTGACACCAGATACAGCATTGACTATTCGCAATCTGCCTAAGAGAATTTTTGAAATTTCATATTGAATTCGAGATTCACCAACACATACACTCACAGACACACACCATAGTGTGTACAGAGGACTCGGCGTCAAGATCACCAAACTTAACAGTTGTTTTGCTGCAAAGGATGTAGAGATCACAGAGGTCAAAGCGATTAGTGCCCAATTTGACCGAACAAATTGAAACCCTTTTGCAACAACCAAATTACTACTATGAAAATCCACGAGACAATCAGTGTCTAACTCCCTTCACCAAGCACATCAACTCTACATTGCAGCTAGTTGGGTCACTAAAGAAGATTGATATTTCCAGACTTCTACAGGAAAATGATCTCAATTCCTTCTACAGCTAGATGCACAATACTAAGGCTTTCTTTAAGTAGCAGAAGTTTCAAAGGAGCAACGTATATTGTCTGTCAAGGCAACACTATGGGTTTCCACACTCGCCTAATGGAAGCAACTATGCACTCAATGCATGCAAATCTGGACCAACATGGAGGCATGCATGGATGGAGGACAACCAACAACTGTGCTTCGAGTTGTCCAAGCAAGAGCAGGGCATAGATTCAAACGGAGAGTACAGAGACAACTTCTATGATTACGGTATACTAATCAAAAGTAAACAAGGATGATATGATGATGGTCATTGTATTGCCACAGCGTCTTTGCACCCGTCGCTACGACGCTCACAGCTTCACGCATTTACAGCATGTATTATGTTGTCCGTGTTGTACTCAAATCGAGCACGAGAAAAGGCATCAATTTTATGGAGAGAGTCCACTACTTGGCGACGTCAGCTTATGTCAACACCAAATATTGGTACTATTTCAACAGCGCCAGCCACTCCCGCGTTATCTTCAAAGATTACACCTGTCCCCAACAAGTCAGAGTGTTAATCTACAAAGGCTATAGGTCATAACTCCAAACACTGCCCTAGTTGTGTGATGCAAAGAAGGAAGACAATCAAGAGTATGAGGACATGCACCCATATAGCAAGCTCATTAATGACGAGGATGCCTCCAGGGATCAAACCCTTAGTGCACCCTAGTAATGCGCACACCCAAGCTTCCATAGCATGATCCCTAGCACATCAACCTTCTTTGTTCTGGGATTTAGAGTGCGCTGTGTATGTTCATGATCACCATCGACAGTAGCAGTGCCACTAATGCCACTTATGCAGCGTTTATCGAGGTCTTGGGGTTGTACACCAAACTGCACCCTTCATCATATGTCTTGTGTTGGATGACATCACCAAAAGACGTGTAACGTATAGGTGTTAAATCATGTTCTCCTACCAAGGTGTCAGTACAAAATGTTCGCAGTCGGCCAATGTTGAACGACAATTTGCACACCATATTTACATGCCCCTTGTGGCAATATGAACGGTCGTTCACGAGTTGCCATGTTACTCGCCAAAGGCTTTGAGGAGAGGGGGCTAATGTAGGATGGTCACGGGTTTAACCCGTTATCAAGCTAAACAACCCCCGTAAGGCCCAAGTCGGTTACTCTAAACTTCAATTAGGGGTTTGTTAATTTTGGTTGATTTAGCTATTTCATGAGCCTAGTTGATAGTTTAGGAACTTATTTAATGAACTTACTTGTAAGTTCCAAGTCTGAAGTTTTATTTTACTTTTGTAAGTCAATTAAGTGACCAGTTAGGTAATAGTCATAAATATCACAAAAACTAGAATTTCCAGTCTTTTGTTTATAAATCCAGTCTTGGGTATGTATCCTATATAAAACCAATTTGGTTTCATGTCTGGAAGAACCACAACACATGTCATTTTTCTAATAAGAAGCGTTGTGTATAAGTATGGAGTAACTAACATGGATCTTCATATGGTTTTAATTGATTTGGAAGTAGCCTATGATGGAGTATCTTTGGAGGTGGATTGTGGGTTTTGGAGGAAAGAGTGCCCCAATCTAATACATTGATCTTATTAAAAGTATGTATGATAGATTAATTGCAAGTGTCAAGACTCTAGGAGGGGAAACTCTAAGACTTCCTATTACAGTTGGGGTACATCAAGGATCAGCTTTGAGCCCATATTTATTCATTCTTGTTATGGATGATTTGACAAAGCATATTTAGGATGATAGCCCTTAATATATATCTTTATTAATGACAACATACTTGTCAAGGCACCTTGTAGGGGGTGCGCTTTGTGTAATTCGTCATCTTGGGTTTTGTTTAGTCCTGGTGCATATTAAAGAGTTTTACCGGTCTATTTTCTTGTCTTGATGTTCAAAACATATATTATTTTCCTTGTTTTGCGCCAAATATCATTTTCTTTTAGATTTAATCTATTACTTCACACTCTGATTTTTTGTAGTTATGTGCCTTGCTGCCTTCAGTTCATTTTCAATTTTATGGGCTATGAAAGATAGTCATTACTTTGCTAAAGACATGAAGCTCTTTTGACATTAAATCTCTCTCACTCTCTCTCTCTCTATATATATATATATGTTTACTTATTGTTTATCTTTTACAATGTTTAGAATTGTCCTCTTCTTGTTATGGCAATACTTTCATTTTTTTATTCTAAACATAATTGATTATGTTTTCTTACACATAAAATGTATGTATATGAAGGGATTAAACAATAAATCTATGTATACATCTACATATATAACTATGGAGTATACATATTTGAGGCGGGGTGTCTATAAAAACCATTAAACATATGTATGCATATGGGAACCTTGTATCACAAATTTTATTAAAAAAGTGTCTAGATGATGCTTAGGTGCATTAAGGCGCAGGGGCACCCAACCTTTGCACCTTAAAGCCCTGACAAGTATGAGTGGTGAGTATTGAGTGTCACCTCAAGGTATGGACTTGTGCAGTGAAGAAACTAACAAATGCACTAGTTCAAGGTAATGATAGTAAGTGGAGATAATTAAAGGGGAAGAGACGGGCCAACTAACTTGGGGAGAGCTACTATAATTACTACAACTACGATAACAAGGATGATGATCGAAATATGTAATATACTTAAATTAATTAGAAGTGAAAAATGGAACTCCTTAAGCGATTGCGGGCAGTTTAGAGGCCACCACCTAGCTGCCTTAACAAATACGGTAAGAAGATAAAGTGAACTAAAATCCAAAACTAAAAGTTGCTATCCAGAAGATTTCAATTTAGTTTATGACGTTCTCATACATATACATGTCAAAAACAATATCTCAAAGATTGTGGCATAATAATATAACAAGAAACCAAAGTACAAATTTTAATCATATCAATGTTTTGAAAAGTGGCCTATGTGACAACTCCACTGGTTGTCAAATAGGTCTTAGGTGCTCACCTAAGCAAGCAATTTAAAGGCCATCGGAGGCCTTAGAGCAATTGTGTGCCTGCCTCCGGCTTCACTTTGGGTACCCACTTAGACTTGCTCTCGATATATAGCATGGAATGGACCCTATATCAGCCCAAGCTCTTCTGGTTGTGGTCTAATCCGCATGTATAGTACATAATATATGTAGCAAAATCGTACTATGTAATATGATACTTATATTTTATAACTAAGTATATACTTAGATGTGGATCGATCACATGTTTAATACTATTGTTTTGTATGCTAAGTATGTACTTATATATCATATATCTATTGTTTAATGTTTTAAAATTGTTACATTAAAGTAGTTCAAACTATTATTCTAAAAACACTTCAATATTATGTGACTAGGTATGTACTAGTATATTAATTACATTACATAACGATTGTGCAATACTATTATACTACATAAAACGATGTATGTAGTAATATTATGGTACAAAAACTACTAAATTTGCCTACTAGTATATAGTAGTATATAATTCACTATAGACATATGTCTTAAGTTATTATATAACCATTCAGTAGTAAATACTACTATATAATACTTAGTAGTAATACACTACTGTGTGTCTAGTGTTTCTTTAAAACAATTGTAGGGGGGATGACCCCCTGCTACCCCAATATCTGGTTAACTGTATAAATGGGAGGTAAATCAAGGATGTTTTCTAGGGGTTTGAAATTGGGTCGCTTTATTGGCGACCTTTTGATTGAAAGGCATGGTTTATATGATTTACAAATATTGTTAAGAGTATTAAGCTAAATGAGCCTGATGGGCCTAGTGCAAACCACGTTGCAAAATCAAACTCAGCCACATAACTCAACTTTGTCGGACAATACTCCCGACCATAGGTTTATAGAAACCTCACATGAAGCCCTAACTGGCTTATTTCCGCTATAGACCCTATTAAAACAATAAATATAACTAATTATATAAGAACTTACAAATAGGTCCCTAACATCACACTTATATCCTATAACTGAAACAAATGTGTAATAAACCCTAGACGAAAACCAAGACACAACAAATAAATAAAAGACAAACACAAATCAAAAACGACTAATGACGCACCCTAATCAAGAGGTGCCACAACCTAGCCAGGCTGTGGATGAGCAGGTTGTCCTACATTAGGGTCATTCTCTCTGTTGTTTTATCTTGCATCTACAGTACATCATACCACTTCCTCTTCTAGTCACATAGTGGGGAATAAGAAGTGTTGGTCATTACCATCTCCCATGTAAGCATATGCATGTATTGACTTTTTCATATAGCAAAATAGATCTGATGCTCAACACGGTCAAAGAGCGAGCTTAATCTAATAACCCCTCTCCTTCCACTCCTTCCAGCTGTCGCCACCATTCCTCTCTCTCTTTCTCCCTGCTACAGTGTTATCCTTCCTATAGTCGGCGTCGTTGCATTTAGCCAAGTGCCCTCCCCCCCCCCCAAAGGGGCCAGCAGTAGCATCTGATTAGGAGGTTGCAATAGTCGTCACTCCTTTCATAGGGGTCTAGCATCTGGCAACACTAGCAGCCCCACAAGTGTCACCTAGCAACTTGTAGACGCCATCGTTGGTCATGAGGTGCCACAGATAACCTATGTTTGCTCTCTCCAATAGGCCCCGACGCACGTCATTGTTGTCCATCCCTTTTGGCTCCTTTTTAGATTGTGGTTTGCTCTATCTGTGTTGTCTGTGAGTTTCTGTATAAACTATGGGTAGAATTCGTCCCTTCTTTTCTTGTTTCCTCCTCCCCATGCAATTCCTAATACATAGGTGAGTGCTTTCAATAGTATACTAATATATTCCCTGTCATAATGCAACTTTCATGTGATAGCAGTCTCTCCCTCTCCACCTATCATACATCATTCTAGTAGCGCAAATGCGCTATTTCTTTTCCCATTATGTTTTAATTCTTATGGGGTCTACTGCTTCTCTTTACCTATCATATTACATTTCGGTAACATTTGTTCTCAACTACCATGCTTTCTTTCGGTAGCCTTATTTTCTAAATTACCGTGCATCTTTCTGGTAATTGACCTATCATTGCAATGATGAAGGACAACTCAAAGCATGGTTTACAATAATGACCAGTCTATTGTTTATGTTATCAAACTTAGCGGTTCCAACATTTTTTATGGAAGAATGCCATATATATAATTACTCTAGTCTAGAGCAAACTTAAGTTTATCACTAAACTTGTTGAGGACATTGACATCTGGCTTCAAGATAACATCCACGTTGTCTACTGGTTGTGGAACAATATGGAGCCTACTATTGCTGCAAAACATATGTTCTACCGCACACCAAAGGTATCTAGAAATTGCGCATAAATATTGCACCCAAGAGTCCAATGTCCTTCGCATCCACAACTTATGGGACAAGTTGTTCTTCACAAGGAGAGTAGACTATGGAGACTTGCTTTGAATGTCGGACCAATTCAACTTCTTTGACCCTGTTTCTGCAAAAATCCACAAAAGGAACAAGAGGACCTCATCACAGCCAAGTTCCTTCACGACATGCACTCGAAGTTAAACCATAGTCCAGAGCATTATCCTCAACATTGATAAAAGCTTCCCTTCGTCGATGACTCCCACAACCGCCTCTTGCAGTCCGACGTACCAAATGTTACCACTAGGCTTACTCATGCTGACATGGTTGTCACAGTCGTTGTTCATCGTAGGAGTCGTGGTTGTACACCTCATTTATTGTGCACATTTTGCTACGAGCTAGAATATTTGAAGGATACATGCTACTCCAAATATGGGTGCAAATGAGGTCCTCGTGCAGCTCATCTCACTAAACTTCAACACCTAATGGATCATCCCGCACGATAGCTCTTTCAGATGAAGATTATGAACATGTAGTCTAGACCTCCCAACATATATCTTCAACAAATTCCTCTGTTTCACAGATTGTTTCCCAATCTGCCAATTTTGTGTCCTCCGTTCTAGGTAACATAGGCAGCTTAATGTTTGCTACCAACTTCAACTAGGGCTGTACATATATCAGTCCAGACCGGTGGACCGGACCGGACCGAACCATTTATTAGATCCGGTCCAGTCAGGTCTTGGACCAACTTGACTTTCGGTCCGGTCCTCAATCCGCTATTTTTCCTAGTTCCAGTCCTCAGTCCGTTTAGGTCCAAAACCGGTTGAAACCGGTCTGGACCGGATAATATAAAAAGACTTCTTATATATATATTATTTAAATCTAATATTTATGAACGATTGTGAGGATGTATAGTACATTATAATGACTCTAGGAAAATTCACTAATATGTATATTAGTATTATAGTCTACACATTGATCGTCATTATATCAATAGATGTCAATGGCATTAGCCATTGCATTTATACAAGCACCACCGTGTATCGACAAATTTAGAGGTACTATTCACCTAAGTACTTTAGAGGTACTTCCATTGTAATCAACCTAAGTGTACTATTCACCTAAGTACTTTAGAGGTACTTCCATTGTAATCAACCTTGAGATAACAAACACTCATAGGGTTGTTTGACCTTACATGGTTTTGAGACTATTTGATCTCTAAACGGTTTAAGATTATTTAATCTTCAAACAATCATGAAAACCCCTTTAACCTTCAAACGGTCTTGAGACCCCTTTGACCTTCAAACGGTCTTGAGACCCCTTTGACCTTCAAACGATCTTGAGACCCTTTTGACCTTCAAACGGTCTTGAGATCCTTTTGACCTTCAAACGGTCTTGAGATCCTTTTGACCTTCAAACGGTCTGGGACCGTTTGGACTAAATTAGGTTGAAACCGTTTGCACTCTAAACGGTTTGAAACCGTTTGACCTAGATTGTGTTGAAACCGTTTTCTCACTAAACGGTTTGAAACCGTTTGACCTAGATTGTGTTGAAACTGTTTGCTCACTAAACGGTTTGAAACCGTTTGACCTAGATTGTGTTGAAATTGTTTGCTCACTAAACGGTTTGAAACCGTTTGACCTAGATTGTGTTGAAACCGTTTGCTCACTAAACGGTTTGAAACCGTTTGACCTAGATTGTGTTGAAACTGTTTGCTCACTAAACGGTTTGAAACCGTTTGGCCTCTAAACGGTTTGAAATCGTTTGGCCTCTAACGGTTTTGAAACCGTTTGGCCATCCAAAGTTGAAACCGTTTGGCCATACAAATTTGAAACCGTTTGATATTGTTGATCTAGAGGTGTGTGCTAAGATGATGTCATCATCATCAAGCTTCAGATCTCCGTTTCTACTGTCCATACAACTGATGGATTTATTAATTCATCAATTACCCAAGAAAAATTCGAGAAGAATGAAAGATCAACATATATTGCAAGATTGAAATCAAATAATAATATCAATGGGTTCAAGTTATATAACCCGCCTTCAAAGCAACTTCAAAGCTCCAAGCTTTTCGTCTTTAATGGTGAAGATAGCTCCTCCAATTATCCAAGGCACGTTCTCAACCCTTTTTATGTAAAAGATTGCCAAAGTAGAGCATTGGATGGAAGAGAGAAGAAAAGAAGAGTTATAATTCGATTTTAGCCTTCAACCCAAGGTTGAAGATGACCATGGATCTTACCTTAAGCTTGGGAAACGATCTCCTTCTCCTTTGCTTCCTTGGTCGTCGGCCTAAGTGGGGAGTGAATGTGTATTGCGAAAATAGCCTTTCAAGTAGTGGATAATTGAGTGTATATAATTGAATTCTTAAGAGAGAGAAAGTAGGAGGGAAGTCATCAAATTTCCTTGCCACGTGCCCCCTCCACTTCCTTGTCTCCGAAGCTATCCTTCTTATCTTCACATTCCTTTGAATTATCCTTGAATTATAGTCGACCATTAAGCTCCTTAATGAATATAATACTATTATCCATTAGCACCTTTATGTTAGTGGACAGTATTTTTCAATTCAAAATATAGGTAGATATTTTCACCTACTTAGGAATATCGGCGCCTCTCAAGGTATTTTGGCTGCCATTCCATTATAGGATTTCGCCCATAGCTTTTTAGTTGATGGGCACTTCAATTAATATATATATATTTGCTACAAAATAACTTAGGATTTCAATTATGCTTATTTCTTGATTATTTTATTATCAAAAGTATCATTTTCTCAAATATGGTTCAAACAAGACGCCCCTTTCTTTTTCTTTTCTCTAAATGATACCAAGAGACAGTAGGGACACTCTTGAGGTGGTATTTTACATATTCAACCCTAGGTTTTGGGTAAATTGCAAATCACACCAAAACTAGTATTCAATGTACAAGTATTATTCAAACAAGCCCCTTCTTGGAATTCAGGCTTCCACAAACCATCCCTTAGCATCCTTCTCATTCTTATGATGCTAAAGTACTTGAGGAACATTTATCATGTAACATTTTGCAAGGTAACCCCTTATATCGGGTAAATTGCACTTTAGTCCAAAACAAGCAAATATTGCTTCAACATTATTTAAATAGGATCAAAATTGAAACATAAGCTCTCCTTTAGTCTTAATTACTTTTCAAAAGATAAAGACAAGAATATAAATGACTTACTTAAGTAAAACTCCTAGGGTTAAGGCGTAACCCAGGTCAGAGATGTTACACTCTACTCCTTTATTTTGTATCTGTAGTACATGATACCACTTCCTCTTTCAGTCTCATATTGGGAGATTAGTAGTAGTGTCCTTACCATCTCCTATACAAGCACATGCATGTAATGACTTCTTCATCAAGCAAAACCGATCTGACAAACAAGTATATTAATATGTTGGTTGTATTTTACACTATTACATAGGATTACATATGTATACAAAGTTCAAAATATATGATTATTCATGTATACTTATGTATAAAAAATACAGAGATCTGATTATTTGCTTTTTCAGAAAGCGTCTCCTTAAGCACGCTGCTACAAGGTCTTCTCCTCCCGCTTAGGGCTTTCTAAAATGTTGTTCTCCATACATAAAATAATATATGGATGGATTAAAGGCATGAGGTACTGCATATTTGCACACCATCAAACTGATGCAAGATCTATGATTGACAACGACTAAGAAAAAATGGTCCACGTTCATTACAACATGTATTAGCAATCATAACGGTAACCGGTGAGTAGCATTACATAATACTTATTTAAACAGTATGTACAGTGCAGCTTTAGCTCATCTTTTTTGTGATAAGCAGCACTGTAGATAGCATTACATTTGATGTACAAAAGATCATAAGTCATCTATTGAGTTATATGTTATGCCATTCATATCTCAGGGGAAAAAGGAAAAGAAAAGGTGTACGTGAATAGAGAAGTGCTCAGCTGGTGACGGACAGCTTGATAGACATTGTCGGCCTTGGAAGGATGGACATAGACAACCAGTTTTGCATTTGATTCTTTCAGCCCCTCCATTATCACTAACAAACTAAACACATTGCTTTCTAGAAGCCAGCGATACTGCATAAAAAGCAAC